>JAHLGP010000232.1:7104504-7266115 GCA_020141445.1 Bruguiera sexangula
GATTAATAGTCCTCCCAATCTTAGCCCATACACTTTCATGGTACCCAACAGTCACATGAGTTTCCAAAAGTTAGAAAGCAACAAATGAGGACAAGGATTAATTACCAAAGGTTGCCTGTGCACATAATTTTGAAAGAAGTAACTTGATTTTCAAATTCATAAACTCCATTGGTATTTCAACCATGTAATCCAAAACAAAATCTATTCATTAAAGTTTAATTTGCCGTATAATCTTTTTTGATGAATGAAAGGAAGAGGAGTATGCAAACATATAAAATGTCTATTTTAGAGCTTAATCCTAAAATCTATTTGCTCCAGGCTTTGTTTTCTTCTTACTATTTATTAGCTATAGGCTTTGTTTTCTTCTTCTCGTATGCTACTCTCTTTTCTACAAGCTCCTCCAAGTTATGTTTTCTTCTTACCGTGTATTTGCTACAAGCTCTGTTTTCTTCCTACCATGTATTTGCTATAAGCTTTGTTTTCTTCCTACCATAGGCTGCTTTATTTTCTATAGGCTCTGTTTTCTTCATACCATCTATTTGCTACAGGCTCTGTTTTCTATAGGCTCCTACAAGCTCAATTTTCTACAAGCTTTATTTTCTTCTAACTGTTTATTTATTAGAGGCTCTATTTTCTTCTTACCATCTATTTGCGAGAGGCTATGTGTTCTTCTTACCGGTGGATGCTTTATTTGGACAAGTGGATTGACAATCCTCCTAACCTTAGCCTATACACTATAATGGTAGTCAGCAGTCACATGAGTTTCCAACAATTAGGAAGTTACAAATGAATATAAGGATTAATTACCAAAGGTTACCTGTGCACATAATTTTGAAAAAAGTAGCTTGATTTTCAAATTTGTAAACTTCATGGGTATTTCAACCATGTAATGCGAAACACAATCTATTCATTAAAGCTTAATTTCCCATATAATCTTTTTTTATGGATGAAAGGAAGAGGAGTGCATGAACATATAAAATGTCTATTTTAGTACCTACTCCAAAAATTTATTTGCTACAGGCTTTGTTTTCTTCTTACTATCTATTTGTTATAAGTTTTGTTTTCTTCTTACCATTTATTTGCTAGAAGCTTTGTTTTTTTCTTACTGTTTATTTGCTGGAGGCTCTATTTTCTTCTTATTGAAAGCTACTTTGTTTGGATTAGAGGATGGTAGCCAACAGTTACATGAGTTTGCAATAGTTGGAAAGCAATAAATGAGGATGAGGATTAATTTCAAAAGGTTGCATATGCACATAATTTTGAAAGAAGTAACTTCATTTTCACATTCATAAAGTCCATGGGTATTTCAACCATGTAATACAAAATATAATCTATTCATTAAAACTTAATTTGTTGTATAATCTTTTTTGTTGGATAAAAGGAAGTGGAGTGCAGGAATAAATAAAATTTCTATTTTATTACTTACTCTTAAAATCTATTTGCTACAAATTCTATTTTCTTCTTACCGTCTATTCGCTACAAACTCTATTTTCTTCTTATCTTAGACTGCTCTGTTTTTTGTAGACTCCTATAGCTTCTATTTTCTTCATACCATCTATTTGCTACAACTCTATTTTCTTCTTACCATTAGTTGCTCTATTTTCTACAGGTTTTGTTTTCTTCTTACTGTATATTTGCTACAGACTCTATTTTTTTCTTATCATTTATTTGCTATAAATTCTATTTTCTTATTACCATCTATTTGCTTTTTTTGAAATTCCTTTTTACCACTTCCTTATTATAAGTGAAGGCCAACTCTTTTTGGCTTCTCTTTTAAAATTGATACCTCCATGTTTTATTTTTCACATGTTAAATGTAATTTTTCAATTTAATACATAACAAGTATATGTGAGTCAAATCATTTATAAAGTTTATATTAGTAAAACTTATAAAGTTCATATATTAGGATTTAAGAAGTCAGTAGAAGTTGATTAAAGTTAGTGGACAAAATTGTTAAAAAAAAAAACTCTTAATATTCTTATTAATACTGTTATTGTTGATTTAAAAAATAATTTATTAAAATTTAAAAATTATATCAAATTAAAATATATACTGTGAATGCTTGTGAAATTGAATAAAAATTAATAGAAAATGTTAAAATCAATTCATATTCATCGTAACTTAGAATTAAATATTTGAATAAAAGTTTGACTAATTGAATTAGATATTTTTTTATTATAAAATAATTTGAATTTTTCAATTTAATACGTAGCTAGTATATGTGAATTATAAGAATAACCTTATATTTCTATTTTTTGTATATATTAATACGTGACATTTTATTAAATTAATAAAATTATAAAATATTTATATACTTATTTAATAATAACATCAAAATTATTACGCATTAAAAATAATATCAGTGTTATTGCAATTTTAATAACCAAGTCTTACAAAAACTTTACAAAATACAATTTTGAGGCATCTACACCCTAAGTTTGTGTAATCAGTTTGGAACCTTTGTTCCTAACAAAATTTGTAAGATGTTGGGCGGAGAAAGGATTCGCAAAAAAAATGTAATTTTTCAATTTAATATGTAACTAGTATATATGAGTCAAATAATTTATAAAGTTCATATTGAGTAGTAAAACTTATAAAGTTTATATATTAGGATTTATGAAGTTAAGAGTTAAAGGAAATTAAGAATTATAAACTTGTTAAATTGAGAAATAAAAATAGTTCCATTCAACTTTTTTATGTAAAATGAAAATTGAGAAAATTGAATAGTTATACAATAGTATTTTAAAGATATTACATATTATAAAATATAGTAAAAAGTGAAATTTTAGATCTTATTATTTAAAATTATATATTACAAATTTCTTAAAAATTTAAAAGTCAAGTAAAAGTCAATTAAAGTTAGTGAAAAAAATTGTCAAAAAAACTCTTAAAAATCTTATTAACACTGTTAATAATGACTTAAAAAATAATTTATTAAAATTTAAAAATTATATTGAATTAAAATATATATTATAAATACCTGTGAGATTGAATTAAAATTAAAAGAAAATGTTAAAATCAATTCAAATTCATCGTAAGTTAGAAATAAGTATTTGAATAAAAGTTTGACTAATTGAATTGAATTTAATATAATTTAAATATTTATGTAGAATTATATACTTTTTATTATATTAGAATTTGAATTTTTCAATTTAATACGTAATTAATAAACGTGAGTTATGAGTTTAACCTTATATTTATATTATTTGTACATGTTAATATGTATTAAATTAAAAAAATTATAAAATATTCATATACCTATTTAATAATAACATCAAAATTATTAACAACCAAGTCTTGCAAAAGCTTTACAAAATACAATTTCAGGGCACTTGCAACCTAAGTTTGCATAATCAGTTTGGAACCTTTGTTCCTAACAAAATTTATAGGGTATTGGGTGCAGAAATGATTCATAAAGAAAATGAGATTTGCAATATGTTTGCTGGTTTGGTTATTAAAAGCTTCCTATTCACCTTATAATTGGCAAATTTGTGCTTCCAAGTTCTCTTTAAGCTTCAACTCATTATTCAACCATTACTTTGTTGATTCTCTTTATTTCACTTTCTTTTTTCCCCTTTTTCAATTCATTTAGAAAAAGGAGATTTTTATGGTGTAAGTGCAAGCATCATAAGTTAGGTACTTATTATTATTCATTCTGATGATTGTGATTCGACAAAGAATTGAAAACTTAAAATTGTTGATGGCTAATGGAGTAAATGTCATTCTTGATGCTTGCTTTAATTTGTCAGACAATCCAAAGCAAAGGTTTCAACTTTTTGTTATAAATATTGTATTTAACAGATGTGCCCACCAAAACAATCACTAAGCTCAATAAGTTAGAAGAGTAAATTATTCTACCAATTTAAGCTTTAAACACAAATTATATATAAACAATAAGGAGGCTGAAGTTCCCAACTTCACCCTAGGATCTACTAGTCTGTGATACTGAGGGAGGTGAATCAGTATCACGCTCTTGAAAAACTTTGATAATTTAAGCCAAAGTACTTTACTTTTTTAATACTTTAGCTCTTGTCAATATACGGGTGGGTGAACAACTTCAAACTCTTCTCAGAAATGAACTCTTTCTCAGATTCAACTAAGGTAGATCTATTGTTACCTACTAACACAATAGTCCCCAAAGTTACCTTTCAGACACCTTGCCTATTAAACAAATTGGTTGTTCTTGATTAGGTCTTCTTTTAGGTTATGGGTTTGATGATTCTTTAGCTTTGTTCACAACTCAATTCAAAACACAAAATGTAAATTCAAAGCAAGGACACAAGAGATTTACATGGTTTGGCCAATGTGACCTACTCCACAGTGGTAGGGATTCTTCCTCTACCGAGACAATCCACTATACTTGAGAATACCAGTGTGGTATCCCCTATGATTACAATGTAGTTACAATGGATGTCTTAATCTTCTACTCCTTTCACTATTACAAATACAAAGCAATCACAATACAAAGAGTGGTAGGGATTCTTCCTCTACCGAGACAATCCACTACACTTAAGAATACCAGTGTGGTATCCCCTATGATTACAATGTAGTTACAATGGATGTCTTAATCTTCTACTCCTTTCATTATTACAAATACAAAGCAATCACAATACAAAGAGTGTCACCTACTGTGTCTACCCTTCTTCTAGCTTGTCTTGCCTCTGCTTGATTTGAATAGGCTGCTTCACTGCCGCTTGGAAGATCACCAAAACACTCTCTAACCTCTCTTGAAGAAATCTGGAAATTTGTTTAGTTCTCTCTAAGCTTCATAGAATGTCTTTACTAGGTTGTCTCACACGTACACCTTCAAAAGAGATAAGTCTTGGTTTATATACTGCCCTCCATGTGGCTTCATACTATTGTTCCATTCAAGATTCAGCATTATCCTCCTTCTTAATTTATTTTTCATGCTCTTTTCTTTCTACTGAAATCTCATCCTTTGAATGCTTGAATGAACGGCCAGGATCGTCTATGAACAGCTAAAAATGTACAGAAGAAACTGCCCCCATAACTGCCCATCTTCCGGAAATGTTAAGTTAAAATTCTGTAACCTTCCCTTCTTCCGAACTCCCTGTCTATCCGTAACCCCGGAATTATTCCACTCCTCTGAAATCACTCAGTAACCACGGAATTACTTCATAACTACGGAATCGCTCCGTAACCCCGAAATTGCTCTGTAAGCTTAGACTTTACTGTTCATCTGCTTCCGAAATTACTCCGCTCCTACGGAATTACTCTGTACTTCCAGAGTTCACTGTTCATTTTCTTTTGGAATTGCTCCGCTCCTACGGAATTACTCCGTACTTCCGGAATTTATTCCGTAACTCCATAATCCACTATTCATCTTGTGGAGTGGTCTTCTTACGGACCAATGTTTTGGAATCTTCCTTTGGACTTGTCCTTCAAACTGCCTTACGGAATCATCCTACGGACCATCTTACAGACTCATCTTTCGAACTTCTCCTACGGACTGCCTTACGGACACTTCCTCCGGACTTTTGCTCCTGGACTTAGTCTCAGGATAGGCTTACAGACTTATAGATTTAACTTCTTATGAACTTATTATCCGTATATAACCCTATCACACTGTCACACTAAGACTTAAGCAATGTTAAACTCCCTTTACAAGTTCACTCCAAGGAGATTACTTTACGAGGTTATTTGACATGCTAGTCTTATCCTGTAATTCCTGAGATATGAGCCACTTTTGCTTGCACACTTAAATTTGGTTGACAACAATTACAACCCATACAAGGCTGTGGGAACAATAGAGGCAGATATTATTGGAGAAAGGAATTTCTTTCATACGAGTGAATTAATAGTATCTGTAATGTTACATGATTAATTGTTGTCACATATCTTATCGTACAATACAACTTAAGATGGGGAGCAACAAGAATCACCGAGAGATTAATACAAAGTGAGTTGTTTAAGGAATGACATATGCCTAAAGGGAATTAGAAAAAGAAAAAAAAAGGTAAATCAATGAGAACAAAATTCTGAATGGAACTGGCTACAAATGGAAATGTAGAGAGAAATGTTGGCTCTTTAATAACCAAAAGTTTAAGACTTAAAATGGACTGATACAACCTACTAGCCTTAATAACATCATTTTTCTTTTTTTTTCACATTTTTTCTCTTTTTTTCTTTTCTTTTTTCAATAAGTCATCAAATGTAAATCCTAATTTAATAAATTCATGCTTTAAATTATCTGAAACATAAAATAACTTGATTTGAATATGATATGTCCATACAGGTTCTGTTTTCTTCTTATCATCAATTCACTACAAGCTCTGTTATCTTCTTACCATAAACTACTCTATCTTCTACAAGCTCCTACACGCTCTATTTTCTTCTTGCCTTTTATTTGTTAGAGGCTCTATTTTCTTCTTGCTGTCTATTTGCTAAAGGCTTTATTTTCTTCTTACCGTAAGCTGCTGTATTTGGACAAATGGATTGATAGTCCTCCCAATCATAGTCCGTATACTTTGATGGTAGCCAGTAGTCACATGAGTTTCCAACGGTTGGAAAGCAACAAATGAGGACAAGGATTAATTACCAAAGGTTGCTTATGCACATAATTTTGAGAGAAGTAGGTTGATTTTCACATTCGTAAACTCCACGTGTATTTCAACCATGTAATGAAAAATGTAATGCAAAATAAAATTTATTCATTGAAGCTTAATTTTCCGTATAATATTTTTTAATTGATGAAAGGAAGAGGAGTGCAAAAACAAATAAAATGTTTATTTTAAAGCCTAATCCTAAAATCTATTTGCTAGAGGTTTGCTACAGCCTCTATTTTCTTCTTTCTGTAGGCTACAATAATTTCTACAAGCTCCTTTAGGTTCTATTTTCTTCTTATCGTCTATTTTCTACGAGCTCTATTTTCTTCCTACCTTAGGCTGCTCTATTTTCTACAGGCTCCTATAGGCTCTATTTTCTTCTTACCATCTATTTGCTATAAGCTTTGTTTTCTTCTTACCATAAGATGCTCTATTTTCTATAAGCTCCTACAAGCTTTGTTTTCTTCTTACCATTTATTTGTTAGAGGCTCTGTTTCCTTCTTATTGTCTATTTGCTAAAGACTTTGTTTTCTTCTTACTGAAGGCTACTCTACTTGGACAAGTAGATTGATAGTCCTCCCAATCTTAGCCTATACACTTTGATGATAGCCAATAGTCACATGAGTTTCCAACAGTTGGAAAGCAACAAATGAGGAGGAAGATTAATTGTTGAAGGTTGCCTGTGCACATAATTTTGAAAGAAGTAGCTTGATTTTCTAATTCGTAAACTCCACAAGTTTTTCAACCATGTAATGAAAAACAAAATTTATTCATTGAAGCTTAATTTCCCACATAATCATTTTTTATGGATGAAAGGAAGTGGAGTGCACGAATAGATAAAATATCTATTTTAGTACTTACTCTTAAAATTTATTTACTAATGGCTCTATTTTCTTCTTTTTGTAAGTTATTCTGTTTTCTATGAGCTCCTCCAAGTTTTCTTATCTTTTTACCATCTTTTTGCCACAAGTTATATTTTCTTCCTACCTTAGGTTGCTCTATTTTCTACAAGCTTCTATAGGCTCTGTTTTCTTCCTACCTTAGGTTGCTCTATTTTCTACAGGCTTTTACAGGCTTTATTTTCTTCCTACCTTAAGTTGCTCTATTTTCTACAAGCTCCTATAGGCTATATTTTCTTCTCACTGTCTATTTGCTACAGGCTTTATTTTCTTCTTACCAAAAGCTGCTCTATTTTCTACAGACTCCTATAGGCTTTGTTTTCTTCTTACCATCTATTTGCTAAAGGCTTTGTTTTCTTCTTACTGTCTATTTGCTAGAAGATATATTTTCTTCTTACCATAGGCTGCTATGTTTTTTACAAGCTCTATTTTCTTCTTACCATAGTTGTTGTATTTTTTATAGGTTCTGTTTTCTTCTTACCGTCTATTTGTTATAGGCTCTATTTTCTTCTTACCATCTATTTGCTAAAGACTCTGTTTTCTTCTTTCCATCTATTTACTACAAGCTCTATTTTCTTCTTTCCATAGGCCTACTCTGTTTTCTATAGGCTCCTCTAGGTTCAGTTTTCTTCTTACCATTTATTTGCTACAAGCTCTATTTTCTTCTTACCTTAGGTTATTCTATTTTCTACAAGCTCCTACAGGCTCTTTTTTCTTCTCACTGTCTATTTGCTATAGATTTTATTTTCTTCTTACCATAGGCTGCTTTGTTTTTTACAGGCTCTTATAGGCTTTGTTTTCTTTTTACCGTCTATTTGCTAGAGTCTCTTTTTTCTTTTTATTGTATATTTGCTAGAAGTTATGTTTTCTTCTTACTGTCTATTTGCTAGAAGCTATGTCTTCTTCTTGCCATAGGTTGCTCTGTTTAGATAAGTGGATTGACAATCCTCCCAATCTTAGCCCATACACTTTGATGGTAACCAACAATCACATGAGTTTCCAACAACTAGAAAGTAATAAATGAGGACAAGGATTAATTACCAAAGGTTGCATATGCATATAATTTTGAAAGAGGAACTTGATTTTCAAATTTGTAAATTCCACAGGTATTTCAATCATTTAATGCAAAACATAATCTATTCATTAAAGTTTAATTTGTCGTATAATCTTTTTTGATTGATGAAAGGAAGAGGAGTGCACAAACAAATAAAATGTCTATTTTAGTAGCTACTCCTAAAATCTATTTGTTACATGCTCTCTTTTCTTCTTATTGTCTATTTGATACAAACTTTTTTTTCTTCTTACCGTCTATTTGCTGCAAGCTTTGTTTTCTTCTTATCGAAAAGAAACCTGCATCAATTCTTCATGTTTTTGCCTTGTTTGAAATTCAGAACAAAATTTTGAATGGAATTGGCTAGAAATGAAAATGCAAAGAGAAATGTTGGTTGTTCAATAATCAGAAGTTTAAGACTTAGAATGGATTGATATAACTTGCCACATGAGTTTCCAATAGTTAGAAAGCAACAATCGAGGATGAAGATTATTTACTAAAGATTGCCTGTGCACATAATTTTGAAAGAAGTAGCTTGATTTTCAAATTCTTAAACTCCACTGATATTTCAACCATGTAATGCAAAAGAAAATCTATTCATTGAACCTTAATTTGTTGTATAATCTTTTTTGATGGATGAAAGGAAGAGGAGTGCAGAAACAAATAAAATGTTTATTTTAGAACCTAATCCTAAAATCTATTTGCTACAGGTTCTATTTTTTTCTTGTTGTCTATTTGCTACAAGCTAGGTTTTCTTCCTACCGTAGGTTGCTCTGTTATCTACAGGCTCCTATAGGCTCTGTTTTCTTATTATCGTTTATTTGCTATAGGCTCTATTTTCTTTTTACCACAATTTGCTCTATTTTTTACAAGCCCATATAGGCTCTATTTCCTTCTTAGCATTTATTTGCTAGGGGCTCTGTTTTCTTCTTACCGAAGGCTACTTTGTTTGGACAAGTGGATTAACAGTCCTCCCAATCTTGGCCCATACACTTTGATGGTAGCCAGCAGTCACATGAGTTTCTAATAGTTGGAATGCAACAAATGAGGATGAAGATTAATTACCAAAGGTTGCTAGTGCACATAATTTTGAAAGAAACAACTTGATTTTCAAATTTGTAAACTCCACAGGTATTTCAACCATGTAATGCAAAATAGAATTTATTCATTGAAACTTAATTTTTTGTATAATCTTTGTTGGTGGATGAAAGGAAGAGGAGTGCACTAACATATAAAATGCCTATTTTAGTACCTACTCCTAAAATCTATTTGCTACAAGCCCTGTTTTCTTCTTACCGTTTATTTGCTATAGACTCTATTTTCTTCTTTCCATAGGCTGCTCTGTTTTCTTCCAACTCTTCCAGGTTCTATTTTCTTCTTATCGCCTATTTGCCACATGCTTTATTTTTTTCCTACCTTAGGTTGCTCTGTTTCTACAAGCTCCTACAGACTTTGTTTTCTTCATACCATCCATTTCCTATAGACTTTATTTTCTTCTTACCATCCATTTCCTACAGGCTTTACTTTCTTCTTACCATAGGCTACTATGTTTTCTATAAGCTCTATTTTCTTCTTATTGTTTATTTGCTAGAGGCTTTGTTTTCTTTTTACCGTTTATTTTCTAGAGTCTTTGTTTTCTTCTTACCAGAGGTTGCTTTGTTTGGACATGTGGATTGACAGTCCTCCCATTCTTAGTCCATACACTTTGATGGTAGTCAATAGTCACACAAGTTTCTAACAGTTGGAATGCAACAAATGAGGATGTACATTAATTACCGATGGTTGTAATTGCACATAATTTTGAAAGAAGTAGCTTGATTTTCAAATTTGTAAACTCCATGTGTATTTCAACTATGTAATGTAGAACAAAATTTATTCATTGAAACTTAATTTGTCATATAATCTTTTTTTATGGATGAAAGGAAAAGGAGTGCACGAATATATAAAATGTCTATTTTTGTACCTACTCCTAAAATCTATTTGTTACAAGTTCTGTTTTCTTCTTTCTGTAGTCAATAGTCACATGAGTTTCAAATAGTTGAAATGCAACAAATGAGCACAAGGATTAATTACCAAAGGTTACCTGTGCACATAAATTTGAAATAAGTAGGTAGATTTTCAAATTAGTAAACTCCACGGGTATTTCAACCATGTAATGCAAAATAGAATCTATTCATTAAAACTTAATTTGCCGTATAATCTTTTTTTATGGATGAAAGGAAACGGAGTGCATGAAGAGATAAAATGTCAAATTTAGTACCTACTCCTAAAATCTATTTATTATAGGCTTTGTTTTCTTCTTATTGTTTATTTGCTATAGGCTCTATTTTCTTCTTACCGTCTATTTGCTATAGGCTCTGTTTCTTCTTTCCCTACGCTACTTTATTTTCTATAGGCTCCTCCAGGTTTTGTTTTATTCTTACCGACTATTTGCTACAGGTTCTGTTTTTTTCCTACCTTAGGATGCTTTGTTTTCTATAGGCTCCTACAAGTTTTGGTTTATTCTTACTGTTTAGTTGCTACAGGCATTGTTTTCTTCTTACCATAGGGTACTTTATTTTTAACAGGCTCTATTTTCTTCTTACCATTTATTTCCTAGAGGCTTTGTTTTCTTTTGGTTGTAGGTTGCTCTGTTTGGACAAGTGGATTGACTGTCACTTTGATGGTAGCCAGCAATCACTTGAGTTTCCAACTATTGGAAAGCAATAAATAAGGATGAAGATTAATTACCAAAGGTTACTTGTGCACATATTTTTGAAAGAAGTAGCTTGATTTTCAAATTTGTGTACTCCATGGGTTTTTCAACCGTGTAATGCAAAATATAATTTATTCATTAAAATTTATTTTACCGTATAATCTTTTTTTATTAATGAAAGGAAGAGAAGTGTATGAACATATAAAATGTCTATTTTATTTGCTACAGTCTCTGTTTTCTATAGGCTTCTTCAAGTTATGGTTTCTTATTACTGTCTATTTGCTACAGGCTCTGTTGTCTACAAGCTCTTATAGGCTCTATTTTCTTCTTATAGTCTATTTGTTATAGGCCCTATTTTCTTTTTACCATAGGCTGCTCTGTTTTCTTCTTACTGTTTATTTGCTAGAAGTTTTGTTTTCTTCTTACCGTCTATTTGCTAAAGGCTTTGTTTTTTTCTTGCTGGACACTGCTTTGTTTCGACAAGTGGATTGACAATCCTCCCAATCTTTGCCCATACACTTTGATGGTAGCTAGTAGTGACATGAGTTTCCAATAGTTGGAAAGCAACAAATGAGGACGAGGATTAATTACCAAAGGTTGCCTATGCACATAATTTTGAAAGAAGTAGCTTGATTTTCAAATTTGTATACTCTAGGGGTATTTCATCCATGTAATGCAAAACAGAATTTATTGATTGAAACTTCATTTTCCGTATAATCTTTTTTGATGGATGAAAGGAAGAGGAGTGCACACATAGATAAAATGTCTATTTTAGTATTTACTTATAAAATCTATTTGTTACAGGCTTTGTTTTCCTCTTTCCATAAGCTGCTTAGTTTTCTACAAGCTACTCCAGTTCTGTTTCCTTCTTACCATCTATTTGCGATAAGCTCTGTTTTCTTCCTTCCTTAGGCTGTTATGTTTTCTACAAGCTCTTTCGAGTTATGTTTCTTTGTACCGTCTATTTGCTACAAGTTTTGTTTTCTTCTTACTATAGGCTGTTCTATCTTGTTGAGACTCTTATGGAATCTATTTGCTACAAACTTTGTTTTCTTCTTATTGGCTTTTTGCTACCAGCTCTATTTTTTTCTTATTGTCTATTTGCTACAGGCTTTATTTTCTTCTTACCGAAAAAAAACTTGCAACAATTTTCTGTGTTTTTGCCTTTTTTGAAATTCCTTTTTACCCTTTCCTTACTAAAATTGAAGGCCAACTCCTTTTGGCTTGCCTTGTAAAGTTGATGTCTTCGTGTTTTTGGGTTACCACTTCTCTACTAGTCAACTCTTTTTGGCTTGCCTTCTAAAATTGATGCCTTTGTATTTTATTTTCCTTGTGTTAAATGTAATTTTTCAATTTAATACGTAGTTAGTATATGTGAGTCAAATAATTTATAAAGTTCGTATTGAGTGGTAAAACTTATAAAGTTCATATATTAGGATTTATGAAGTTGAGAGTTAAAGAAAATTAAGAATTAGAAATTTGTTAAATTGAGAAATAAAAATAGTTCCATTCAACTTTTTTATGTAAAATGAAAATTGAGAAAATTGAATAGTTATATAACAATATTTTAAAGATATTACATATTATAAAATATAGTAAAAAGTGAAATTTTAGATCTTTTAAAATTATATATTACAAAGTTAAAAATTTAAAAGTCAAGTAGAAGTCAATTAAAGTTAGTGGAAAATATTGTCAAAAAAACTCTTAATAATCTTATTAACACTGTTAATAACGACTCAAAAAATAATTTATTAAAATTTAAAGATTATATCAAATTAAAATATATAATATAAATATATGTGAGATTGAATTACAATTAAAAGAAAATGTTAAAATCAATTCAAATTCATCGTAAATTAGAAATAACTATTTGAATAAAAATTTGACTACTTGAACTTAATTTAATATAATTTAAATATTTATGAAGAATTATATACTTTTTTATTATATTAGAATTTAAAATTTTTAATTTAATATGTAATTAGTATATGTGAGTTATAAGTATAACCTTATATTTATATTATTTGTATATGTTAATATGCAACATTTTATTAAATTAATAAAATTATAAAATATTCATATACCTATTTAATAATAACATCAAAATTATTAATAGTCAAGTCTTGCAAAAACTTTACAAAATGCAATTTTGGGGCACCTGCACCCTAAGTTTGCGTAATCAGTTTGGAACTTTTGTTCCTAACAAAATTTGTAGGATGTTGGGCAAAGAAAGGATTCACAAAGAAAATGAGATTTGCAATATGCTTGTTGGTTTGGTTATTGAAAGCTTCCTGTTCACCTTATACTGGGCAAATTTGTGCTTCCAAGTTCTTTGCAAGCTTCAACTCATCATTCAACCATTACTTTGTTGATTCTCTCTCTCTCTCTCTCTCTCTCTCTCTCTCTCTCTCTCTCTCTTTTTCCCCCTTTTTCAATTCACTTAGAAAAAGGAGATTTTTATAGTGTAAATGCAAACATCATAAGTTAGGTACTTATTATTATTCATTCTAATGATTGTGATTCGGCAAAGAATTGAAAGCTTAAAATTGTTGATGGCTAATGGAGTAAATGTCATCACTCACACTTGCTTTAATTTGTCAAACAATCTAGAGCAATAGTTTCAAGTTTTTTCTTATAAACATTGTATTTAACAGATGAGCCCACCGAAACAATCACTAAGCTCAGTAAGTTAGAAGAGTAAATTATTCCATCAATTTAAGCTCTAAACATAGATTATATATACATAATAAGGAGGTAGATATTATTGGAGAAAGGAATTTCTTTCATACAAGTGAATTAATAGTATCCGTAATATTACATGATTAATTGTTGTCACATATCTTATCATATAGTACAACATAAGATGGGGAGCAATAAGAATCACCTAGAGATTAGTACAAAGTGAGTTGTTTAAGGAATGACATATGCCTTTAGGAAATTAGAAAAAAATAAGGGAAATCTATGAGAACAAAATTCTAAATGGAACTAGCTAGAAATGAAAATGCAGAGAGAAATGTTGGCTCTTCAATAATCAGAAGTTTAAAACTTAGAATGGATGGATACAGCTTGCTAGCCTTAATAACATCATTTTTCTTTTTTTTTTTCACATTTTTTTCTCTTCTTTTCTTTTCCTTTTTCAATAAGTAATCAAACATAAATCCTAATTTAATAAATTCATACTTCAAAATATCTGAAACATAAAATAACTCGATTTGAATATGATCTACTCATACCATGTGTTTGTCATTCCTAATTGTAAGATACGACCCACTCATTATATCCGACATCATTTCATCGTTAATATATTATAACCCATGCCAACTAGCCTTTTTTTCACCTACATTCATGTTGTTGGTGAATTTACTCCCCTATAGTCTAAAGTCACTAAGCTTAGCATTCAACAGCCAATAAAAATGAAGTAACGTTGCATTTTACCATTCTTTTCTTTGGTTATCTATATCAACCACCATCTTTGAATAGTAGAAATTGGGTTTCTCAAGATTGAGCAGTAACATTGGACAAGTGGATTGACAATCCTCCCAATCTTAACCCATACACTCTGATGGTAACCAACAGTCACATAAGTTTCCAACAACTGAAGAGCAATAAATGAGGATGAGGATTAATTACCAAAGGTTGTCTATGCACATAATTTTGAAAGAAATAACTTGATTTTCAAATTTATAAACCCCACGGGTAGTTCAACCATGTAATGCAAAACATAATCTATTCATTGAAGTTTAATTTGACATATAATATTTTTTTGATGGATGAAAGGAAGAGGAGTGCATGAACAAATAAAATGTCTATTTTAGTACTTACTCCTAAAATCCATTTGCTACAAACTTTATTTTCTTCTTTTCATAGGCTACTCTGTTTTCTATAAACTCCTCTAGGTTCTATTTTCTTTTTACCATCTTTTTGCTATAAACTCTATTTTCTTCCTACCTTAAGCTACTTTGTTTTCTACAGGCTCCTATAGGTTTTATTTTCTTCTTACCATCAATTTGCTATAGGCTTTGTTTTCTTTTTACCATAGGCTGCTTTATTTTCTACAGGCTCCTACGAGCTCTGTTTTCTTCTTACGATATATTTGGTAAAGGCTTTATTTTCTTCTTACTATAGGCGGCTTTGTTTGGATAAGTGGATTGATAGTCCTCCCAATCATAGGCCATACACTCTGATGGAAGCCAACAATCACATGAGTTTCCAATAGTTGGAAAGAAACAAATGAGGATGAGGATTAATTATCAAAGGTTGCCTGTGCACATAATTTTGAAAGAAATAGGTTGATTTTCAAATTTGTAAACTCCATGGGTATTTCAACCATTTAACACAAAACAAAATCTATTCACTGAAACTTAATTTGTTGTATAATCTTTTTTAATGGATGAAAGGAAAAGGAGAGCATGAATAGATTAAATGTCTATTTTAGTACCAACTCCTAAAATCTATTTTCTTCTTACCATCTATTTGTTATAGGCTGTGTTTTCTTCTTTCTGTAGGCTACTCTCTTCTCTATAGGCTCATCCAAGTTATGTTTTCTTCTTACCGTCTATTTGCTACAGGCTTTATTTTCTTCCAACCTTAGGCTGCTTTGTTATGTACAAGCTTTATTTTCTTTTTATCATCTATTTGCTATGAGCTCTGTTTTCTTCTTACCATAGGCTACTATATTTTTTATAGGCTCTGTTTTCTTCTTATCGCTTATTTGCTAGAGACTCTCTGTTTTCTTCTTATCGTCTATTTGCTAGAGGCTCTATTTTCTTCTTATCGTCTATTTGCTAGAGGCTCTATTTTCTTCTTACCAAAGGCTACTCTGTTTGGACAAGTGGATTGACAATCATCCCAATTTTAGCCCATACACTCTGATGGTAGCCAGCAGTTACATGAGTTTCCAACAATTGGAAAGCAACAAATGAGGACGAGGATTAATTACCAAAGGTTGCTTATGCACATAATTTTCAAAGAAGTAGCTTGATTTTCAAATTCATAAACTCCATGAGTATTTCAACCATGTAATGCAAAACATAATCTATTCATTGAAGCTTAATTTGTCGTACAATCTTTTTTGATGGATGAAAGAAAGAGGAGTGCATGAATGGAGAAAATGTCTATTTTAGTACCTACTCCTAAAATCTATTTGCTAAACGCTCTATTTTCTTTTTGTTTTTTTTTTGTAAGTTGCTCTGTTTCAACAGGCTCCTTCAGTTTCTGTTTTCTTCTTACCATCCTTTTGCTATAGCCTCTATTTTCTTCCTACCTTAGGCTACTTTGTTTTCTACAGGCTCTTACATATTTTGTTTTCTTCTTACCATCAATTTGCTATAGGTTCTATTTTCTTCTTGCCTTTTATTTGTTAGAGGCTTTCTTTACTTCTTACCGTCTATTGGATAGAGGCTTTAGTTTCTTCTTACCCTAGGCTACTTTGTTTGGATAAGTGGATTAACAGTCCTCCTAATCATAGGCCATACACTCTAATGGTAGCCAGTAGTCACATGAGTTTCCAATAGTTAGAAAGGAACAAATGAGGATGAGGATTAATTACCAAAAGTTATATGTGCACATAATTTTGAAAGAAGTAACTTGATTTTCAAATTTGTAAACTCCACAGGTATTTCCACCATGTAATACAAAATAGAATCTATTCATTGGAACTTAATTTGCCATATAATCTTTTATAAAATGTCTATTTTAGTGCCTACTTCTAAAATCTATTTGTTACAAGCTCTGTTTTCTTATTACCGTCTATTCGCTATAGGCTCTATTTCTTCTTTCCATAAGCTACTCTCTTTTCTACATGTTCCTCCAAGTTCTATTTTCTTTTTAACATCTATTTGCTACAGGCTCTATTTTCTTCCTACCTTAGGCTGCTTTGTTTTGTACCATGTGTTTGTTGTCCCTAATTGTAGGATATAACCCACTCATTGTATCTAGCATTGTTTCATCATTAATATATTATAACCCTCACCAACTAGCCTTTTTTTCACCTGCACTCGTTTTATCAGTGACTTTACTCCCCTACGGTCTAGAATCACTAGGCTCAACATTCAACAGCCAATGTAAATGAAGTAATGTTGGGTTTCTCCATTATTTTCTTTGGTTATTTACCTTAACCACCATCTTTGAACAGCAAAAAATTGGGTTTCTCAAGAGTGGGCAATAGCGTTGGACAAGTGGATTGATAGCTCTCCTAATCTTAGCCCATCCACTCTGATGGTAACCAACAATCACATGAGTTTCCAATAGTTGGAAAGCAATAAATGAGGACAAGGATTAATTACCAAAGGTTGCCTGTGCACATAATTTTGAAAGAAATAGCTCGATTATCAAATTTTTAAACTCTGAGTATTTCAACTATGTAATGCAAAACAAAATATATTTATTGAACCTTAATTTGCCGTATAATCTTTTTTGATGAATTAAACGAAGAGGAGTGTACAAATAGATAAAATGTCTATTTTAGAACCTACTCCTAAAATCTATTTGCTATAGGTTCTATTTTCTTTTTACCGTCTATTTGCTACAAGTTTCCTACCATAGGTTGCTCTAGTGTCTACAAGCTCCATTTTCTTCTTGCCATCTATTTGCTACAAGCTATATTTTCTTCTTACCATAGGCTGCTCTATTTTCCACAAGCCCTTATAGGCTCTATTTCCTTCTTACTGTTTATTTGCTAGAGGCTCTATTTTCTTCATACCGTCTATTTGCTAGAGGTTCTATTTTCTTCCTACAGGAGGCTGCTCTGTTTGGACAAATGGATTGACAGTCCTCCTAATAAAGACAAGGATTAATTACTAAAAATTGTCTATGTGCATAATTTTGAAGTAGCTTGATTATCAAATTCATAAACTCCATGATTATTTTAACCAAGTAATGTAAAATAAAATCTATTCATGGAAACTTAATTCGTCATACAATCATTTTTTATGGCTAAAAGGAAGAGGAGTGCACAATCAAATAAAATGTCTATTTTTATACCTACTTTTAAATTTTATTTGCTACAAGTTTTGTTTTCTTTTAACCATCCATGTGCTACAGGCTCTGTTTTCTTCTTTCTGTAGGTTGCTCTATTTTCTACAGGTTCCATCAAGTTTTGTTTTCTTCTTACCATTTATTTGCTACAAACTATGTTTTCTTCCTACCTTTGGCTGCTTTGCCTTTTTTTTTCTTATTGTCTATTTGCTACAAGCTCTGTTTTCCTCTTACCATAAGCTACTTTATTTTCTACAAGCTCTATTTTTCTTCTTACCGTTTATTTGCTAGAGGGTCTATTTTTTCTTACCGTTTATTTGCTAGAACCTCTGTTTTCTTCTTACCAAAAGTTGCTCTATTTGCACAAATGGATTGACAGTCCTCCTAATTTTAGCCCATATAATCTAATGGTAGCCAACAGTCATATGAATTTCCAACAGTTGGAAAGAAATAAATGAGGATAAGGATTAATTACCGAAGATTTCCTATGCGCATAATTTTGAAGTAACTTGATTATCAAATTCATAGACTCGACGAGTATTTCAACCAAGTAATGCAATACGACATCTATTAATCGAAACTTAATTTTTCGTATAATCTTTTTCGACAGATGAAAGGAAGAGGAGTGCATAAATAAATAAAATGTCTATTTTTGTACCTACTCCTAAAATTTATTTGCTACAGGCTTTGTTTTCTTCTTACCGTTTACGTACTATACGCTCTGTTTTCTTTTTTTCTGTAGGTTGCTTTGTTTTCTACAAGCTCCATCAGGTTTTGTTTTCTTCGTACCATCTATTTGCTACAAGCTATGTTTTTCTCCTAGCTTAGGTTGCTCTACCTTTCACAGGCTCTCTTTTCTTCTTACCGTTTATTTGCTACAGGCTCTATTTTCCTCTTACCATAGGCTACTCTATTTTCTACAAGCTCTGTTTTTCTTTTTACCATTTATTTGCTAGAGGGTATGTTTTTTCTTACCGTTTATTCGCTATAAGCTATACTTTCTTCTTACCAGAGGCTACTTTATTTGGATAAGTGGATTGACAGTCCTCCCAATCTTAGCCCATACAATCTGATAGTAGCCAGTAGTCACATGAGTTTCCAATAGTTGGAAAGCAACAAAATGAGGACAAGGATTAATTATTGAAGATTGCCTGTGCACATAATTTTGAAGTAGCTTGATTATCAAATTCAAACTCCATGAGTATTTCAACCATATAATGCAAAACAGAATCTATTCATTGAAACTTAATTTGCTGTATAATCATTTTTTATGGATGAAAGGAAGAGGAGTCCACAAACGAATAGAACGTCTATTTTTGTACCTACTCTTAAAATCTATTTGCTATAGACTTTGTTTTCCTTTTACTGTCTATGTGCTATAGGCTCTATTTTCTTTTTTTCTGTAGGTTGCTTTGTTTTCTATAGGCTCCATCAGGTTTTGTTTTCTTTGTACCATCTATTTTCTACAAGCTATGTTTTTTTCCTAGCTTAGGCTACTCTGCCCTTTATAGGCTCTATTTTCTTCTTACCGTCTATTTGTTACAAACTCTATTTTCCTTTTACCATAGGCTACTTTGTTTTCTACGAGCTCTGTTTTTCTTTTTACTGTTATTTTGCTAAAGGGTTTATTTTTTCTTACTAGAAGTTGCTTTATTTGGACAAATGGATTAGTAGTTTGATTTTTAAATTCATAAACTCCACGAGTATTTCAACCATGTAATGCAAAACAAAATCTCTTCATTGAAGCTTAATTTGCCATATAATTTTTTTTGATGGATGAAAGGAAAAGGAGTGCATGAACAGATAAAATGCCTATTTTAGTACCTACTCCTAAAATCTATTTACTACAAACTCTGTTTTCTTCTTACCGTCTATTTGCTACAAGCTCTATTTTCTTTTCTCTATAGGCTGTTATGTTTTCCACAAGCTCCTCCATGTTCTTTTTTTTTTCCTTACCATTTATTGGCTGCAGGCTCTGTTTTCTTCCTACTTTAGTCTACTTTGTTTTTTGTAGGCTTTTCTATGCTTGGTTTTCTTCTTACTATTTATTTGCTACATGCTTTGTTTTCTCCTTACCAAAGACTGCTTAGTTTTCTACAGGCTCTATTTTATTCTTACCATTTATTTGTTAGAGGCTTTATTTCCTTCTTACTATATAATTGCTAGAGGCTTTGTTTTCTTCTTACCGTAGGCTACTCTGTTTGGACAAGTGGATTGACAGTCCTCTTAATCTTAGCCCATACATTTTAATGGTAGCCAACAATGACATGAGTTTCCAATAGTTGGAATGTAATAAAGGAGGATGAGGTTTAATTACCAATGGTTGCATGTGCACATAATTTTGAAAGCAGTAGCTTTATTTACAAATTCATAAACTCTACAGGTATTTCAACCATGTAATGTAAAACAGAATCTATCATTAAAGCTTAATTTTTCGTATAATCTTTTTTGATGGATGAAAGGAAGAGGAGTGCATAAACAAATAAAATGTCTATTTTAGTACCTAGTCCTAAAATCTATTTGTTATAGGCTTTGTATTCTTCCTTTTCTAGGCTACTTTGTTTTCTACAGGTTCCTATAGTCTCTATATTCTTCTTACTATCTATTTGTTAGAGGCTCTGTTTTCTTTTTATCAGAGACTGCTCTATTTAGACAAGTGGATTCATAGTCCTCCCAATCTTAGCCCTTAAACTCTAATGGTAGATAATAGCCACTTGAGTTTCCAATAGTTGGAAAGCAACATATGAGGACGAGGATTAATTAACAAAGGTTGCATGTGCACATAATTTCGAAAGCAGTAGCTTGATTTTCAAATTTGTAAACTCAACAAGTATTTCTAGCATGTAATGCAAAATAAAATCTATTCATTGAAACTTAATTTTTTGTATAATCTTTTCTTATGGATGAAAGGAAGAGGAGTGCACAAATAGATAAAATGTCTATTTTAATACCTACTCCTAAAATCTATTTGCTACAGTCTCTATTTTCTTCCATTCGTAAGCTGCTTTATTTTTTATAGGCTCATATAGTCTCTGTATTATTCTTACCGTTTATTTGTTAAAGGCTCTATTTTCTTCTTAATGGATACTGTTTTGTTTGGACAAGTGGATTCACAGTCCTCCTAATCTTATCCCCTATACTCTGATGGTAGCCAACAGTCACATGAGTTTCCAACAAGTGGAAAGCAACAAATGAGGACAAGAATTAATTACCAAAGGTTGCCTGTGCACATAATTTTGAAAGAAGTAGCTTGATTTTCAAATTCGTAAACTTCACTGGTATTTCAACCACGTAATGCAAAACATAATCTATTCATTAAAGCCTAATTGGGCGTATAAGTTTTTTGATGGATGAAAGGAAGAGGAGTGCACGAATAGATAAAATGTCTACTTTAGTACCTACTCCTAAAATCTATTTGTTGTAGGCTCTATTTTCTTCTTTCCATAGGCTACTCTGTTTTCTACAAGCTCCACCAAGTTCTGTTTTCTTCTTACCATATATTTGCTACAAGTTCTATTTTTTTCCTACCTTAGGCAGCTTTATTTTCTATAGCCTTCTATAGGCTCTAGTTTTTTCTTATCGTCTATTTGCTAAAGACTCTATTTTCTTCTTACTGTTTATTTGTTAATGGCTCTATTTTCTTCTTACCATCTATTTACTTCAGGCTCTATTTTCTTCTTACCATAGGCTGCTTAGTTTTCTACAATCTTTGTTTTCTTCTTACAATTTATTTTCTAGAGGTTCTGTTTTCTTCTTACTGTCTAATTGTGAGAGACTTTGGTTTCTTCTTATTGAAGGCTGCTCTATTTGGACAAGTGGATTGACAGTCGTCCCAATCTTAGCCCATACACTCTAATGGTAGCTAGCAGTCACATGGGTTTACAACAGTTGGAATGCAATAAAGGGGGGCGAGGTTTAATTACCAAAGGTTACCTATGCACATAATTTTGAAAGATATAGCTTGATTTTAAAATTTGTAAACTCTATTTCAAATATGTAATGCAAAACATAATCTATTCATTGAAACTTGATTTATCATATAATATTTTTTTATGGATGAAACGAAGGGGAGTGCACGAACAAATAAAATCACTATTTTAATACCTACTTCTAAAATCTATTTGCTACAAGCTCTGTCTTCTTCCTTTTGTAGGCTACTCTATTTTCTACAGGCTCCTACAATCTTTGTATTCTTCTTACCATTTATTTGCTTGAGGCTTTATTTTCTTCTTACTGAAGGTTGTTATGTTTAGACAAGTGGATCCACAATCCTCTTAATCTTAGCCTACACTTTGATGGTAGCCAATAGTCACATGAGTTTCCAACAGTTGGATAGCAACAAATGAGGACGAGGACTAATTACCAAAGGTTACCTATGCACATAATTTTGAAAGAAGTATCTTGATTTTGAAATTCATAAACTTCACGGGTATTTCAACTATGTAATGCAAAATAGAATCTATGCACTGAAGCTTAATTTGTTGTATAATGTTTTTTGATGGATAAAAGGGAGAGGAGTGCACGAACAGATAAAATATTTGTTCTAACACTTACTTTTAAAATCTATCTGCTACAAGTTATGTTTTCTTCTTATTGCCT
Organism: Bruguiera sexangula; assembly: GCA_020141445.1. Taxonomy (NCBI): domain Eukaryota; kingdom Viridiplantae; phylum Streptophyta; class Magnoliopsida; order Malpighiales; family Rhizophoraceae; genus Bruguiera; species Bruguiera sexangula. Next base: position 7,127,290 of record JAHLGP010000232.1, read on the forward strand.
ATTTGCTACAATCTCTATTTTTTTCTTTCCGTATACTGCTTTATTTTCTTCATGCTCCCCTAGGTTTTGTTTTCTTCTTACCATCAATTTGCTACATACTCTGTTTTTTTTCTACCCTAGCCTTCTCTATTTGCTACAAGTTCCTACATGCTCTATTTTTCTTCTTACCGTCAATTTGCTACACACTTTGTTTTTTTTTCCTACCCTAGCCTGCTCTATTTTTTATAGGTTCCTACATGCTCTATGTTCTTCTTAACAGCTATTTGCTATAGGCTTTATTTTCTTCTTACTATTGGCTACTCTGTTTTCTATTAATTCTATTTTCTTCTTACTAAAGGTTGCTCTATTTGGACAAGTGGATTGGAAATCTTCCCAATCTTAGACCATACACTCTAAAGGTAGTCAGCAGTCATATAAGTTTCCAATAGGTTGAAAGCAACAAATAAGAACAAGGATTAATTACCAAAGGTTGCATGTGCACATAATTTTGAAAGAAGTTGCTTGATTTTCAAATTTGTAAACTCCACAGGTATTTCAACCATGTAATGCAAAACATAATCTATTCACTAAAACTTAATTTGTTGTACAATTTGCACAAACAGATAAAATGTTTATTCTAGTACCTACTCCAAAAATTTAATTACTACTCCTAAAATCTAATTGCTACAGGTTCTATTTTCTTTTTACCATTTATTTGCTATAAGCTCTATTTTCCTCTTTCTGTAGGCTGTTTTATTTTCTACATGTTCCTCTAGGTTCTATTTTTTTTCTTACCATCTATTTGCTACAAGTTATGTTTTTTTTCTACCCTAGATTGCTCTATTCTCTACAGGTTCCTACATACTCTATTTTCTTCTTAGCGACTATTTGCTACAGGCTTAGTTTTCTTCTGACCATAAGTTGCTCTATTTTCTACAGGCTCTGTTTTCTTTTTACCCTTTATTTGCTAGAGGCTTTGTTTTCTTCTTACCATCTATTTGCGAAAGGCTTGATTTTCTTCTTATTGGAGGCTGCTCTGTTTGGACAAGTGGATTGATAGTCCTCCCAATCTTGTCCCATACACTCTGATGGTAGCTAACAATCACATGAGTTTCCAACAATTGGAAAGCAACAAATGAGGATGAGGATTAATTACTAAAGGTTACCTATGCACATAATTTTGAAAGAAGTATCTTGATTTTCAAATTCATAAACTCCACGAGTATTTCAACCATGTAATGCAAAATATAATCTATTCATTGAAACTTAATTTGTCGTATAATTTTTTTTATGGATGAATGGAAGAGGAGTGCACAGATAGATAAAATGTCTATTCTAGTACTTCTAAAATCTATTTGCTACAGGCTCTATTTCCTTTTTATTGTCCATTTGTTATAAGTTTTGTTTTCCTTTTTCCATAGGTTGTTATGTTTTCTACAGGCTCCTCCAAGTTTTGTTTTCTTCTTATTATTTATTTGTTATAAGCTTTGTTTTCTTTCTATAGGCTCCTACAGGTCATATTTTCTTCTTATTGTTTTATTTGCTACGAGTATTGTTTTCTTCTTACCATAAGCTGCTTTGTTTCTTCTTTCCATAAGCTGATATGTTTTCTACAAGCTCCTCCAAGTTTTGTTTTCTTCTTACCGTTTATTTTCTACAAGCTCTATTTTTTTCTACCATAGGCTGCTTTATTTTTTACCTTAGCCCATTCAATCTAATGGTAGCTAGTAGGCATATGAGTTTCTAATAGTCGGAAAGGTTACCTATGCACATAATTTTGAAAGAAGTAGCTTGATTTTCAAATTCGTAAACTCCATAGGTATTTCATCCATGTAAAGGAAAACAGAATCTATTCACTAATACTTAATCTACTGTATAATTTTTTTGATGGATGAAAACAATAGGAGTGGACGAATAGATAAAATGTCTATTTTAGTACCTACTCCTAAAATCTATTTGCTGCATGCTCTATTTTCTTCTTACTATCTATTTGCTACATGCTTTGTTTTCTTCTTCTCGTAAGCTGCTCTTTTTTCTACATGCTCCTCTAGGTTCATTTTTCTTTTTTACCATCTATTTGCTACAAGTCCTATTTTTTCCCTACTCTAGGTTACTTTGTTTTCTATAAGTTCCTATATGCTCTGTTTTCTTCTTAGTGGCTATTGGCTACAGGATTTGTTTTCATCTTACCATAGGCTTCTTTGTTTTCTACAGGCTCTAATAAGCTTTGTTTTCTTCTTATCGTTTATTTGCTAGAAGCTCTGTTTTCTTCTTACCATTTATTTGTTAGAGGTTCTATTTTCTTCTTACCGTCTATTTGTTAAAGGCTTTGTTTTTTTCTTACCATAGGCTACTCTTTTTGGACAAATGGATTGACAGTCCTCCCAATCTTAGGCCATACACTCTGATGGTAGCCAGTAGTCTCATGAGTTTCCAATAATTGCACAGCAACAAATGAGGACAAGGTTTAATTACTAAAGGTTGCTTGTGCACGTAATTTTGAAGAGTGTAACTTTATTTTCAAATTCGTAAACTCCACGAGTATTTCAACCATGTATTGAAAAACAAAATCTATTCATTAAAGCTTAATTTGTCATATAATCTTTTTTTATGGATGAAAGGAAGAGGAGTTAACAAATAGATAAAAAGTCTATTTCATAACCTACTCCTAAAATCTATTTACTACAAGCTCTGTTTTCTTCTTAACGTCTATTTGCTACAGGTTTTATTTTCTTCTTACCATAGGCTGCTCTGTTTTCTTCTTACCCTTTATTTGCTAAAGGCTCTGTTTTCTTCTCACCGTCTATTTGCTAAAGGCTTTATTTTCTTCTTACCAGAGGTGGCTTTGTTTGGACAAGTGGATTGATAGTCCTCTCAATCTTAGCCAATACACTCTGATGGTAGCCAGCAATCACATGAGTTTCCAACAGTTGAAAAGCAACGAATGAGGATGAGGATTAATTACCAAAGGTTGCATGTGCACATAATTTTGAAGGAAGTAGCTTGATTTTCAAATTCGTATACTCCATGGGTATTTCAACCATGTAATGCAAAACAGAATTTATTCATTGAAACTTAATTTTCCATATAATCTTTTTTTATGGATGAAAGGAAGATGAGTGTACAAATAGATAAAATGACTACTTTAGTATAACCTTTTAAAATCTATTTGCTACAGACTCTGTTTTCTTCTTACCTTCTATTTGCTACAAGCTTTGTTTCTTATTTCCGTAGGCTACTATGTTTTCTATAGGCTCCTCCAAGTTTTAGTTTCTTCTTACTGTTTATTTGCTACAGGCTTTGTTTTCTTCCTACCTTAGGCTACACTATTTTCTACAAGCTCTAACACGCTTTGTTTTTTTCATGTTGTTTATTTGCTAGAGGCTCAGTTTCTTTTTATCGTCTATTTTGCTAGAGGCTCTGTTTTCTTCTTACTAGAGGTTGCTCTGTTTGGACAAGTGGATTGACAGTCCTCCTAATCTTAGCCCATACACTCTGATGGTAGCTAAAAATCACAATAGAATCCAACAGTTAGAAAGCAACAAATAAAGACAATGATTAATTACCAATGTTTGCTTGTGCACATAATTTTCAAAGAAGTAGCTTGATTTTCAAATTTGTAAACTCCACGGGTATTTCAATGGTGCAATGCAAAACATAGTCTATTTATTAAAGCTTAATTTGTCATAGAATCCTTTTTGATGGATGAAAGGAAGAGGAGTGCATGAACAGATAAAATGTCTATTTTGGTACCTATTCCTAAAATCTAAATCTATTTACTACAAACTTTATTTTACTCCTTTTATAGGTTGCTCTATTTTCTACAAGCTCCTTCAAGTTCTACTTTTTTCTTATTGTTTATTTGCTATAAGTTATGTTTTCTTCTTAACATAGGTTGCTCTATTTTCTAGAGGCTCCTACAAGCTTTGTTTTCTTTTTGTCATCTATTTGCTAGAAGTTTTATTTTCTTCTTGTCGTCTATTTGCTAGAGGATCTATTTTCTTCCTACCGTAGGCTATTCTATTTGGACAAGTGGATTAATAGTCCTCTAAATCCTAGGATATACACTCTGATGGTAGCTAGTAATCACATGAGTTTCCAACAATTGGAAAGCAACAAATGAGGATGAGGATTAATTACGAAAATGTTACCAATGCACATAATTTTGAAAGAAGTAGCTTGATTTTAACATACGTAAACTCCATAGGTATTTCAACGATGTAATGCAAAACAGAATCTATTCCTCGAAGCTTAATTTGTTGTATAATCTTTTTTGATGGATGAAAGGAAAAGGAATGCACGAATCAATAAAATGTCTGTTTTCATACTTACTCCTAAAATCTATTTGCTCTAGGCTTTATTTTCTTCTTACCGCCTATTTCGAATAGGCTCTGTTGTCTTCTTTTCATATGTTGCTCTATTTTCTACAAGCTCTTCTAGGTTTTGTTTTCTTCTTACCATCTATTTGCTATAGGTTTTATTTTCTTTTTACCTTAGGTTGTTATATTTTTTACAAGCTTTGTTTCTTCTTACCATTTATTTGCTAGAGGCTTTGTTTTCATCTTATTGTAGACTGCTCTATTTGGACAAGTGGATTGACAGTCCTCCCAATCATAGCCCATAAACTTTGGTGGCAGCTAGCAGTCACATAAGTTTCTAACAGTTGGAAAAGCAATAAATCAGGACGAAGATTAATTACCAAAGGTTGCCTGTGCACATAATTTTGAAAGAAATAGCATGATTTTCAAATTCATAAACTCCACAGGTATTTCAACCATGTAATGCACAATAGAATCTATTCATTGCAACTTAATTTGCCATATAATCTCTTTTGATGGATGAAAGGAAGAGGAGTGCGCGGATAGATAAAATGTCTATTTTAGTACCTACTCCTAAAATCTATTTGCTATAGACTATATTTTCTTCTTTTTGTAGGCTGCTTTATTTTCTACAAGCTTCTCTAAGTTCTGTTTTCTTTTTACTGTCTATTTTCTATAGGCTCTATTTTCTTCTTACCATAGGCTACTTTGCTTGCTTTTTACTATAGGCTGCTCTGTTTTCTATAAGCTCCTATAGGCTCTGTTTTCTATAGGCTTTATTTTCTTCTTGTCGTCTATTTGCTAGAGGCTCTATTTTCTTCTTACCGTCTATTTGCTAAAGGCTCTATTTCTTTTCACTGTAGGCTACTCTGTTTGGACAAGTGGATTGACAGTCCTCCCAATCTTAGCCCATACACTCTGATGGTAGCTAGCAGTCACATGAGTTTCCAACAATCGGAAAGCAACAAATGAGGATGAGGATTAACTACCAAAAGTTGCCTGTGCACATAATTTTGGAAGAAATAGCTTGATTTTCATATATGTAAACTCCATAGGTATTTTAGCTATGTAATGCAAAACAAAATCTATTCCTTGAAGTTTAATTTGCCGTTTAATCTTTTTGGATTAATGAAAGGAAGAGGAGTGTACAAACAGATAAAATGTGTATTTTAGTACCTACTCCAAAACCTATTTGCTCCAAACTCTGTTTTCATCTTATTGTCTATTTGCTGCAGGCTTTATTTTCTTCTTTCCATATGCTGCTCTATTTTCTACAAGCTCCTCCAGGTTCTATTTTCTTCTTACCACCTATTTGCTACAGGCTTTGTTTTCTTTTTTCCTTAGTTTGCTCTGTTTTTTACAAGCTCTTCCAATTTTTGCTTTCTTCTTACTGTCTATTTGCTATAGGCTCTATTTTCTTCCTACCATAAGCTGTTCTGTTTTCTATAAACTCCTACATGCTCTGTTTTCTTCTTATCGTCAATTTGCTACAAGCTTTTTTTTCTTCTTACCATACGTTGCTCTATTTTCTTCTTACTGTCTATTTGTTAAAGACTCTATTTTCTTCTTACCGTAGGCTACACCATTTGGACAAATGGATTGACAGTCCTCCCAATCTTAGCCTATACACTATGATGGTAGCTAGCAGTCACATAAGTTTCCAACTATTGGAAAGCAACAAATGTGGACAAGGATTAATTACCATGTAATGCACAAAATAATCTATTCATTGAAACTTAATTTGTCATATAATTTCCAAATTCATAAATTGCATGAGTATTTCAACCATGTAATGCACAACATAATTTATTCATTGAAACTTAATTTGTAGTATAAGGAAGAGAGGTGTCAGAACAAATAAAATGTCTATTTTAGCACCTACTCCTAAAATCTATTTTCCACAAGCTTTATTTCATTCCTTTCGTAGGCTACACTATTTTTTACAAGTTCCTCCAAGTTCTTTTTTTTTTTTTTTACCGTCTATTTGCTATAGGCTCTATTTTCTTCTTAACATAGGCTGCTCTATTTTTTAGAAGCTCCTATAAGCTTTATTTTTTTCTTAACATAGGCTACTCTATTTTCTAGAGGCTCCTCTAGTCTCTGTTTTCTTCTTGTTATCTATTTAATATAGGCTCTTTTTATTGTTTATTTGCTAAAGGCTCTATTTTCTTCTTACTAGAGGCTGCTCTTTTTGGACAAGTGGATTGACAATCCTCCCAATCGTATCCCATACACTCTGATGGTAGCCAGTAGTCACATGAGTTTCCATCAGTTGGAAAGCAACAAATGAGGACAAAGATTAATTACCAAAGATTGCTTGTGCACATAATTTTGAAAGAAGTAGCTTGATTTTCACATATGTAAACTCCATAGGTATTTCAACAATGTAATGCAAAACAAAATCTATTCCTTAAAGCTTAATTTGACGTATAATATTTTTTTTACGGATGAAAGGAAGAGAAGTGTATGAACAAATAAAATGTCTATTTTCATATCTACTCCTAAAATCTATTTGCTCTAGACTCTATTTTCTTTTTAACGCTTATTTCCAATAAGCTCTATTTTCTTCTTTCCATATGCTACTCTATTTTTTACAAGGTCCTCCAGGTATTTCAAATTTGTAAACTCAACGGGTATTTCAACCATGTAATGCAAAACATAATCTATTCATTGAAACTTTATTTGCTGTATAATCTTTTTAATGGATGAAAGGAAGAGGAGTGCACGAATAGATAAAATGTCTATTTGAGTACCTTCTCCTAAAACCTATTTGCTACAGCCTTTATTTTCTTTCTTCTGTAGGCTACCTTATTTTCTACAAACTCCTTCAGGTTTTGCTTTCTTCTTACCGTCTATTTGCTACAAGCTCTATTTTCTTCCTACCTTAGGCTGCACTATTTTCTATAGGTTCCAACATGCTTTGTTTTCTTCATATCGTTTATTTACTATAGGCTCAATTTTCTCCTTAGCATAGGCTACTCGATTTACCACAAGCTTTATTTTCTTCTTACTATCTATTTGCTACAAGCCCTATTTTTTTCTTACTATAGGTTGCTCTATTTAGACAAGTGGATTGACAATCCTCCTAATTTTAGCCCATACCCTATGAGGATAGCTAGCAGTCACATGAGTTTCCAATAGTTAGAAAGCATCAAATGAGGACAAGGATTAATTACCAAAGGTTGCCTGTGCATATAATTTTGAAATAAGTAGCTTGATTTTCACATTTGTAAACTCCATAGGTGTTTCAACCATGTAATGAAAAACATAATTTATTCATTGAAACTTAATTTGTCATATAATCTTTTTTGATGGATGAAAGGAAGAGGAGTGCATGAACATATAAAATGTCTATTTTAGTACCTACTCCTAAGATTTATTTGCCACAGGTTCTATTTTCTTCTTTTCGTAGGTTGCTATGCTTTCTACATGCTCCTCCAAGTTCTATTTTTGCTTACCGTCTATTTGCTACATGCTATGTTTTCTTCCTACATTAGGCTGCTACAGTTTTTACAGGCTTTTACAGGTTCTATTTTTTTTTTCTTACCATCTATTTGCTATAGGCTCTATTTTATTCTTACCATAGGTTGCTTTATTTTCTATAGGCTCCAACAAGCTTTATTTTCTTCTTGCTATTTATTTGCTAGAGACACATTTTTTTTGTTACTATTTATTTGATAGAGGCTCTATTTTCTTCTTATTATAGGCTGCTCTATTTAAAGAAGTGGATTGACAGTCCTGCCAATCTTAAACCATAGACTTTAATGGTAGCCAGTAGTCACATGAGTTTCCAATAGTTGGAAAGAAACAAATGAGAACGAAGATTAATTACCAAATGTTGCTAGTGCACATAATTTTGAAATAAGTAACTTGATTTTCAAATTCATAAACTCGAATATAATTTATTCATTGAATCTTAATTTGTTGTATAATCTTTTTTAACCGATGAAAGGAAGATGAGTGCACAAACAAATAAAATGTCTATTTTAGTACTTACTCATAAAATCTATTTGCTAAAGGCTTTATTTTATTTTTTCCGTAGGCTGCTCTATTTTTTACAGGCTCTTCCAGATTTGCTATAGGCTATTTTTTCTTCCTACCTTATATTGTTTTGTTTTCTAAAGGCTCTTACAAGCTTTGTTTCTTCTTACCTTTTATTTGCTAGAGGCTCTGTTTTCTTCTCAACTTCTATTTGTTAGAGACTATATTTTCTTCTTACCATAGGCTGCTCTGTTTAGACAAGTGGATTGATTGTCCTCCTAATCTTAGCCCCTACACTCTGATGGTAACAAACAGTCACATGAGTTTCCAATAGTTAGAAAGCAACAAATGAGGATGAGGATTCAAAACCAAAAGTTGCCTATACACATAATTTTAAAAGAACCAACTTGATTTTCACGTTGAAACTTAATTTTCTTTATAATCTTTTTTTATGGATAAAAGGAAGAGAATTATATGAACAGATAAAAAGCCTATTTTAGTACCTACTTCAATAATCTATTTGCTACTAGCTCTATTTTCTTCTTTCTTTAGGCTACTCTATTTTCTACAAGCTCCTTCAATTTCAATTTTCTTCTTACCGTCTATTTACTACAAGCTTTATATTTTTCCTACCTTAGGCTGCTTTATTTTCTATAGGCTATGTTTTCTTCTTTCCGTCTATTTGCTATAGGCTTTGTTTTCTTCTTACCATAGGTTGCTTTGTTTTCTTCTTACCATAGGCTGCTCTATTTTCTTCTTACCATTTATTTACTAGATGTTATGTTTTCTTTTTATCATTTATTTGCTAGAGGTACTGTTTTCTTCTTACTGGAGGTTGCTCTATTTAGACAAATGAATTGACAATCCTCCTAATCATAACCCATACACTCTGATGGTTACTAGCAGTCACATAAGTTTCCAATAGTTGGAAAGCAACAAATGAGAACAAAGATTAATTATCAAACATTACCTGTGCACATAATTTTAATAGAAATAGATTCATTTTCAAATTAGTATACTCCACGGGTATTTCAACCATGTAATGTAAAACATAATCTACTCTTTGAAGTAGCTTAATTTGTTGTATAATCCTTTCATCGATGAAGGGAAGAGGAGTGCACGAACAGATAAAATGTCTATTTTAGTACCTACTCCTAAAATCTATTTGCTACAGGCTTTATTTTCTTCTTTCCGTAGGCTGCTTTGTTTTCTATAAGCTCCTCTAGATTGTGCTTTTTTCTTACCATTTATTTGTTATAGGCTCTATTTTCTTCCTACATTAGGCTGCTCTATTTTCTAAAGGCTCATACAGGCTCTATTTCTTATTACTGTTTATTTGCTAGAGGCTCTGTTTTCTTTTTACCTTCTATTTGCTAGAGGCTCTGTTTTCTTCTTACCATAGGCTACTCTATTTAAACAAGTGGATTGATAGTCCTCCCAAACTTAGGCCATACACTCTAATGGTAATAAATAATCACATGAGTTTCCAACAGTTGGAAAGTAATAAATGAGGACAAGGATTCAAAACCAAAGGCTACCTATGCACATAATTTTGAAAAAACCAACTTTATTTTCACTTTCGTAAACTCTATGGGTATTTCATCCATGTAATGCAAAAGATAATCTATTCATTGAAGCTTGATTTTTTGTATAATCTTTTTTGATGGATGAAAGGAAGAGGTTGCATAAACAGATAAAATGTCTATTTTAGTACCTACTCCAAAAATCTATTTGCTACAGGCTCTATTTTCTTCTTACTGTCTATTTGCTCCAAGCTCTGTTTTCTTCCTAACTTAGGCCGCTTTGTTTTCTTAAGGCTCCTACAGGCTCTGCTTCTTCTTACCATTTATTTGCTCTATGCTTGGTTTTCTTCTTACTGTTTATTTGCTAAAAGCTCTAATTTCTTCTTACCTTTTATTTGCTAAAGCCTCTATTTTCTTCTTACCATAGGCTGCTTTGTTTGGACAAATGGATTGGCAGTCCTCCCAAACTTAGGCCATAAACTATGATGATAACAAATAGTCACACGAGTTTCCAACAGTTCAAAATCAACAAATGAGGACGAGGATTCAAAACCAAAGGTTACCTGCGCATATAATTTTGACTTTCATAAACTCCATGGGTATTTTAGGCATGTAATGCAAAATAGAATCTATTCGTTGAAGTTTAATTTTTTGTATAATCTTTTTTTATGTATTAAAGGAAGAGGATTGCATGAACAAATAAAATACCTATATTAGTACCTACTCTAAAATCTACTTGCTACAGGTTTTATTTTATTCTTACCGTTTATTTGCTATAGCCTCTGTTTTCTTCTTTCAGTAGGCTACTTTGTTTTCCACAGGCTCCTCCAAGTTCTATTTTCTTCTTACCGTATATTTATTACAAGCTCTATTTTCTTCTTACCTTAGGTTGCACTATTTTCTACAAGCTCCTACAGGCTCTATTATTTTCTTATCGTTTATTTGCTAGAGGCTCTATTTTTTTCTTACCATAGGCAACTCTATTTTCTACAGATTTTGTTTTCTTCTTATTATCTATTTGCTAGAGTCTCTATTTTCTTCTTACGGTAGGCTATAATGTTTGGACAAGTGGATTGACAATCCTCCTAATCTTAGCCCATACACTCTGATAATAGCCAGCAGTCACATAAGTTTCCAATAGTCGGAAAGCAATAAATGTGGACAAGGATTAGTTACCAAAGGTTGCTTGTGCATATAATTTTGAAAGAAGTAGCTTGATTTACACATTCGTAAACTCCATGGCTATTTCAACCATGTAATGCAAAACAAAATCTATTCATTGAAGCCTAATTTGTCGTATAATTTTTTTTATGGATGAAAGGAAAATGAGTGTACGAATAGATAAAATGTCTATTTTAGTACCTACTCCTAAAATTTACTTGCTACAGGTTTTGTTTTCTTCTTACTGTCTATTTGCTACAAACACTATCTTCTTCTTTGTATAGGCAACTTTGTTCTTTACAGGCTCCTCCAAGTTATGTTTTCTTCTTACTATCTATTTGTTATAGGCTCTATATTCTTCTTAGCTAAGACTGCTCTATTTTCTACTAGCTTTTACAAGTTATATTTTCTTTTTACCATCTATTTCCTACAGTCTCTATTTTCTTCTTACCATAGGCTGTTACATTTTCTACAGGCTCTTGCAGGCTCTATTTTCTTCTTACTATAGGCTACTATGTTTTCTACAAGCTCTATTTTCTTCTTACCGTTTATTTGCTAAAGGCTTTGTTTTCTTTTGTTGTTTATTTGTTAGAGGCATTGTTTTATTCTTACCTAAAGCTACTCTATTTGGACAAGTGGATTAACAGTCCTCCCAATCCTAGCCCATATACTCTGATGGTAGCCAATAGTCACATGAGTTTTTGATAGTTAGAAAGCAACAAATGAGGACGAGGATTAAATGCCAAAGGTTGCCTGTGCACATAATTTTGAAAGAAATTGCTTCATTTTCAAATTCGTAAACTCCACAAGTATTTCAACCATGTAATGCAAAACAAAATCTATTCATTGAAGTTTAATTTTCTGTGCAATCTTTTTTTATTGATGAAAGGAAAATGAGTGCACGAATAGATAAAAAGTCTATTTTGGTACCTACTCCTAAAATCAATTTGCTGCAAGCTTTATTTTCTCTTTACCGTCTATTTGTTATAGGCTCCATTTTCTACAAGCTTCTTCAGGTTTTGTTTTCTTCTAACCGTCTATTTGCTACAGGCTTTGCTTTCTTTCCACCTTAGGCTGCTCTATTTTTTATAAGTTATGTTTTCTTCTTATCGTCTATTTGCTACAGGCTCTTTTTTCTTCTTACCATAGGCTACTATGTTTTCTTCTTACCATCTACTTGTTAGAGGCTCAGTTTCATCTTATTATAGGCTACTCTATTTGGACAAATGGATTAACAATCCTCCTAATCTTAACCCATACTCTCTAATGGTAGCCAGCAGTCATATGACTTTCCAACAGTTGGAAAGCAATAAATGAGAACAAGTATTAATTACCAAAAGTTGCCTGTTCACGTAATTTTGAAAGAAGTTGCTTGATTTTCAAATTCATAAATTCCTTGGGTATTTCAACTATGTAATGCACAATAGAATCTATTCATTGTAACTTAATTTGTTGTATAATCTTTTTTTATTGATGAAAGGAAGAGGAGTTTACGAACAGATAAAATGTCTATTTTAGTACCTATTCCTAAAATCTATTTGTTGCAAGCTCTATTTTCTTCTTACTGCCCATTTGCTACATGTTATGTTTTCTTCTTTCCATATATTGCTCTATTTTCTACAGGCTCCTTAAGGTTTTGTTTTCTTCTTACCCTCTATTTGCTATACGCTCTATTTTCTTCCTACTTGAGGCTATTATTTTTTTACAGGCTCCTATAGACTCTGTTTTCTTCTTACCATCAATTTGCTACAGGCTCTATTTTGTTCCTACCTTAGGCTACATTATTTTCTATAGGCTCTGTTTTCTTCATACCATCTATTTGGTACATGCTCAATTTTGTTCTTACCATAGGCTGCTCTATTTTCTATAGGCTCATATAGGTTTTGTTTTTATATTACCTTCTATTTGCTACAAGCTATGTTTTCCTCATACCTTAGGTTGCTTTATTTTCTAAAGGCTCTTATAGGCTCTGTTTCTTCTTACCGCCTATTTGCTACAGGTTTTGTTTTCTTCTTATTGTTTATTTGCTAGAGGCTCTCTTTTCTTCTTACCTTCTATTTGCTAAAGGCTCTGTTTTCTTCTTACCATAGGCTACTCTGTTTGGACAAGTGGATTGACTGTCCTCCCAAACTTAAACCATACACATTGATGGTAACAAATAGTCACATGAGTTTCCAACAATTAGAAAGCAACAAATGAGGACGAGGATTCAAAATCAAAGGTTTCATATACACATAATTTTGAAAAAAGTAGCTTGATTTTAACATTCATAAACTCCGTGGATATTTCAACCATGTAATGCAAAACAAAATCTATTCGTTGATGCTTAATTTTCTGTATAATCTTTTTTTATGGATGAAAGGAAGAGGATTGCATGAACAGATAAAATGCCTATTTTAATACCTACTCCAAAAATCTATTTACTATAACCTCTATTTTCTTCTTACCATTTATTTGCTATAGCCTTTATTTTCTCCTTTTTGTAGGCTACTCTGTTTTTTACAGGCACCTCCAAGTTTTGTTTTCTTCTTACCGTCAATTTACTATAGGTTTTATTTTCTTCCTACGTTAGGCTTCTATATTTTCTAAAGGCTCCTAGAAGTTACGTTTTCTTTTTATCTTCTATTTGCTACAAACTTTGTTTTCTTCTCACTATAGGCTGCTCTATTTTCTTCTTACCATTTATTTGCTAGAGGTTTTGTCTTCTTCTTATCGTCTATTTGCTAGAGGCATTGTTTTCTTATTACCAGAGGCTATTCTGTTTGGACAAGTGGATTGATAGTCCTTCCAATCGTAGCCCATACACTCTGATGGTTGCCAGTAGTCACATGAGTTGCTAGCAGTCACATGGATTTCCAATAGTTAGAAAGCAATAATTGAGGACAAGGATTAATTACTAAAGGTTGCTTATACACATAATTTTGATAAAAGTAGCTTCATTTTCAAATTCATAAACTTCATGGGTATTTCAACCATGTAATGTAAAATAAAATCTATTCGTTAGAGTTTAATTTGCCATATAATCCTTTTGATGGATGAAAGGAAAAGGAGTGTAAGAACAAATCCTAAAACCTATTTCCTGCAAGCTTTATTTTATTTATTCCGTAGGCTGCTCTGTTTTCTACATGCTCCTTCAGGTTCTATTCTCTTCTTATTGTCAATTTGCTAAAGGCTCTATTTTCTTCCTACCTTAGGCTACACTATTTTCTACAGGCTCTATTTTCTTTTGACCATTTATTTACTATAAGTTTTGTTTTCTTCTTACCATAGGTTACTCTATTTTCTACAGGTTATGTCTTCTTCTGACTGTTTATTTGCTAAAGTCTTTATTTTCTTCTTATCGTAAGCTACACTATTTGGACAAGTAGATTGGCAATCCTCCCAATCTTAACCCATACACTATGATGGTAACTAGCAGTCACATGAGTTTCCAATAGTTAGAAAGCAACAAATGTCGATGAGGATTAATTACCAAAGATGCTTGTGCAAAATATTTTGCAAGAAGTAGCTTGATTTTCACATTCATAAACTCCATGGGTGTTTCAACCATGTAATTCAAAATAAAATCTATTCATTGAAACTTAATTTGTCGTATAATCTTTTTTTATGGATGAAAGGAAGAGGAATGCACAAACAGATAAAATGTTTATTTTAGTACCAACTCCTAAAATCTGTTTGCTACAACCTTTGTTTTCTTCTTATTGTCTATTTGCTATAACATCTGTTTTCTTCTTTTCATAGGCAACTCTATTTTCTACAGGCTCCTCCAAGATATGTTTTCTTCTTACTGTCTATTTGCTACAAGCTTTATTTTCTTCCTAGCTTAGGCTGCTTTATTTTCTAATGGATCCTGCATGCTCTATTTTCTTCTTACCATAGGCTGCTATGTTTTCTATAAGCTCCTAGAGGCTCTATTGTTTACTTACCATTTATTTGCTAGAGGCTCTATTAACTTTTAGCGTCTATTTGCTAGAGGTTCTGTTTTCTTCTTATTAGAGGATGCTCTATTTTGACAAATGGATTAATAGTAATGCCAATCCTAGCCTATGCACTATGATGATAGCCAGCAGTCACATGAGTTTTCGATAGTTGGAAAGCAACAAATGAGGACAAGGATTAATTACTAACGGTTGCCTATGCACATAATTTTGAAAGAAGTTGCTTCATTTTCAAATTCGTAAACTCTATGGGTATTTCAATTATGTAATGCAAAATAGAATTTATTCAATGAAGCTTAATTTGCCGTACAATCTTTTTTTTATTGATGAAAGGAAGAGGAGTAAATGAATAGATAAAATATCTATTTTAGTACCTACTCCTAAATCTATTTGTTGCAGTCTTTATTTTTTTCTTACTGTCTATTTGCTACAAGCTCAGTTTTCTTCTTTCTATATGCTACGCTGTTTTTTACAGGCTCCTTCAAGTTTTGTTTTCTTCTTATCGTCTATTTGTTATAGACTCTATTTTCTTCCCACCTTAAGCTACTCGATTTTCTACAGGCCCATGTAAACTTTGTTTTCTTCTTACTATATATTACTCTGTTTTCTAAAGGTTGCTACAGGCTCTCTTTTCTTCTTACTGTTTATTAGCTAGAGACTTTGTTTTCTTCCGTCTATTTGCTAGAGGCTATATTTTTTTCTTATTGTACAATGCTTTGTTTGGACAAGTGGATTGATGGTAGCTAGCAGTCACATGAGTTGCTAATAGTTGGAAAACAACAAATAAGGATGAGAATTAATTACCAAAGGTTGCCTGTGCACATTATATTGAAAGAAGTTGGTTGATTTTCAAATTTGTATACTCCATGGGTATTTTAACCATGTAATGCAAAATATAATCTATTCATTGAAGATTAATTTATCATATAATCTTTTTTGATGGATGAAAGGAAGAGTAGTACAAGAACAGATAAAATGTGTATTTTAGTACCTACTCTTAAACTCTATTTGTAGCAGGCTCTATTTTCTTCTTATCGTCCATTTGCTACAGGCTTTGTTTTCTTCTTTCCATATGCTGCCCTGTTTTTTATAGGCTCCTTCAGGTTCTGTTTTCTTCTTACCATCTATTTGCTATGAGCTCTCTTTTCTTCTTTCCATATGCTGCCGTATTTTATACAGGCTCCTCTAAGTTCTATTTTTTTCTTACTGTCTATTTTTTGCAGGCTCTTTTTTTTTTTTCTTACCATAGGCTGCTCTGTTTTCTTCTTACTGTTTATTTGCTAGAGGCTTTGTTTTCATCTTAATGTAGCCTATTTTCTTTGGACAAGTGGATTGATAGTCCTCTAGATCATAGCCCATCCACTCTAATGGTAGCCAACAGTTATATGAGTTTTCAACAATTGGAAAGCAATAAATGAGGATGATGATTAATTATCAAAAGTTTCCTATACACATAATTTTAAAAGAAGTAGCTCGATTTTCAAATTTGTAAACTCCACGGGTATTTCAACCATGTAATTCATAACAGAATCTATGCATTGAAACTTTATTTTTTGTATAATTTCTTTTGATGGATGAAAGGAAGAGGAGTATGCGAACAAATAAAATGTCTATTTTAATACCTACTCCTAAAATCTATTTGTTACCAGCTCTATTTTTTTCTTTTCGTAGGCTGCTCTATGTTCTACAGGCTCCTCTAAGTTCTGCTTTCTTCTTACCCTCTATGTGCTATTGGCTCTATTTTCTTCTTACCATAGGCTGCTTTGTTTTCTATAGACTCCTACAAGCTTTATTTTCTTCTTGCTGTCTATTTGTTAGAGGCTTTATTTTCTTTTTACCGTCTATTTGCTAGAGCCTCTATTTTCTTCTTACCGTTTATTTGCTAGAGCCTATGTTAGTACAAGTGGATTAACAATCCTCCCAATCTTAGCCCATACAATCTAATGGTAGCCAATAGTCACATGAGTTTCCAACAATTAGAAAGCAACAAATGAGGATGAAGATTAATTACTAAAGGTTGCCTGTGCATATAATTTTGAAAGAAGTAGCTTGATTTTCACATACGTAAATTTCATGGGTATTTCAACTATGTAATGGAAAACAAAATCTATTCCTTGAAACTTAATTTGCCATTTAATCTTTTTTTTTATGGATGAAAGGAAGAGGAGTGCACGAACAGATAAAATGTGTATTTTATGACCTACTCCTAAAATCTATTTGCTCTAGACTTTGCTTTCTTCTTACCGTCTATTTCTTACAGGCTCTGTTTTCTTCTTTTCGTATACTACTCTCTTTTCTAGAAGCTCCTATAGGTTCTATTTTCTTCTTACCATGAATTTACTACAGGCTCTTTTTCTTCCAACCTTAGGCTGCTTTATTTTCTATAGGCTCTTACAGGCTCTATTTCTTCTTACCATCTATTTGCTATAGGCTCTGTTTTCTTCCAACTATTTATTTCCTAGAGGTTCTATTTTCTTCTTACCTTTAATTTGCTAGAGGCTCTATTTTCTTTTTACCCTTGGCTGCTCTATTTGGACAAGTGGATTGACAGTCCTCCCAATTTTAGGCCATACACTTTGATGCTAGTCAGCAACCACCCGAGTTTCCAACAATTGGAAAGCAATAAATGAGGAGGTGGATTAATTACCAAAGGTTACCTGTGCACATAATTTTGAAAAAAGTAGCTTGATTTTTACATACGTAAATTTCATAGGTATTTCAACCATGTAATGCAAAACAAAATTTATTCCTTGAAACATACTTTGTTGTATAATCTTTTTTGATGGATGAAGGGAAGAAGAGTGCACGAATAGATAAAATTTGTATTTTAATACCTACTCCTAAAATCTATTTGCTCCAGACTTTAGTTTCTTCTTACAGTTTATTCCCTACAGGCTCTATTTTTTTCTTTTCGTATGCTGCTCTCTTTTCTACAAGCTATTTTAGGTTCTATTTTCTTCTTACCATCTATTTGCTACAGGCTTTATTTTCTTCCTACCTTAGGTTGCTCTGTTTTCTACAAGCTCTGTTTCTTCCTACCATCTATTTGCTAGAGGTTCTTTTTTCTTCTTACCATTTATTTGCTAAAGGCTCTATTTTCTTCTTACCTCCTATTTGCTACAAGCTTTGTTTTGTTCTTACCATAGGCTACTCTATTTAGACAAGTGGATTAGCAATTCTGTCAATCTTAAGCCATACACTCTGATGGTAGCCAGCAATCTCATGAGTTTCTAAGAGTTGGAAAGCAACAAATGATGATGAGGATTAATTACCAGAGGTTGTTATGCACATAATTTTGAAAGATGTAGCTTGATTTTCAAATTTGTAAAATCCATGGGTATTTCAACCATGTAATCCAGAACAGAATCTATTCATTGAGGCTATATTTGCCATATAATCTCTTTTGATGGATGAAAGGAAAAGGAGTGCACGTACAAATAAAATGTCTATTTTAGTAACTACTCCTAAAATAAATTTGCTACAGACTCTATTTTCTTCTTTCCTTAGACTGCTCTATTTTCTACAGGCTCCTCTAGGTTATGTTTTCTTCTTACCAATTATTTGCTATAGGCTCTAATTTCTTCTTACCATAGGTTGCTATATTTTCTTCTTGTCATTTATTTGCTAGAGACTATTTTCTTCTTACCATTTATTTGCTAGAGGCTTTATTTTCTTCTAACCGTAAGCTACTTTGTTTGGACAAGTGGATTGACAATCCTACTAATCCTAGGTCATACACTCCGATGGTAGCCAACAGCCACATGAGTTTCCAACAGTTGGAAAGTAACAAATGAGGACAAGGATTAATTACCAAAGGTTTCTTGTGCACATAATTTTGAAAGATGTAGCTTGATTTTCACATACATAAATTCCATGGGTATTTTAACCATGTAATGCAAAACAAAATCTATTCCTTGAAGCTTAATTTGTCATATAATGTTCTTTGATGGATGAAAGGAAGAGGAGTGCAGGAATAGATAAAATGTCTATTTTAGTACCTATTGCTAAAATCTATTTGCTCCAGACTCTATTTTCTTCTTACTATCTATTTCCCACTGACTCTGTTTTCTTCTTTCCATCTGTTGCTTTATTTTCTATAAGCTCATATGTGTTCTGTTTTCGTCTTACAGTCTATTTGCTATAAGCTCTATTTTTTTCCTACATTAGGTTGCTCTATTTTCTACAAGCTCTTACAGTCTCTATTTCTTCTTACCATCTATTTGCCACAACCTCTGTTTTCTTCTTTTTGTATGCTGCTCTATTTTCTACAAGCTCCTCTAGGTTTTGTTTTCTTTTTACCGTGTATTTGCTATAGGCTCTATTTTCTTCCTACCTTAGGCTGCTCAGGTTCCTACAGGCTCCTATAGTCTTCATTTCATCTTACCATTTATTTGCTATAAGCTTTATTTTCCTCTTATCATTTATTTCCTAAAGGCTTTGTTTTCTTTTAACCTTCTATTTGCTAGAGGCTCTGCTTTCTTCTTAGTATAAGCTACTCTATTTGGACAAGTGGATTGATAGTCCTCCCAATCTTAGGTCATACGCTCTAATGGTAGCCAGCAGCCACATGAGTTTCCAACAATTGGAAAGCAACAAATGAAGACAAGTATTAATTTTGAAAAAAGTAGCTTGATTTTCACATACATAAAGTTCATGGGTATTTCAACCATGTAATGCAAAATAGAAATAATTCCTTAAAACTTAATTTGCTGTATAATCTTTTTTTATGGATAAAAGGAAAAGCAGTGCACGAATAAAAAGAATGTCTATTTTAGTACCTACTCCTAAGATCTATTTGCTCTAGACTCTGTTTTCTTCTTACCGTTGATTTCCTACAGGCTTCGTTCTTTTCTTTTTGTATGCTGCTCTGTTTTCTACAATCTCCTCCAAGTTCTGTTTTCTTCTAACCATTTATTTGCTACAGGTTCTGTTTTTTCCTACTTTAGGCTACTTTGTTTTCTACAGTCTTTGTTTCTTCTTATTGTTTATTTGCTAGAGACTTTGTTTTCATCTTACCATATGCTACTCTATTTGGACAAGTGGATTAATAGTCCTCCCAATCTTAGCTCATACACTATAATGGTAGCCAATAGACACACGAGTTTCCAATAGTTGGAAAAACAATAAATGGAGACGAGGATTAATTACCGAAGGTTGCCTATGCATATAATTTTGAAAGAAATAGCATGATTTTCAAATTCATAAACTCCACGGATATTTCAACCGTGTAATGCACAACAAAATCTATTCATTGCAGCTTAATTTGCCATACAATCTTTTTTTATTGATAAAGGAAAAGGAGTGCACAAATAGATAAAATGTCTATTTTAGTACCAACTCCAAAAATCTGTTTGTTGCAAGCTCTATTTTCTTCTTATCGTCTATTTGCCATAGGTTCTATTTTCTTCATTTCGTATGCTGCACTGTTTTTTGCAGGCTCCTCAAGGTATTGTTTTCTTCTTACAGTCTATTTGCTACAAGCTCTATTTTTGTCCTACCTTAGGTTGCTCTGTCATCCACAAGCTCCTATTGGCTCTATTTTCTTCTTACCGTCTATTTCCTATAGGTACCTTTTTCTTCTTACCATACGCTACTCTGTTTTCTTCTTATTGTAGGTTGCTCTGTTTGGACAAGTGAATTGACAATCCTCCCAATCTGAGCCCATACACTTTGATGGTAGCTAGCAGTCATATGAGTTTCCAACAGTTGGAAAGCAAAGGTTGCCTGTGCATATAATTTTGAAAGAAGTAACTTGATTTTCAAATTTGTAAATTCCACCAATATTTCAACCATGTAATGCACAATAGAATCTATCCATTGATGCTTAATCTATCGTATAATCTCTTTTGATGGATGAAAGGAAGAGGAGTGCATGAACAGATAAAATGTCTATTTTAGTACTACTCTTAAAATATATTTGCTACAGGCTCTATTTTATTCCTTCCGTAGGCTGCTTTGTTTTCTGCAAACTCTTTCAAGTTTTGTTTTTCTCTTACCATTTATTTGCTATGGGCTTTATTTTCTTCTTAGCATATGCTGCTCTATTTTCTAGACGCTCCTACTGATTCTGTTTTCTTCTTGTCTTCTATTTGCTAGAGGCTTTGTTTTCTTTTTACCATCTATTTGCTAGAGGCTCTATTTTCTTCCTACTGTAGGTTGCTCTATTTGGACAAGTAGATTGACAATCCTCCCAATCTTAGGCCATACACTCTAGTGGTAGCCAGTAGCCATATGAGTTTCCAAGAGTTGGAAAGCAACAAATGAGGACGAGGATTATTTGCTACAGGCTCTATTTTCTTCTTACCGTTTGTTTGCTAAAGGCTCCATTTTCTTCTTACCTTCTATTTGTATTTGCTCTTAGACTCTGTTTTCTTCCAATTGTCTATTTGCTATAAGCTCTGTTTTCTTCTTTTCATATGCTACTTTCTTTTCTACAAACTCCTCCAGGTACTGTTTTCTTCTTACCATCTATTTGCTACAGGCTCTGTTTTCTTCTTTTCATATGCTACTTTCTTTTCTACAAGCTCCTCTAGGTATTGTTTTCTTCTTACCATCTATTTGCTACAAGCTCTGTTTTCTTCCTACCTTAGGCTGCTCTATTTTCTACAGGCTCTGTTTCTTCCTATGATTTATTTGCTACAAGTTCTATTTTCTTCTTACCGTTTATTTGCTAAAAGCTCTATTTTCTTCTTACCCTCTATTTGCTACAAGCTCTGTTTTCTTCTTACCACTTTGGATAAGTGGATTGACAGTCCTCCCAATCTTAAGCCATACACTCTGATGGTAGCTAGCAGTCTCATGAGTTTTCAAGAGTTGTAAAGTAACAAATGACGATGAGGATTGATTACCAAAGTAGCTTGATTTTCAAATTCATAAAATCCATCATTATTTTAGCCATGTAATGTACAACAGAATCTATTCAATGATGCTTAATTTTCCATATAATCTCTTTTGATGGATGAAAGGAAGTGGAGGGTACGAAGGCTCTATTTTCTTCTTTCTGTAAGTTGCTTTATTTTCTACAGTCTCCTTTAAGTTATGTTTTCTTCTTATTGTCTATTTGTTATAGGCTCTCATTTTTTCTTACCATAGGCTGCTTTATTTTCTTCTTGCTGTCTATTTGCTAGAGGCTATATTTTTTTCTTACCATTTATTTGCTAAAGGCCATATTTTCTTCCTACCGTTTATTTGCTAGAGGATCTATTTTCTTCCTACTGTAGGCTGCTCTGTTTGGACAAGAGGATTGACAGTCCTCCCAATCTTAGGCCATACACTCTGATGGTACCCAGCAAACACATGAGTTTCCAACAGTTGGAAAGCAATAAATGAGGACAAGGATTAATTACAAAAGGTTTCCTATGCACATAATTTTGAAAGAAATAGCTTGATTTTCACATACATAAACTTTATAGGTATTTTAACTATGTAATGCAAAACAAAATCTATTCCTTGAATCATAATTTCTCATATAATGTTTTTTGATGGATGAAAGGAATAGGAGTGTACGAATAAATAATATGTCTATTTTAATACCTACTCCTAAAATCCATTTACTCCAAACTCTGTTTTCTTCTTACTGTCTATTTCCTACAGGCTCTATTTTCTTCTTTTCATATGTTGCTTTGTTTTCTACAAGCTCCTCTAGGTTCTATTTTCTTTTTACCATCTATTTGCTACAAGCTCTGTTTTCTTCCTATATTAGGCTACTCTGTTTTCTATAAGCTCCTACAGGTTATGTTTATTCTTACCTTCTATTTGCTACAAACTTTGTTTTCTTCTCTCCGTATGATGCTTTGTTTTCTACAAGCTCCTCTAGGTTATATTTTTTTCTTACCATCTATTTGCTACAAGCTTTGTCTTCTTCCTACCTTAGGTTGCTCAGTTTTCTATAGGCTCCTATAATCTTTATTTTTTCTTACCATCTATTTGCTACAGACTATGTTTTCTTTTTGTCATTTATTTGCTAGAGGCTCTGTTTTCTTCTTACCTTCTATTTTCCAAAGGCTCTATTTTCTTCTTACAATAGGCTACTCTATTTAGACAAATGGATTGACAGTTCTCCCAATCTTAGGCCATACACATTAATGGTAGCCAACAGTCACATGAGTTTCTAATAGTTGGAAAACAACAAATGAGGATGAGGATGAATTACCAAAAGTTACCTGTGCACATAATTTTGAAAGAAGTAGCTTGATTTTCAAATTCGTAAACTCCACGGGTATTTCAACCATGTAATGCACAACAAAAATCTATTCTTTGAATCTTAATTTGTAGTATGATCTTTTTTTATGGATGAAAGGAAGAGGAGTACACAAATAGATAAAATGTCTATTTTAGTATTTACTCCTGAAATCTATTTACTGTAGGCTATGTTTTTTTCTTACTATCTATTTGCTACAGACTCTCTTTTCTTCTTTCTGTCTACTTCCTTGTTTTGTACAAACTCCACCAAGTTCTGTTTTTTTTTTACCATTTATTTGCTATAGGCTTTGTTTTCTTCCTACCTTAGGTTACTCTGTTTTTTATAAGCTCCTACATGCACTATTTTCTTCTTACTATCTATTTGCTACAGGCTCTTTTTTCTTCATACCATAGGCTGCTCTGTTTTCTTCTAATTGTTTATTTACTAGAGGCTCTATTTTCTTCTTACCGTAAGCTATTATGTTTGGGCAAATGGATTGATAGTACTCTCAATCTTGGCCCATACACTATGATGGTAGCCAACAATCACATGAACTTCAGACAATTGGAAAGCAACAAATGAGGACAAGGATTAATTACCAAAGATTGTTTGCGCACATAATTTTGAGAGAAGTGGCTTGATTTTCAAATTTGTAAATTCGATGGGTATTTCAACCATGTCAAACACAACATAATCTATTCATTAAAGCTCAATTTTCCATAATATCTTTCTTAATGGATGAAAGGAAGAGGAGTGCACAAATAGATAAAATGTCTATTTTATTACCTACTCCTAAAATCTATTTACTAGAGGTTTTATTTTCTTTTTTTTGTTGGCTGCTCTGTTTTCTACAAGCTGCACCAAGTTCTATTTTCTTCTTACCATTTATTTGTTATAGGCTTTGCTTTCTTCCTACCTTAGGCTACTCTATTTTCTATAGGCTTTATTTCTTCTTACTGTTTATTAGCTAGAGGCTCTGTTTTGCTTCTTATTGTTTATTTGTTTGAGGCTCTATTTTCTTCTTACCTTCTATTTGCTAGAGGCTCTATTTTCTTCTTACCATAGGCTGCTCTATTTGGACAAGTGGATTGACAATCCTCCCAAGCTTGGGCCATACAGTCTGATGGTAGCCAACCATCTCGTGAGTTTCGAAGAGATGGAAAGAAATAAATGATGACCAAGATTAATTACCAAAGATTACATGTGCACATAATTTTGAAAGAAGTAGCTTGATTTTCAAATTTGTAAACTTCATGAGTATTTCAACATGTAATGCACAATAGAATTTATTCATTGAATCTTAATTTGCCATATAATCTTTTTTTATGGATAAAAGGCAGAGGAGTGCATGAACAAAAAAAATGTAGTGCATGAACAGAAAAAATGTCTATTTTAGTACTTACTCCTAAAATTTATTTGCTACAGGCTTTGTTTTCTTCTTACCATCTATTTGCTACAGGCTTTTTTTTCTTCATACCATACGCTACTTTGTTTACTTCTTACTATCTATTTGCTAGAGGCTCAGTTTTCTTCTTACTATAGGTTGCTATGTTTAGACAAGTGGATTGACAGTCCTCTCAATCTTAGCCTATACACTTTGATGGTAGCTAGTAGTTACATGAACTTCCAACAGTTGAAAAGTAACAAATGAGGACAAGGAGTAATTACCAAAGGTTATTTGTGCACATAATTTTGAGAAAAGTGACTTGATTTTCAAATTCATAAACTTGACGGGTATTTGGACCATGTAAAACACAACATAATCTATTCATTAAAACTTAATTTTCATATAATCTTTCTTGATGGATGAAAGGGAGAGGAGTGCACGAACAAATAAAATGCCTATTTTAGTACCTACTCCTAAAATCTATTTGTTATAGGCTCTCTTTTCTTTTTTTCATTGGTTACAATATTTTCTACAAGCTCCTCCAGGTTCTATTTTCTTCTTACCGTCTATTTGTTACAAGCTTTGTTTTCTTCCTACCTTAAGCTGCTCTGTTTTCTACAAGCTCTGTTTCTTCTTACCGTCTATTGGCTAGAAGCTCTGTTTTCTTCTTACCATTTATTTGCTACAGGCTCTATTTTCTTCTTACCTTCTATTTGCTAGAGACTCTATTTTTTTCTTACCATTTATTTGCTAGAGGCTCTATTTTCTTCTTACCTTCTATTTGCTAGAGGCTTTGTTTTCTTCTTACCATAGGCTGCTCTATTTGGACAAGTGGATTGATAGTTGTCCCACTCTTGGGCCATACAGTTTGATGGTAGCCAACCGTCTCATGGGTTTCCAAGAGTTGGAAAGCAACAAATAATGACCAAGATTAATTACCAAAGGTTACATGTGCACATAATTTTGAAAGAAATAGTTTGATTTTCACATATGTAAACTCCATGGGTATTTCAACCATGTAATGAAAAACAAAATTTATTCCTTGAAGCTTACTTTGTCGTATAATCTTTTTTTATGGATGAAAAGAAGAGGAATGCATGAATAGATAAAATGTCTATTTTAGTATCTCCTCCTAAAATTTATTTGTTGCAGGCTCTGTTTTCTGGTTATTGTCTAGTTGCTACAAGCTATATTTTCTTCTTATCGTCTATTTGCTACAGGCTCTATTTTCTTCTTACTATCTATTTGCTACAAGCTTTATTTTCTTCTTTTTGTATGCTACTCTATTTTCTACAAGCTCTACCAAGTTTTGTTTTCTTCTTACCGTTTATTTGCTATAAGCTCTATTTTCTTCCTAGCTTAGGTTGTTCTGTTTTCTACAGACTCTTACAAGTTCTATTTTCTTCAACTGTCTATTTGCTACAGCTCTATTTTCCTATTACCATTAGCTGCTCTATTTTCTACCGGCTTTGTTTTCTTCTTACCATAGGCTACTTTGTTTTGACAAGTGGATGGACAGTCGTCCTAATCTTAGCCCATACACTCTAATGGTAGCTAGTAGTCACATGAGTTTCCAACAATTGGAGAGCAATAAATAAGGACGAGGATTAATTACCAAAGGTTACCAGTGCACATAATTTAGAAAGAAGTAGCTTGATTTTCACATTCATAAACTCCAAGAGTATTTCAACCATGTAATGTAAAACAAAAATCTATTCATTGAAACTTCATTTGTCGTATAATCTTTTTTGATGGATGAAAGGAAGAGGAGTGCACGAATAGATAAAATGTCTATTTTTAGACCTACTCCAAAATTTTATTTGCTACAAGCTTTATTTTCTTTTTTCCGTAGGCTACTTTGTTTTCTACAAGCTCCTCTAAGTTTTGGTTTCTACTTACTGTCTATTTGCAATAGACTTTGTTCTCTTCCTCTTTTAGGCATCTCTATTTTCTATAAGCTCCTATAGTCTCTATTTTTTTCTTACCATCTATTTCTTACAATCTCTGTTTTCTTCTAACCATAGGTTGCTCTATTTTTTACTAGCATTAATAAGCTCTATTTTCTTCTTGTCATCTATTTAATAAAGGCTATATTTTTCATCTAACCATTGACTGCTTTGTTTGGACAAGTGGATTGATAGTCCTCCTAATCTTATGCCATACATTCTGATGGTGGCCAGCAGTCACATAAGTTTCCAACAGTTGGAAAGCAACAAATGAGGACAAGGATTAATTACCAAAAGTTGCCTATGCATATAATTTTGAAAGAAATATCTTCATTTTCACATTCGTAAACTCCATGGGATTTCAACCATGTAGTGCAAAATAGAATCTATTCATTGAAACTTAATTTGTCTTATAATCTTTTTTTTGGATGAAAGGAAGAGGAGTGCACAAATAGATAAAATGTCTATTTTAGTACCTACTCCTAAATTTTATTTACTATAGGCAATATTTTCTTCCTTTCATTGGTTGCTCTATTTTTTACAAGCTCTTATAGGTTTTGGTTTTTACTTACCGTCTACTTACCACAGGCTTTGTTTTCTTCCTCCTTTAGGCTACTTTATTTTCTACTCAACAGTCACATGAGTTTTCAACAGTTTGAAAGCAACATATGAGGATGAGTCTTAATTACCAAAGGTTGGTTGTGCATATAATTTTCAAAGAAATAGCTTGATTTTCATATTAGTAAACTCCGTGGGTGTTTCAACCATTTAATGCAAAATAAAATTTATTTATTGAAACTTAATTTGTCTTATAACCTTTTTTGATGGATCAAAGGAACAAGAGTGGACGAGCAAATAAAATGTCTATTTTAGTACCTACTCCTAAAATGAATTTGCTATAGGCTTTGTTTTCTTCTTACCGTTTATATGCAACAGGTTTTGTTTCCTTCTTACCATTTATTTGCTACAGGCTTTGTTTTCTTCTTTCCTATATTTTTTATAGGCTCCTTTAGGTTTTGTTTTCTTCTTACTATTTATTTGCTACAGGCTCTATTTTCTTCCTACCTTAGGCTGCTTTGTTCTTCTACAGGCTCTTATAAGCTCTGTTTTCTTCTTATCGTTTATTTACTAAAGAAGTAGCATAATTTTTAAATTCATAAACTCCATGGGTATTTCAACCATGTAATGCACAACAAAATCTATTCTTTGAATCTTAATTTGTAGTATAATCTTTTTTTATGGATGAAAGGAAAAGAAGTGCACAAACAGATAAAATGTCTATTTTAGTTCTTACTCCTGAAATCTATTTGCTGCAGGTTCTGTTTTTTTCTTATTATCTATTTGCTACAAACTCTATTTTCTTCTTTCTGTATGCTTCCTTGTTTTGTACAAACTCTACCAGGTTTTGTTTTTTTTCTTACCATCTATTTGTTACAAGCTTTGTTTTCTTCCTACCTTGGGCTACTTTATTTTCTACCAGCTCCTACATGCTCTATTTTCTTCTTACTGTCTATTTGCTAGAGGCTTTGTTTTCTTCTTACCATTAACTGTTATATTTGAGCAAGTGGATTGATAGTACTCTTAATCTTAGCTGATACACTATAATGGTAGCTACCAGTCACATGAACTTCCAACAATTGGAAAGCAACAAATGAGGACAAGGAGTAATTGCCGAAGGTTATTTGTGCACATAATTTTCAGAGAAGTGGCTTGATTTTCAAATTCATAAACTCGATGGGTATTTTGACCATGTAAAACACAACAAAATCTATTCATTGAAACTTAATTTTTTGTATAATCTTTCTTGCTGGATGAAAAGAAGAGGAGTGCACAAACATATAAAATGTCTATTTTAGTATCTATTCCTAAAATTTATTTGATGCAGGCTTTGTTTTCTTCTTATTGTCTATTTGCTATAGGTTTTATTTTCTTCTTACCGTCTATTTGCTACAGGCTCTATTTTCTTCTTACTATCCATTTGCTATAAGCTCTATTTCCTTCTTTTCATATAGTACTCTATTTTCTACAAGCTCCACCAAGTTTTGTTTTCTTCTTACCGTTTATTTACTATAAGCTCTATTTTCTTCCTAGTTTAGCTTGCTCTATTTTTTACAGACTCCTACAGGTTCTATTTTCTTCAACCGTCTATTTACTACAACTTTATTTTCTTATTATCATTGGTTGCTCTATTTTCCACCTGCTTTGTTTTCTTCTTACCATAGGCTACTTTGTTTTGACAAGTGGAGGGACAGTCATCCCAATCTTAGCCCATACACTCTAATGGTAGCTAGTAGTCACATGAGTTTCCAACAATTAGAGAGCAACAAATAAGGATAAGGATTAATTACCAAAGGTTGCCAATGCACATAATTTAGAAAGAAGTAGCTTGATTTTCACATTTGTAAACTCCAAGAGTATTTCAACCATGTAATGCAAAACAAAATCTATTCATGGAAGTTTCATTTGTCATATAATCTTTTTTTATGGATGAAAGGAAGAGGAGTGCTTGAATAGATAAAATGTCTATTTTCGTACCTACTCCAAAATTCTATTTGCTACAAGTTTTATTTTCTTCTTTCCCTACGCTACTTTGTTTTCTACAAGTTCCTCTAGGTTCTGGTTTCTACTTACTGTCTATTTGCAATAGACTTTGTTTTCTTCCTCTCTTAGGTAACTCTGTTGTCTACAGGCTCTTACAATCTCTATTTTTTTCCTACTGTCTATTTCCTACAGCCTTTATTTTCTTCTTATCATAGGCTGCTTTGTTTTCTACAAACTTTGTTTTCTTCTTAGCGTTTATTTACTAGAGGCTACATTTTCTTCTTATCGTTCATTGCTTTGATTGGACAAGTGGATTGACAATCCTCCCAAACTTAGCCCATACACTCTAATGGTACTCAGCAGTCACATGAGTTTTCAACAGTTTGAAAGCAATAAATAAGGATGAGTATTAATTACCAAAGGTTGGTTGTGCACATAATTTTCAAAGAAGTAGCTTGATTTTCACATTAATAAACTCCATGGGTGTTTCAAGCATGTAATGCAAAACAGAATCTATTCATTGAAACATAATTTGTCGTATAACCTTTTTTGATGGATCAAAGGAATAGGAGTGGATGAACAAATAAAATGTCTATTTTAGTACCTATTCCTAAAATGAATTTGCTACAGGTTTTGTTTTCTTCTTATTGTCTATATGCAACAGGTTCTGTTTCCTTCTTATCATCTATTTGCTACAGACTCTATTTTCTTCTTTTCATAGTCTGCTATGTTTTCTATAGGCTTCTTTAGGTTTTGTTTTCTTTTTATTGTCTATTTGCTACAGGCTCTATTTTCTTCCTACCTTAGGCTGCTCTGTTCTTTTACAAGCTCCTATAAGCTCTGTTTTCTCTACTAAAGGCTCTATTTTTCATCTTACCATTGATTGCTCTGTTTGGACAAGTGGATTGGTAGTCCCCATAATCTTACGCCATACACTTTGATGGTGGCCAGCAGTCACATGAGTTTTTAAGAGTTGGAAAGTAACAAATGAGGACGAGGATTAATTACCAAAGGTTGCCTATGCATATAATTTTGAAAGAAATATCTTCATTTTCACATTCGTAAACTCCATGGGATTTCAACCGTGTAATGCAAAATAAAATCTATTCATTGAAACTTAATTTGTCTTATAATCTTTTTTTATGGATGAAAGGAAGAGGAGTGCACAAACAAATAAAATGTTTATTTTAGTACATACTCCTAAATTCTATTTGCTACAGGCAATATTTCTTCCTCTCATTGGTTGCTTTATTTTTTACAGGCTCTTCTAGGTTCTGGTTTTTACTTACCATCTATTTGCCATAGACTCTGTTTTCTTCCTCCCTTAGGCTACTCTATTTTCTACAAGCTCCTATAGACTCTATTTTTTTCCTACTGTTTGTTTCCTACAGCCTCTAATTTCTTCTTACCATAGGCTGCTTTATTTTTTATAGGTTCTATTTTCTTCTTACCGTTTATTTACTAAAGGTTATGTTTTCTTCTTATCATAGACTACTTTGATTGGACAAGTGGATTGACAATCCTCCCAAACTTAGCCCATACATTCTAATGGTACTCAACAATCACATGAGTTTTCAACAGTTTGAAAGCAATAAATAAGGATGAGTATTAATTACCAAAGGTTGGTTGTGCACATAATTTTCAAAGAAGTAGCTTGATTTTCACATTAGTAAACTCCATGGGTGTTTCAACCATGTAATGCAAAACAGAATCTATTCATTGAAACTTAATTTGTCGTATAACCTTTTTTGATGGATCAAAGGAATAAGAGTGGATGAATAGATAAAATGTTTATTTTAGTACCTACTCCTAAAATCAATTTGTTATAGACTTTGTTTTCTTCTTACTGTCTATTTGCAATAGACTCTATTTCCTTCTTACCATCTATTTGCTACAAGCTCTATTTTCTTCTTTCCTTAGTCTGCTATATTTTCTATAGGCTCCTTTAGGTTTTGTTTTCTCCTTACTGTCTATTTGCTACAGACTCTATTTTCTTCCTACCTTAGGCTACTATGTTCTTCTACAAGCTCTATTTTCTCCTTGCTGTCTATTTGCTATAGGATCTATTTTCTTCTTACTATTTATTTGCTACAAGTTCTATTTTCTTCTTACCATAGGTTTTTTTTTTTTCTACAGGCTCTTACAAACTCTGTTTTCTTCTTAACGTTTATTTGCTAGAGGTTGTGTTTTTTTCTTACCGTCTATTTGCTAAAGGTTTTGTTTTTTTCTTACCATTTATTTGCTAAAGGTTTTGTTTTCTTCTTACCATCTATTTGCTAGAGACTCTATTTTCTTCTTACCGGAGGCAACTTAGTTTGGACAATTGAATTGATAGTCCTCCCAATCTTAGCCCATACACTTTGATGGTAGCCAGCAGTCACATGAGTTTCCAATAGTTGGAAAGAAAAAAATGAGGAGACTGATTAATTACCAAAGGTTACTTGTGCACATAATTTTGAAAGAAGTAACTTCATTTCGCATTCATAAACTCTATAGGTATTTCAACTATGTAATGCAAAACAAAATCTATTCATTGAAACTTAATTTGCCGTATAATCTTTTATGATGGATGAAAGGAAGAGGAGTGCATAAACAGATAAAATGTTTATTTTAGTAGCTACTCCTAAAATCTATTTGTTATAGGTTATGTTTTCTTCTTACCATCTATTTGTTACAGGCTTTATTTTCTTTCTACATTAGGTTGCACTGTTTTCTTCTTTTTGTTTATTTGTTAGAGGTTTTGTTTTCCTGTTATTGTTTATTTGTTAGAGGCTCTATTTTTTTTTTTTTTATCATAGGTTGTTCTGTTTGGACAAATGGATTGACAATCCTCCCAATCTTGGCCCATACACTCTAATGGTACCCAACAGTCACATTAGCTCTCAATAGTTGGAAAGCAATAAATGAGGACGAGGATTAATTACCAAAAGTAGCTTGATTTTTACCTTCGTAAACTCCATGGGTATTTCAACTATGTAATGCAAAACAAAATCTTTTTATTAAACCTTAATTGGTCATATAATCTTTTTTTATAGATGAAAGAAAGAGGAGTGCACAAACAGATAAAATGTCTATTTCAGTGCCTACTCCTAAAATCTATTTGTACAAGCTCTATTTTCTTCTTACCATAGGTTGCTTTGTTTTCTATAGGCTCTATTTTCTTCTTACCATTTATTTGCTAAAGGCTTTGTTTTCTTCTTACCGTCTATTTCATAGAGGCTAAGTTTTCTTCTTACCATAGGCTACTTCATTTGGAAAAGTGGATTGACAATCCTCCCAATCTTAGCCCAGACACTCTAATGGTACCCAGCAATCACATGAGTTTTGAACAGTTTGAAAGCAACAAATAAGGATGAGTATTAACTACCAAAGGTTGCTTGTGCACATAGTTGTGCGTATTTCAACCATGTAATACAAAACATAATCTATTTATTGAAACTTAATTTGTCGTATAACCTTTTTTTAGGGATGAAAGGAACAGGAGTGGATGAATAGATAAAATATCTATTTTGGTACCTAGTCTCAAAATCTATTTGCTACATGCTTTATTTTTCTTCTTATTGTTTATTTGCTATAGGCTTTATTTTCTTCTTTCCTTAGTCTACTCTGTTTTCTATGGGCTCCTCTAAGTTCTAGTTTCTTCTTACCATCTATTTGCTATAGGCTTTGTTTTCTTCCTACCTTAGGCTGCTCTATTTTCTACAAGCTCCTAAAGACTTTGTTTTCTCCTTACTATCTATTTTCTACAGGATCTATTTTCTTCCTACTGTTTATTTGCTTTAGGCTCTATTTTCTTTTTACCACAGGCTGTTCTTTTTTCTATAGGCTCTTACAGGTTTTCTTTTCTTCTTGTCGTTTATTTACTAGAGGTTTTGTTTTCTTCTTACTATTTATTTGCTAGAGGCTCTATTTTCTTCTTATCGGAGGCTGCTATGTTTGGACAAGTGAATTGATAGCCCTCCCAATCTTAGTCCATACACTCTGATGGTAGCTAACAATCACATAAGTTTCCAACAGTTGGAAAGCAACAAATGAGGACGAGGATTAATTACCAAAGGTTACTTATGCACATAATTTTGAAAAAAGTAACTTCATTTTCAAATTCTTAAACTCCACAAGTGTTTCAACCATGAAATGCAAAATAGAATCTATTCATTGAAATTTAATTTTCTGTATAATATTTTCTTATGGATGAAAGCTAGAGGAGTGCATAAACAATTAAAATGTCTATTTTAGTACATACTCCTAAAATTTATTTGGTACAAACTTTGTTTTTTTCTTATTGTATATTTGCTATAGGCTCTATTTTCTTCTAACCATAGGCTACTTTGTTTGGACAAGTGGATTAGCAGTCCTCCCAATCTTAGGCAATACACTCTAATGGTGGCTAGCATTCACATGAGTTTCCAATAGTTGAAAAGCAACAAATGAATACGAGGATTAATTACCAAGGGTTGCATGTGCACATAATTTTGAAAGAAGTAACTTGATTTTCATATTCGTAAACTCTATGGGTATTTCAACTATGTAATGCAAAATATAATATATTCATTGAAGCGTAATTTCCTGTATAATCTTTTTTGATGGATGAAATGAATAAGAGTGCATGAACATATAAAATGTCTATTTCAGTTTACCGTGTTATGAACAACATTGAGTTGTGCATTACGTCCTAGTTTCATTGAGCTTTGTCCGTGGGATATTTAGCCCTAACCTTAATCCATCAAACATTTGCTTTGATTATTCCAAGAGCCCGCCTGGGTGAAAAATTATAAAATATTTTTAATTTTTGAGAAATAATCAAATTGGATCTAATTAAATCGAACCAAAACTAAATTCAAAGTATGAAGTGATGGTTATGGATTGGCTTAACAGATTCTGTGAAAAGGCGATAGATATGGCTCTGCATAAAGCCATTTCTTTCACCACGTCTGTTCATCTCCATGTGATTCACAGTCTCTTTTGAAGCTAGCTACTTATGGGTAATGTGACGTGGAGACCACAATTTCGTACATTTCTTTGCCATGGGATTTTAAAGTCTAAACCTTATTCTTTGGACACTCAGTACTTCAAAAGCAAGTAGAATAAATCTATATCCATTTACAATTTTCTATAAGAATAGGTATACATTGAAACGCAAAACTAAGAGAAAGCATGAAAGCGTCATTTATCTTTTTATATGAATTATTGTTCAAGATTTGTTGCCTTTGGCTTATGTGGCATTCTTGACCATTTCCGCCATCGGATCGGCAACTCCTGTCTAAAGATGGGTATGTAATGTAAATTATGGTGTTGTTTTTGTGAAATAAGGCATTAAGCCTCTAGGCCATGCCACATCAAATGTACTTGGGAAAATTCGGAATTTAGGACCATGATCATAACTGCACAAATTAACTTATAAAAAGAGTGAAATATTATGAATGCACCTTTATTATTTGAACAAGAGATTATGACAACAACTTAATTGATAAATTCTAAACATTTTCTCTTTAACAATCGCATTGGTTTGCATAATACTCATTGCAATCTTCAACAGCTTACATCAAGCTGGCAAATTGTCATTTGAAGGTAAGAGTTTTTCTACATTTTGAATTAAGCATTAAGTTTAATTTTGCTTTCAACTTTATTACATTGTTTGTATGCCCATGTGATACATTCGATGTTTATAGCTAGACAGCAGCCCAAGCTCATGTTGATGCTGCTCACTATTATAAGAAAACTTCCACAAATGGTGCGCACTTATGTTTAATCTCATGTACTTTGACATCTTATAAATCACGCCTAGTCTTCTTTATCACAATATTTCAAAATTTCCAATTCAAAAATTGCTTTGTATAAATTCTGTCATGGCATCTTCATCACCATACTAGCTTCGTGCATTCTCCATACCCTATGCATTACAATTTTCCCTGAATTTTGCTTATTATATTCTTCATGCTATCCTTATGAAAGTTACAACATTGAGTACAACTATGGGTTGGATAAACTATGAAAGTTACCTAGAGATTGTTTGCATTTCTATATACCTGTTAGGCTTGACCAAGATTGAATCTTTCAGATAAATTTGCACTTTAGCATTTTAGTGTGCTATTTATATTTGTCGAAATTTTATGCACAGTGTATTATTTGGTTTTTTGGCATTTCTATTTGTATTGCCTTAATTCTTGATGTTCTTTGCATGCAGAGGCAATATCTTGCTTAAGCCAGGTAGTAGATATGGTTTGTGATATTGGAAGGATCAATAGGGTTGCTAAATATTTCAAGGTATATACTTGCTATCATTATTGACACACGAGGAAGTAACCTTTTGAATTGAGATACTATTTAATAAGGATACTCAAAATCACAATCTACCGTATGTTCTCTTTTATAACCTACTGATATTACATTATGTTAGAGATATTATTTTGATTTGCATGATTATATAATTATTTTAAATTATTTTTTTTGTCAACTAGTATAAAATCCTTCATTTTAATTAATTTTTAGATATTACTTCTCATTATTATATGAAAATATAATTATTATAAATCTTTTTCTATAAAACCTTTCTTATTACTTTTTTTTTAATTCTTTTTCTTTAATATTATCTAATTTAGGCTAAATTATGATGTTGCATTTAAGCATTTCATTTTTTTTTCCAACATCAAAGATTTGGGCCATATTGTAAATCTATTAGAAACTATGAAGATAGTTCCAAAAGAATGAGCGAACCTTTAATTTTTGAGCCCATGCGGTGAGGGATGATTTGTGTAAAGGAATTATTTCCCAAATCATAAGCCCGCAACATCATTTTGAGAGGTGACCCTAAAAGAGTGTCATAATACAATTTTCCTTTTTTATTTTTTTTTTGTTTGTTATAGCAAATGTGGAAAAAATTTGGCTGTATAAACTAAAACTATTTTTGACAATGTCAACATACAAATCACAACGAGAACTTATCGCTACATAGTTCATGCATTAAAGTCGAGCCCTTCTTGTTTGTATCAACCCAAACCAAGTTTGGTTAGTTAGTTGGAAACTTACCTATTATCTGACCATGATTAAGGTGCTAGTTAGAGAGCGTATCAATTTCCATATATATGGCAACGTGGTTCAAATGTGACCTAGATAAAGAGGGTGCAATATCCCAAGGTCTAGTGGTGCTCGCTTCAGCATAATCTACCTCGTTAGGGACAAAATTCTATTGAATGGCTGAAGAAGCTACCTCCGACAACACTTTAATCGGTTGCAACTCCATAACCACTGCTTTCATTGTAGGCCTCTTCTTCCTATTCAAGTGAAAGCATCTTTTGTATATCAAACAAGCAGTTGTCTTGCATTAAAAGAAAGAAATATGTCACTAAACTTCTTTCTTCAACAGAATGCATTAAGGAGATTGGCTTTTGTCCAATCAAGAGCTCAATAAGCACAACTCCAAAGCTATAAACATCACTCTTCTCTATAAATTGGCTTGATTAGAAGTACTCCGGGTCTAAGTATCCTATAGTCCCTTGGACTCGAGTAGTTACATGTGTTTGATGAATTGTAATTGACTTTGAAGTGCTGAAGTCTAAAACTTTTGCTCTATATTTATCATCCAGTGGTATATTTATGGACTTTATGTCTGTAAGTGTATTTCTCATATAATTAGAGATTGCCAATCATTTTGACCATATATGTGTTGAAAGATGAACTCACAGACTAGTAGAGGTACTTTTGTCTCCAAAACTTTACCACATTTTTGTAATTGATTTATGTTAGAATTACAATTTCATTGATGAATTGTTCGAGTTTGCCTTCATTTTTGTTGACTATCTTGAATTTCTTGATTGCCACAATCTTTTCATCTAAATATTTCTTTATAGACCATTCCTTGGCCTCCCTAACCAAGGATTCGGTTCATGTTGTAACTCCTTGAAACTAAATAGTTTCATTTGCTCAACATTATTATCTCTTGAAGACAAGTACTATTGCAATAATAGACCACCATTTCTTTTGAAATATTTTTCCTTGAATTTAATGGTCTTTCTTATTTTAATTTTCTTATACAACCCTTATGCACCAATAACTAATAAAAATAATCCAAGACCAAAGCAGTAGCCTACACAACTATCAAATTGAAAGATAAGTTTAATTCCATGAAAATTTTTTGATATCATTTCTAATTCAAAGAGATTAAAAAATGATCACATTAATTGTGGTGACTACAATAAATTAAAACTATTGAGTAATTTGCATGCCACAATTTTGAAATTTCAAGAGGTCCAAATTCTTGAACAAATTTAAGACTGACTTCCAGCTAATATTATAAATCAAATAAATATTGCATACTAATAATGCAACTTTAGTCTGAGATTTTTTACTGAGTTGTTCAACAAATAATTGGACGGATGTATTGTCATTGTCAAAACAAAAGTACCCATATGGACACAGGTAGTTATAGGGTCTATTGTCCCCCCAATATACATAGGGAGAAGGTGACAGTTGAAGTCCTTTAGGTCGATACTGTTGCATTCCCCTTAGGAATGGCCAATAGGTAAAAGCCTTAGATTAAAAAAGTAGCACCTATACTAGAAGTACTGCACTTGAAGATCTAAGGAATGGTCAATCAATCAAGCAGAAATAAGTAATTAACTTTTTCTAGGTATCATGTCAACCAAAGGAATAAAATATGCTCTTGTATTTTATGTGAAGGGAAAATAAACATGCATTTTGTTGCAAAATATCAAGCAAAAGCTGATTGGTGATGTCAAAGCATCCCAGATATTGTAGATTGAACATTTTGCTTACGACATAACCAACGAACATTTTGCTTAGGACACAACCAACTTTTGCAACCCATGAAATATGATTCACCAAGTAAACTGCCTTTAAGATCAAACTTTGACACAAATCAAACATTCAAGAATTGGAGAAAAATAATAAATTGTAAGCTAAAAAACAAAAAAAGAGTTTGGCTTACACCAAGGGAGCTTGTTCTAGTGGCATTCTTTGCACCAGATGCAACTGACCCACATAATGTCACTTCCTGTATCCACCTATAAGTAGTAGTCATTGGAAGGAGTTCCAATTCCAATCCCCGCATAATAAAGCCTACAAAGGAAGGAACTATGGAATTAGAGTGACTAAAACTTAATCTACACAAAACTACCAAAACATAATGGAGTAAACAATAATAATGGTAGAAACAAATCGACAAGGAAAAAAAAAAGGAACTGCAAAATCATAAAGAAAGGCGAAGAGAAGAAATAAAAGAAGAGGCAACAAAAAAATCATTGAATTAAGAAGGATAAACCCATGGCCATCGGGATGGCTGGTGCCATCGGAGGGAAGATCAACACCAAGATGGCTGGTATTTGTCTCCCATAGGCAAATGGGTCAAGAACTAGTGGCAAATGGTTCAAAAACGTTTAAGTAACAAAATTCCACTTGAAAAATCTGGGACACTAGAAATTTTGTTGTTGGAGAGCTTGAGAGTGTTCAAAGAAGAGCAGGTAGCTACATTCAATAATGGCCCTTGAAGCAAATTGTCAACTAAAGAAAGGTAACGAAGGGACATACGATTTCAAAAGAGATCATTAGAAACTTGTCCTGAGAAGGAGTTTTTGGAAAGATCAAGAAATCTTGTGGAACCAAGCGAAGATGGAATAGGACCAGAAAGACTATTGTGACTGAGTTTAAGCCTTTCAAGACTACTCATAAGACCAAGCTCAGAACTAATAGTTCCACTAAAATTGTTATGACCAAGTGATAAGGTTTTCAAACCTTTTAACTTTTGAAGCCCTTTACCAATTTTCCCGGATAAGCTGAGGACATCGAGTGAGACTTAAGAAACTCGACTGGTCACTAGATTGCACTGTATGAACTTCCATGAACAAGGGGAGTCATCGTCTTCGTTCCAAAGCTGAGATAAGAAGATGCATCGATAATACCTAACTTGAAAACAAGAAGGCATAAAACATCATCGTTAAGCAGAATAGGCACATCATCATTTCCGATGCAACTTTTAAGACCAGCTACCAAAATTAGAAACCATAATAAAAATAGAACCAAACCCATTTATCACCACGTCTTGCCCATCTCCTCTCTCTTTCTCTCTCTTCTTTTTTATTTATTTTTGTGTGTTATGGTGATCCTTGAAATTTGCAAGCAGAGAGGGGAGCTTGAAAAGGTCAAATGTGAAGGGATAAGCATGAAAGGAAAATTAACGTGACAATTTCGACCATATGGCTCCTGACATATTCCCTGCAAAACATGGCCCAAGTTTTTGTCTATAAGCTCACGTACAAGTCTCTCTCTCTTTGCTTTGATGTGACTGAATTTGTCTCTTCCATTCTCTACTTCCTGCCATGTGCTTCACTTTCTACATTGGAAGACTAATGATTTTCATGTTTTAAGAGCAATACTATTACTATTTACATGCTATATTTTAAAGTGTAAATCTTATGTTTTTAAAACTCTATATATCTATTTATAATTTTCTACAAGTATAGGTATATAAAAAAATGTTTTTTTTTTAAATAGTTTTCTACAAGTATAGGCATATAGTAAAATGCAAAACTGAGAGAAAGTACAAAAGAGATTTTCACCTTTTTATGCAATGTGGTTGAAGATTTGTTGTCATTAGGAACATTCATTTTACTTGGTCCTTTCAATATAGACGAATAAATTCTCAAATTTCTCTTCAAAGCACTATAATCCAAGCTTGTAAATATGCCTTCAACAGGAAGCCTACTTGTTAGCTTGTTATACAATTTATTCACGCAAGAATCTTCTCTTATTTTTTCAACTCCTATGGTATCACCCCAGTAAGCATTTTCACTTTCAATTTCAACTGGGTGCTTACTTTGTTTTGTATAGCACTTATTCTGAATTGTAAGTTAAACGCATTCATTGGCCTCATTTTAGTATGACTAATAGAAACCCAGTAATAATGCAATCATTCTATGCACTACAAATCTCTATCATTTATTTTTCTTCAGTTATTTTCTCATATAATTCTTCATGATACTATTTTGCCTTCTCTACTTCTCTACCCACTTTTGTCTATTGATTCTATACACAACTATAGGCCAACTAACAGGCCAACAACCTTAATTACCCACCACCATTATCATGGTATCCTTACAATAATTTGGAGGTCACAAAAGCTAAACGTCGCCTTGATGCGATACCAAATGATCTAATTTTGAAAAGACTTGGTTACTAAAATACAATACTATCCATCTACTTGATCTAAAATCTTCTAGTCAAATTAGATTTACGATATATATATATATAAATCTATCAAAACACAATATATATATGTATATTATAATAATATTTTCATATATAATATAAAATATTTTACTTGAATTTATTAAATTTATATTTACCATCTCAGGACCTCATTTTTAAATATAAGAATAAAATTTGTATAATATAATTAAGACAATATTTTAATAAATGCAATTGATTTTTTTGGTAAAAAGAATTTTACATGAAATTTTATATTTACTTATTTTTTACTAGTGTAATCCGTACATAATTTTATATTTTATAAATTTATTTTATTATTATTTTAATTAATTTAACTTAAATTTGAAAATTTTTTTCATTTAGATGATTTACATGTTACATACTGGTATTTTTTAAATTTGAAATAACTTTTGCATCTTATGCCATGCTTGCTCGTCTTTTTCCAAATTGAATTCAGTTGTGACGAATCAATAACTTCTTCTTTTCACCAATAATAACATTTACCTGAATTTGGGAAAGGGAATGCAATGAAATATGTTCACTAAGGAACTAGGAGCATTATGTTGGTTATTAGGTGCCAATGATGTATGCCCTATTCCTGGAACTACCAAGATAAAAAATAGTTTATGCATCAAAGCTAAGCCCTTCTTATTTGTATCTAGCCAAACCAAGTCTAGTTAGGTAGTTAGAAACTTATATATTATTTGACAATAATTAAGATGTTAGCTAGAGAGTATAGGTTGCACATCAATTTCCGTATGCATGGTGATTTGGTTCAAATGTGACCTAGATGGAGAGGATGTAGTATCCCAACGTCCAACAGTGCCCACTTTAGCATAATCCACCTTTTTGGGGCTAAAATCCTGATGAATGGTTGAAGAAGCTACCTCCAACAATGCTCTAATCACTTCCAACTCCATAGCCACTGCTTTCATTGTAGGCCTCTTCTTCCCATTCAAGTGCAAACATCTTTTTGTCAGCTTTGCAACTGCTCTGATCTCTTCTTTCTGGCCCTACTTGAGGACTTGAGCATCAAGTATACAAACAAGTGATTCTCTTGCACTGAAAGAGAGAAATATGTCACTAAACTTCTTTCTTCAGCAAAATGCATCAAGATATTGATGTGGTTCCAAAACAGATGATATGATTACTGAAACCAAATAGTTGTGGCCTTATAGTCGAGATATTTTTAAGGATTCAGCTCATATTGTAATTGTTTGTGGCCTTCTCTAGTTCCTTGGAACCAAATAGTCATTTGCTCAACGTTATTATCTTTTGAAGGCAATCGTTATTGCAATAGCAGACCACTATTTCTTTTGAAATATTTTTGTTTGAGTTTAGTGGCCTTTCTTCTTTGAATTGTTTTATGCAATGCTCATGCACTAATAACTAGTAAAAGTAATCAACTACTAGAGTTGCAGCTTGTACAACCATCAAATCAGAAGATAAGTTTAATTCTATGAAAAACTTTGGATATAATTTTTAATTCAGAAAGATTAAGACATGATCATATTATTATAACGACTGCAATAAACTACAACGAGCCGAAGTGATTAGCCTACCACAAATTTGAGCTTTCAAAATGTCCAAATCCTTAAACAAATTTACATTTGACTTCCAACTAATTCTAAAAACCAAATAGATATTGCATATCTATGATGATAACTTTAGCTTGAGATTTTTTACCGAGTTCCTAAAGAAATGGTGGGTAACATGTATTCTTGCTATCATGATGCAAGTACCCATCAGGACATGAGTAGTTATAGGATCCTCGATCCCCAATATACATACAGAGAAGGCAACAATGTGAGTTCGAGTTCATACAGCGGCCCCCTACCAATTAGGAATATTAAGACAAATGATGTTATTTCAGGGATCTTTGGTAACCACTATATGTATAAATTATAAAAGAGTTCCCAAGTACTAATTGGATTTCAAAAATTCTCAACAAAAGAAAAAAGGTTTCAACATTTTTATAAAAAAATTTACAAGTTAACATCATATTCTATATTTAAGTTAAAGCTGTAATATCTGCACATCTGTCGAGGATCTCGTAAAAGGATTTGGAATAATCAAAGGAACTATCAATGCAAACACATAGATGCCTTTGTGATAATTGTGTCCAACAAAAGTCATTGCTGCTGCAAAAAAGAGCTGAAGTTTTAGCTAGTCGACAATATCCCTGGAATGCTCCCCATTCAAGGACTATAGGAACATATTCCCGCTACATCAATAGGTCAAGAGATAGTTGTCTAGAAGCAAATCAGTCTTGGTTAACCATGAAGGCAATCTTGTTGTCACTGCAATAGTTAGAATCATCTTTTACACATCAGTCATCCCTACTTCAAAAGAATTGATGTAAGGAGGAAGGTTGGCTTGATAGCATCTTAGGCCATAACAACCATCACTTCTTTGGGTTCCGTTACAAAAGGAAAGACACCCACCAACAGGGTGGTGATTTGTCATAAGCACAACATAATTGTTGCAACTTGTAATTGTGAACCTATTATAAACACTTGAATAGAAGAAAGGGTTGTCTAACATATCAATTGTTCCATTAAAGCTTTTGTTGTTGTTACAATTGTAAAAAAAGACTGAATTATTAACTTAAACCAAACCTCCAACTGAAATGTCGAGCAATTCCATTTCTATGCTTGTCAAGAAAGGTTTGGGAGGCTTATAGGTGTCATTATAATCTACCACAAAGTTGTTCAAGGAAAAGTTAGGTCTAACTCCAAAAGGGAACGAAATGACAACGTCTCCACATTTGCCTTTACATCTAGGATATGTTAAAAATTCATCTTCTACTACTCCTTTTGTGAACCATAATAGAAAAATGACACGAAATAAAATTGGAGTTGCCATTAAGAATACAGTTTGTGAAATTGATCACTCTTAATCTTTCATCTTGATTATAATAAGTATAATACTTAAATCAAATTATAAATATAAAACATAAAACAACTATAGAAAAAAAAAACAATTATAAAACAAAAAATGAATTAAAATATATATAAAAATAATATATATATATATAATATACTAAATTTGTATACTAAATTAAATTAAAATATATAGTATATATTATAATAATTATTCTAATAATTAATTAGAATATGGATTATAATATATAATATGAATTATAATATGGAATAAGAAATATAGAATAGAATTGGAATAAAATGGAATAAATATTAATATTGAATGAAAACATATTGTGTCCAATAGGATTTGAACTTATACCAAGATTTAAAAGACCTATGTCATATCCATTAGACAATGGATGCTTTTCAATTTGAATTTTTTTCTTTCTTTTTTTGTTTTCTTATTGATAAATGATAAAAAAGAATATTGAAAAAATTTTGGGAATTGCATATTTAACTAAATGACGGATTAAACT
Source organism: Bruguiera sexangula (assembly GCA_020141445.1). Lineage (NCBI taxonomy): Eukaryota > Viridiplantae > Streptophyta > Magnoliopsida > Malpighiales > Rhizophoraceae > Bruguiera > Bruguiera sexangula. The sequence continues at coordinate 7,170,867 of JAHLGP010000232.1, forward strand.
TTCTAAAATTCTATTTATAAATTATATAATTAATATTATATATAGTATTCTATATAGTAATAAAATTATATATGTTATTATATATATATAGTAATTATTATGTATAGTATTATAATTATATTAATTATTATATATAGTCATAGTATATTATATTCTATTATTATTTATTACCATTACTTTTCTCTTATTATTATTTCATTCTCGTAATATATAAATAACAAAATATAGCTAATAAATAGATTACAAATATAGTATAATTTAAATACTTAAATATACTAACTAATAAGACTTTGACTATTAAGCATTTACCTCAAAATTAGGGGTAGCCACTTGTGATCAACTAAAAGTGAAGGTCAGCTCTATTTTTTACAAGCTCTTTATAAACAATACTTGCTTGGGCATATAATTTTGAAATAAGTAGCTTGCTTTTCAAATTTGTAAACTCCACGGATATTTCAACTATGTAATGCAAAACAAAATTTATTCATTGAAGTATAATTTTTCGTATAATCTTTTTTTATGGATGAAAGGAAAAAGAGTGCACGAACAAATAAAATGCCTATTTTAATACCTACTCCTAAAATCTATTTGTTATAGACTTTATTTTCTTCTTGCCATCTATTTACTACAGGCTTTGTTTTCTTCTTTCTATAGGCTGCTCTGTTTTTTATTGGCTCCTTTAGGTTCTATTTTCTTCTTACTGTCTTTTTGTTACAGGCTTTGTTTTTTTCCTACCTTAAGCTACTCTATTTTCTTCTTACCGTCTATTTGCTATAGGCTCTATTTTCTTCTTACAATAAGTTGCTCTATTTTCTATAAACTTTTACAGGCTCTATTTTCTTTTTATCGTAGGCTACTTTATTTGGACAAGTGGTTTGATAGTCCTTCCAATCTTAGCCCATACATTCTAATGGTAGCCAGCAGTCACATGAGTTTCCAACAGTTGGAAAGCAACAAATAAGCATAAGAATTAATTACCAAAGGTTGCTTATACACATAATTTTGAAAGAAGTAGCTTGATTTTTAAATTTGTAAACCCCACAGGTATTTCAACCATGTAATGCAAAACAGAATCTATTCATTGAAGCTTAATTTTCCGTATAATCTTTTTTCAAGGATGAAAGGAAGAGGAATGCACAAATAGATAACATGTCTATTTTAATACCTACTCTAAAAATCTATTTGCTATAAAGTTTTTTTTTTTTTACCGTCTATTTGTTACATGCTCTGTTTCCTTCTTTTCGTGGGTTGCTTTGTTTTCTATAGGCTCCTCCAAGTTCTTTTTTCTTCTTAACGTCTATTTGCCCAGGCATTGTTTTCTTCCTACCTTAGGCTACTCTGTTTTCTACAAGCTCTTACAGAAATTGTTTTCTTATTACCATCTATTTGCTATACGTTCTATTTTTTTCTTACCACAGGCTACTCTAATTTCTATAGGCTCTGTTTTTTACTTACTGTTTATTTGTTAGAGGTTCTGTTTTCTTCTTACCGTTTATTTGTTAAAGGCTTTGTTTTCTTCTTACCCGAGGCTACTCTATTTGGACAAGTGGATTGACAGTCCTCCTAATCTTAGCCCATACATTCTGATGGTAGTCAGCAGTCACACGAGTTTCCAACAGTTGGAATGCAACAAATGAGGATGAACATTAACTACCAAAGGTTGCCAGTGCACATAATTTTGAAATAAGTAGGTTGATTTTCAAATTCGTAAATTCCACATATATTTCAATCATGTAATGCAAAACAAAATCTATTCATTAAAGTTTAATTTTCCATATAATCCTTTTTGATGGATGATAGGAAGAGGAGTGCACAAACAGATAAACTATCTATTTTAGTATCTACTCCTAAAATCTATTTGCTACAAGTTCTGTTTTTTTCTTACTATATATTTGCTATAGGCTTTGTTTTCTTATTTCCATTGGCTGTTATGTTTTCTATAAGCTCCTCTAAATTTTCTTTTCTTCTTACCGTTTATTTGCTATAGGTTATTTTTTCTTCCTACTTTAGGTTGCTTTATTTTCTATAGGCTCTGTTTTCTTCTTAACGTCTATTTGCTACAGGCTCTATTTTTTTCCTACCTTAGGCTGCTCTATTTCTACAGGCTCTATTTTCTTCATACCGTCCATTTCCTACAAGCTCTATTTTCTTCCTACCATAGGCTACTGTGTTTTCTACAGGCTCTGTTTTCTTTTTACCGTTTATTTGCTAGAGGTTTTATTTTCTTCTTACCGTCTATTTGCTAGAATCTATATTTTCTTCTTACTAGAGGCTACTTTGTTTGCACAAGTGGATTGATAGTCCTCCCAATCTTAGCCCATACACTTTGATGGTAGCCAGCAATCACATGAGTTTCCAACAATTGGAATGTAAAAAATGAGGACGAGGATTAATTACCAAAGGTTGTCAATGCACATAATTTTGAAAGAAACAACTTGATTTTCAAATTCGTAAACTCCACAGGTATTTCAACCATGTAATGCAAAATAGAATCTATTCATTGAAGCTTAATTTGCCACATAATCTTTTTTGGTGGATAAAAGGAAGAGGAGTACACGAATAGATAAAATGTCTATTTTAGTACCTACTCCTAAAATCTATTTGCTACAGGCCTTATTTTCTTCTTACCGTCTATTTGTTACAAGCTCTATTTTTTTCCTACCTTAGGCTGCTCTATTTCTACAGACTTTGTTTTCTTCATACCATTCATTTCCTACAAGCTCTATTTTCTTCTTACCATAGGCTACTTTGTTTTTTACATGCTCTATTTTCTTCTTATCATCTATTTGCTAGAGTCTTTGTTTTATTCTTACTGGAGGCTGTTTTGTTTGGACATGTGGATTGATAGTCCTCCCTATCTTAGCCCATACACTTTGATGGTAACTAACAGTCACATGAGTTTCCAACAGTTGGAATGCAACAAATGAGGATGAGGATTAATTACCAAAGGTTACCAGTGCACATAATTTTGAAAGAAATAGCTCGATTTTCAAATTTGTAAACTCCATGTGTATTTCAACCATGTAATCTATACATTGAAGCTTAATTTGCCATATAATTTTTTTTCATGAACGAAGGGAAGAGGAGTGCACAAACATATAAAATGTCCATTTTTGTACCTAATCCTAAAATCTATTTGTTACAAGCTCTGTTTTCTTCTTTTTGTAGGGTGTTCTATTTTATATAGGCTCCTCTAAGTTATATTTTCTTCTTAGCATCTATTTGCTATAGGCTATATTTTTTTCCTACCTTAGGCTACTCTGTTTCTACAACCTCTGTTTTCTTCTTACCATCCATTTGCTATAGGCTCTATTTTCTTCTTACTGTTTATTTGCTAAAGGCTCTATTTTCTTTTTATCGTCTTTTTGCTAAAGGCTATGTTTTCTTCTTACTAGAGGTTGTTTTGTTTGGACAAGTGGATTGACAGTCCTCCCAATCTTAACTCATACACTCTGATGATAGCTAGCAGTCACATAAGTTTCTAACAATTGGAAAGCAACAAATGAAGACAATAAGTAATTACCAAAGGTTACTTGTGCACATAATTTTGAAAGAAGTAGGTTGATTTTCAAATTCATAAACTCCATGGGTATTTCAGCCATGTAATGCAAAACATAATCTATTCATTGAAGCTTAATTTGCCATATAATCTTTTTTGATGGATGAAAGAAAAAGGAGTGCACAAATAGATAAAATGTTTATTTAGTACCTATTACTACAATCTATTTGCTACATGCTTTATTTTCTTCTTACCGTCTATCTGTTATAGGCTCCTCTAGGTTTTGTTTTAGTCTTACCATTTATTTTCTACAAACTCGATTTTCTTTCTATCTTAAGCTGCTCTATTTTCTACAGGCTCTATTTTCTTCTTTCCATCTATTCACTACAGGTTTTATTTTCTTTTTACCATAAGCTGCTCTATTTTCTACAGGCTCTATTTTCTTCTTACCATAGGTTGTTCTATTTCAACAAGTGGATTGATTGTCCTCCTAATCTTATGGCATACACTATAATGGTAGCCAGTAGTCAAATGAGTTTCCAACAGTTGGAAAGCAACAAATAAGGATATTGAGTAATTACCAAAGGTTACTTGCGCAAATAATTTTGAAATAAGTAGGTTGATTTTCAAATTCATAAACTCCACAGGTATTTCAGTCATGTAATGCAAAACATAATTGATTCATTTAAGCTTAATTTGCCATATAATTTTTTTTATTGATGAAAGGAAGAGGAGTGCATGAACAAATAAAATGTTTATTTTAGTACCTACTCCTAAAATCTATTTGCTACAAGCTTTATGTCTTCTTTTCCTAGGCTGCTCTGTTTCTTCTTTCCCTATACTGCTTTATTTTCTATAAGCTCCTCAAGGTTTTGTTTTATTCTTACTGACTTATTGCTACAGGCTCTGTTTTTTTTCCTTCCTTAGACTGCTCTATTTTCTATAGGCTTCTACAGGCTTTGTTTTCTTCTTACCATCTATTTGCTACAGGCACTGTTTTCTTCTTACCGTAGGCTACTTTGTTTTCAACAAGCTCTGTTTTCTTCTAACCATTTATTTCCTAGAGGCTCTATTTTCTTCTTATCATTTATTTGCTAAAGGTTCTATTTTCTTCTGATCGTAGGCTGCATTTTGATGGTAGCCAGCAATCACTTAAGTTTTCAACTATTGGAAAGCAGCAAATGAGGATGAGGATTAATTACCAAAGGTAACCTGTGCACATATTTTTGAAAGAAGTTGCTTTATTTTCAAATTCATAAACTTCATGGGTATTTCAACCATGTAATGCAAAACAAAATCTATTCATTGAAGCTTAATTTATTGTATAATCCTTTTTAAGGATGAAAGGAAGAGGAGTGCATGAATAGATAAAATGTCTATTTTAATACCTACTCCTAAAACCTATTTGCTACAGGCTCTGTTTTCTTCTTTTTGTAGACTGCTATGTTTTCTACAAGTTTTTATAAGTTTTGTTTTCTTATTATCATCTATTTGCTATAGGCTCTATTTTCTACAAGCTCTTATAGGCTCTGTTTTCTTCTTACAGTCTATTTGCTACAGGTTTTGTTTTATTCTTACCATAGACTACTCTATTTTCTTATTACCGTTTCTTTGCTAGAGGTTTTGTTTGGACAAGTAGATTGATAGTCCTCCCAATCTTAGCCCATACACTCTGATGGTACCTAACAGTCACATAAGTTTGTAACAGTTGAAAAGCAATAAATGAGGACAATGATTAATTACCAAAGGTTTCCAGTGCATATAAGGACAGGTATTTTCAATCATGTAATGCAAAATAGAATTTATTCATTGAAACTTAATTTGCTATATAATCTTTTTTAATGGATGAAAGGAATAGGAGTGTACGAACAAATAAAATGTCTATTTTAGTACCTACTCCCAAAATCTATTTGTTATAGGCTTTGTTTTCTTCTTTTTGTAGGCTACCCTGTTTTCTACAAGGTCCTCTAAGTTATGTTTTTTTCTTATTGTCTATTTGCTATAGACTTTATTTTCTTCTTATGTTAGGCTACTCTACTTTTTACAAACTCCTACAAGCTCTATTTCTTGTTCCCATCTATTTGCTACAGGCTCTCTTTTCTTGTCGTTGATTTTCAAGAGGCACTATTTTCTTCTTACCATATGTTTGCTAGAGGCTCTATTTTCTACCTCTATTTTTTACTTATCATAGGCAACTCTGTTTAGACAAGTGGATTGATAGTCCTCCCAATCTTAGGTCATACATTCTGATGGTAGCCAACAGTCACATGAGTTTCCAACAGTTGGCAAGCAACTAATACAAACGAGGATTAATTACCAAAGGTTGCTTGTGCATATAATTTTGGAAAAAAGTAGCTTGATTTTCAAATTCATAAACTCCACTGGTATTTAAGCCATGTAATGAAAAATAAAATCTATTCATTATAGCTTAATTTTTCATATAATCTTTCTTGATGGATGAAAGAAAGAGGAGTGCTCAAACAAATAAAATGTCTATTTTAGTACCTACTCCTAAAATCTATTTGCTACAAGCTTCGTTTTCTTCTTACTGTCTATTTGTTACAGACTCTTTTTTCTTCTTTCCATAAGCTGCACTGTTTTCTACAGGCTCATTTAGGTTCTGTTTTCTTTTTACTGTTTATTTGTTATAGGCTCTATTTTCTTCTTACCTTTGGTTGCTCTATTTTTTATAGGCTCATAAAGGCTCTATTTTCTTCCTACCGTATATTTGTTATAGGCTTTATTTTTTTCTTACCATAGGCTACTCTGTTTTCTGTAGGCTCTTATAGGCTCTCTTTTTTTCTTACCCTCTATTTGCTAGAGGTTCTATTTTCTTTTTACCATCTATTTGCTAGAGGCTCTGTTTTCTTCTTACCATAGGTTGCTCTGTTTGGCCAAGTGGATCGACAGTCCTCCTAATCTCAGGCCATACACTATAATGGTAGCCAACAATCACAAGAGTTTCCAATAGTTGGAAAGGAACAAATGAGGATGAGGAGTAATTACCAAAGGTTGCCTATGCACATAATTTTGAAAGAAGTAGCTTGATTTTCAAATTCGTAAACTCCACAGATATTTCCACCATGTAATGTAAAACAAAATTTATTCATTGTAGCTTAATTTTTCATATAATCATTTTTTATGGATGAAAGGAAGAGAGTGCACGAACAAATAAAATGTCTATTTTAGTACCTACTCCTAAAATCTATTTGCTACAGGCTCTATTTACTTCTTATTGTCTATTTGCTATAAGTTATATTTTCTTCTTTTCGTAGGCTTCCCTAGGTATTATTTTCTTTTTACCGTCTATTTGCTACAGGCTCTATTTTCTACAAGCTCCTCTAAGTTCACTTTTCTTCCTACCATTTGTTTGTTGCAAGCTCTATTTTCTTCCTACCTTAGGTTGTTCTGTTTTCTATAGGCTCTTATAGGTTTTGTTTTCTTCTCACTATCTATTTTGCTACAGGCTCTGTTTTCTTCTTACCATAGGGAATTAGAAAAAAATAAGGGAAATTTATGAGAACAAAATTCTAAATGGAACTGGCTAGAAATGAAAATGCAAAGAGAAATGTTAGTTGTTCAATAATCAGAAGTTTAAGACTTAGAATGGACTGATATAACCTACCAGCCTTAATGACATCATTTTTCTTTTTTCTTTTTCACATTTTTTTTGTTCTTTTCTTTTCCTTTTTCAATAAGTCATCAAACGTAAATCCTAATTTAATAAATTCATAATTTAAAATATCTAAAATATAAAATAACTCAATTGGAATCTGATCAATCCATACCATGTGTTTGTTGTCCCTAATTGTAGGATACAACCCACTCGCTGTATCCGGCATTGTTTCATCGTTAATATGTTATAACCATCACCAACTAACCTTTTTTTCACTTTTGTTTGTGTTGTCAATGAATTTACTCCCCTACGGTTTAGAGTCACTAAGCTCAACATTCAACAGCCAATGAAAACGAAGTAATGTTGGGTTTCTCCATTCTTTTCTTTAGTTATTTATCTCAACCACCATCTCTGAACAACAGAAATTGGGTTTCTCAAGAATGGGTAGTAAAGTTGGACAAGTGGATTAACAGTCCTCCTAATCTTAGCCCATACAATCTAATGGGTATTCCAACAGCTGGAAAGCAATAAATGAGGACGAGGATTAATTACCAAAGGTTGCATATGCACATAATTTTGAAAGAAGTAGCTTAATTTTCAAATTCCTAAACTCCACTAATATTTCAATCACGTAATGCAAAACATAATCTATTCATTGAAGCTTAATTTATCATATAATATTTTTATAGATGAAAGGAAGAGGAGTGCATGAACAGATAAAATGTCTATTTTAGTACTTACTCCTAAAATCTATTTTCTACAGGCTCTGTTTTCTTCTTTCCATAGGCTGCTCTATTTTCTACAGGCTCTACCCAGTTTTTTTTTCTTCTTACCATATATTTGCTATAGGCTTAATTTTTTTCTGACCTTAGGTTGCTCTGTTTTCTACAAGCTCTGTTTTCTTCTTACCATCTATTTGCTAAAGGCTCTATTTTCTTCTTATTGTCTATTTGCTTCATGCTCTATTTTCTTCTTACCATTTATTTGCTAGAGGCTCTGTTTTCTTCTTATTGTCTAATTGTGAGAGGCTTTGTTTTCTTTTTACCAGAGGCTACTATGTTTGGACAAATGGATTGATAGTCCTCCTAATCTTAGCCCATACACTCTGATGGTAGCCCAACAGCCACATAAGTTTCCAACAATTGGAATGCAACAAAGGAGGACAAGATTTAATTACTGAAGGTTGCTTATGCACATAATTTTGAAAAATATAGCTTGATTTTAAAATTTGTATACTCTATGGGTATGTCAAACATGTAATGCAAAATAGAATTTATTCATTAAAGCTTAATTTGTTGTATAATTTTTTTTTATGGATGAAACGAAAGGGTGTGCATGAACAAATAAAATCACTATTTTATTACCTACTCCTAAAATCTATTTGCTATAGGTTTTGTTTTCTTTTTTTTCGTAAACTGCTTTGTTTTCTACAGGCTCTTCTAGGTTTTATTTTTTGCTTACCATCTATTTGCTATAGGCTTTGTTTTCTTCCTACCTTAGGCTACTCTGTTTTCTAAAGGCTCCTATAGGCTCTATTTCTTCTTACCGTTTATTTGATGTAGGCTTTACTTTCTTCTTACCGTTTGTTTGCTAAAGGCTATGTTTTCTTCTTACCATAGGCTACTCTGTTTGGACAAGTGGATTGATTGTCCTCCCAATCTTAGTACGTACACTTTGATGGTAACAAATAGTCACATGAGTTTCCAACAGTTGGAAAGCAACAAATGAGGATGAGGATTCAAAATCAAAGGTTGCTTATGCATATAATTTTGAAAGAACAAGGTTGTTTTTCACTTTCGTAAACTTCATGGATATTTCAGCCATGTTATGCAAAATAGAATGTATTCATGGAAGCTTAATTTTCTGTATAATATTTTTTGATGGATGAAAGGAAGAGGTTTACATGAATAGATAAAAAGCCTATTTTAGTACCTACTCCAAAAATCTATTTGTTATAGGCTTTGTTTTCTTCTTATTGTTTGTTTGCTATAGCCTCTGTTTTCTTCTTTTCATAGGCTACTCTATTTTCTATAGGCTCCTCCAAGTTTTGTTTTCTTCTTACTGTCTATTTACTATAGGCTCTATTTTCTTCCTACCTTAGGCTGTTATATTTTCTACAAGCTCCTACAGCTTATGTTTTCTTCTTGCCGTCTATTTGCTACAAGTTTTGTTTTCCTCTTACTAGAGGCTGCTCTATTTTTCACAGGCTTTGTTTTCTTCTTACCATTTAATTGCTAGATGTTCTATTTTCTTTTTATCATCTGCTTGTTGGAGGTATGGTTTTCTTCTTATCAAAGGCTGCACTATTTGGACAAGTGGATTGACGGTCCTTCAATCGTAGCCCATACGCTCTGATGGTTACCAGTAGTCACATGAGTTTCCAACAGTTGAAAAGCAACAAATGAGGATAGGGATTAATTACCAAATGTTGTCTGTGCACATAATTTTAATAAAAGTATCTTCACTTTCAAATTCGTAAACTCCACGAGTATTTCAACCATGTAATGCAAAATACAATCTATTCATTGCAGTAGCTTAATTTGCCATATAATCCTTTTGATGGATGAAAGGAAGAGGAATGCACGAACACATAAAATTTCTATTTTAACACCTACTCTTAAAATCTATTTGCTAAAGACTCTGTTTTATTCTTGGTAGGCTATTCTATTTTCTACAAGCTCCTCCAGGTTCTATTTTTTTTCTTATCGTCTATTTGCTACAGGCTCTATTTTCTTCCTACTTTAGGGTGCTCCATTTTCTACATGTTCTATTTTCTTCTTATTGTTTATTTGCTAGAGTCTCTATTTTCCTCTTACTCTAGGCTACACTATTTGGACAAATGGATTGACAATCCTCCCAATCTTAGCCTATACACTCTGATGGTAGTCAGCAGTCATATGAGTTTCCAACAGTTGGAAAGCAATAAATGTGGGTGAAGATTAATTACCAAAGGTTACCTATGCACATAATTTTGAAAGAAGTAAATTGATTTACACATTTATAAACTCTATAGGTGTTTCAACCATGTAATGCAAAATAGAATCTATTCATTGAAACTTAATTTTTCATATAATTTTTTTTTTATGGATGAAAGGAAGAGGAGTGCATGAACAGATAAAATGTCTATTTTAGTACCTACTCCTAAAATCTATTTGCTATAGGCTCTATTTTTTTCTTACCATCTATTTGATACAGGTTTTGTTTTCATCCTACCTTAGGCTACTTTATTTTCTAAAGGCTCCTACAAGCGCTGTTTCTTTTTACCATCTATTTGCTACATGCTCTGTTTTCTTCTTAATGTTTATTTGTTAAAAGCTCTATTTTCTTCTTATCTTTTATTTGCTAGAGGCTCTATTTTCTTCTTACCATAGGCCATGCTGTTTGGACAAGTGGATTAATAGTCCTCCCAAACTTAGGCCATACACTATGATGGTAAAATATAGTTAGATGAGTTTCCAACAGTTGGAAAGCAACAAATGAGGATGAAGATTCAAAACTAAAGGCTGCATGTGCACATAATTTTGAAAGAACCAGCTTGATTTTCACTTTTGTAAACTCCATGGGTATTTCAACCATGTAATGCAAAACAAAATCTATTCGTGGAAGCTTAATTTTTTGTATAATCATTTTTTATGGACAAAAGGAAGAGCATTGCATGAATAGATAAAATGTATATTTTAGTACCTACTGCAAAAATCTATTTGCTACAAGTTCTATTTACTTCTTACTATCTATTTGCTATAGCCTCTATTTTTTTCTTTCAATAGGCTACTCTATTTTCTACAGGCTCCTCCAAGTTATGTTTTCTTCTTACCGTCCATTTATTACAAGCTTTATTTTCTTCCTACCTTAGGCTGCACTATTTTCTATAGACTCTATTTTCTTCTTATTGTCTATTTACTACAGGCTCTATTTTTTTCTTACCATAGGCCATTTTATTTTCTATAGGTTCTATTTTCTTCTTACCGTAGGCGACAATGTTTGGAGAAGTGGATTAACGATCCTCCCAATCTTAGCCCATTCCCTTTGATGGTAGCCAACAATCACCTAAGTTTCCAACAATTGGAAAGCAATAAATGAGGACGAGGATTAATTACCAAAGGTTACCTGTGCATGTAATTTTGAAAGAAGTAGCTTGATTTTCACATTTATAAACTCCATAAGTATTTCAACCATGTAATAAAAAACAAAATCTATTCATTAAAGCTTAATTTGATGTATAATCTTTTTTTCATGGATGAAAGGAAGAGGAGTACACGAATAGATAAAATGTCTATTTTCGTACCTACTCTTAAAATTTATTTTCTACAGGCTCTATTTTCTTGTTTTCGTAGGCTGCTCTATTTTTTACAGGCTCCTCTAGGTTCTATTTTTTTCTTACCATCTAATTTCTACAGGCTATGTTTTCTTCCTACATTAGGTTGTTATGTTTTTTATAGGCTCCTACAGGCTCTGTTTTTTATCTTACCGTCTATTTGCTAAAGGCTTTGTTTTATTCTTACCATAGGTTGCTTTGTTTTCTATAGGATACAACAAGCTCTACTTTCTTCTCGTTATCTATTTGCTAGAGGCACATTTTTCTTGTTACTGTCTATTTGCTTGAGGCTCTATTTTCTTCTTATTGTAGGTTGCTCTATTTGGACAAGTGGATAAACAATCCTACCAACCTTAACCCATACATTTTGATGGTAACCAACAATCACATGAGTTTCTAATAGTTGGAAAGCAACAAATGAGGATGAGGATTAATTACCAAAAGTTGCTTGTGCACATAATTTTGAAAGAAGTAGTTTGATTTTCAAATTTGTAAACTCCACTGGTATTTCCACCATGTTATGCAAAACATAATTTATTCATTGAAGTTTAATTTGTTGTATAATCTTTTTTTATGGATGAAAGGAAGACAAGTGCATGAACAAATAAAATGTCTATTTTGGTACTTACTCCTAAAATCTATTTGCGAAAGGCTCTACTTTATTCTTTCCGTAGGCTACTCTAATTTCTATAAGCTCCTTTAGGTTCTATTTTTTTTATCTTATTGTCTATTTGCTAAAGGCTTTATTTTATTCTTACCATAGGTTGCTTTGTTTTCTACAGGATACAACAAGCTTTATTTTCTTCTTGCCGACTATTTGCTAGAGGCACATTTTTCTTATTACTGGCTATTTGCTTAAGGCTTTATTTTCTTCTTCCCGTAGGTTGCTCTGTTTGGACAAGTGGATAGACAATCCTGCCAATCTTAGCCCATACACTTTGATGGTAGCCAACAATCACATGAGTTTCCAATAGTTGGAAAGCAACAAATGCGGACGAGGATTAATTACCAAAAGTTGCTTGTGCACATAATTTTGAAAGAAGTAGAAAGACATATGCACAAATAGATAAAATGTCTATTTTGGTACCTACTCCTAAATCTATTTACTAAATGCTCTATTTTATTCTTTTTGTAGGCTGCTCTATTTTCTAAAGAATCCTCTAGTTTTGTTTTTTTCTTATCATCTATTTGCTACAGGCTTTGTTTTCTTCTTACTATTCATTTGCTATAGGCTTTGTTTTCTTCTTACTATTTATTTGCTAGATGTTTTATTTTTTTCTTACCTTCTATTTGCTAGAGGCTCTATTTTCTTCTTACCATAGGCTGTTTTGTTTGGACAAGTGGATTGACAATCCTCCCAAACTTAGACCATACACTTTAATGGTAACAAACAATCACATGAATTTCCAATAGTTGGAAAGCAACAAATGAGGACGAAGATACAAAACCAAAGGTTGTTTGTGCATATAATTTTGAAAGAACCAACTTGATTTTCACTTTCGTAAACTCCATGGGTATTTCAGCCATGTAATGCAAAACAAAATCTATTTGTTGAAGCTTAATTTTCTATATAATCTTTTTTTATAGATGAAAGGAAGAGGATTACATGAACAAATAAAATGCCTATTTTAGTACCTACTCCAAAAATCTCTTTACTATAGGCTCTGTTTTCTCTTACTGTCTATTTGCTATAGTCTTTGTTTTCTTCTTTCTGTAGGCTACTTTGTTTTTTACAGGCCCTTCCAAGTTTTGTTTTCTTCTGACCATCTATTTCCTATAGGCTCTATTTCTCCCTACCTTAGGCTACTCTATTTTCTACAGGCTCCTATAGGTTATATTTTCTTATTATTGTTTATTTGTTTTAGGCTTTGTTTTCTTCTTACCATAAGATGCACTATTTTCTACAGGTTCTATTTTCTTCTTATGGTCTATTTGCTAGAGGCATTGTTTTCTTCTTACCGGAGGCTGCTCTATTTGGACAAATGGATTGATAGTTCTCCCAATCACAGCCCATACACTTTGATGGTTGGTAGCAGTCACTTGAGTTTCCAAAAATTGGAAAGCAACAAATGAGGACAAGGATTAATTACCAAAGGTTGCCTATGCATATAATTTTGAGAAAAGTAGCTTCTTTTTCAAATTCATAAACTCCACGGGTATTTCAACCATGTAATGAAAAATAGAATCTATTCATTGAAGTCTAATTTGGTGTATAATCCTTTTGATGGATGAAAAGAAGAGGAGCACACGAATAGATAAAAAATGTCTATTTTAGTTCTTACTCCTAAAATCTATTTGCTACAAACTTTATTTTCTTCTTTCCATAGGCTACTCTATTTTCTACATTCTCCTCCCGATTATGTTTTCTTCTTATAGTCAATTTGCCACAAACTCTGTTTTCTTCCTACCTTAGGCTGCATTATTTCTACAAGCTCCTATAGGCTTTGTTTTCTATAGGTTATATTTTCTATAGGTTGCTCTGTTTTCTATAGGTTCTATTTTCTTCTAACTATCTATTTGCTAGAGTCTTTATTTTGTTTTTACCATAGGCTACATTGTTTGGATAAGTGGATTGACAATCCTCCCAATCTTAGCCTATACACTCTGATGGTAGCCAATAGTCACATGAATTTCCAACAATTGGAAAGCAACAAATATGGACAAGGATTAATTACCAAAGGTTGCCTATGCAAATAATTTTGAAAGAAGTAGCTTGATTTTCACATTCGTAAACTCCACGGGTGTTTCAACCATGTAATGCAAAATATAATCTATTCATTGAAGCTCAATTTGTTGTATAATCATTTTTTATGGATAAAAGGAAGAGGAGTGCACAAACAAATAAAATGTCTATTTTAGTACCTACTCCTAAAATCTATTTCCTACAAGCTCTATTTTTTTCATATCGTTTATTTGTTATAGTCTCTGTTTTCTTCTTTCTGTAAGCAACTCTATTTTCTACAAGCTCCTCCAAGATATGTTTTCTTCTTACTGTCTATTTGTTACAGGCCTTATTTTCTTCATAGCTTAGGCTGCTCTGTTTTCTACTGGCTCCTACAAGTTATATTTTCTTCTTACCATCTATTTGCTACAAACTCTGTTTTCTTCTTACCATAAGCTATTATGCTTTCTATAGGCTCTTGCAGGCTCTATTTTCTTCTTACCATAGGCTGCTATGTTTTTTATAGGCTCATGCTCTATTTTCTTTTTACCGTTTATTTGCTAGAGGCTCTTTTTTCTTTTAGCGTCTATTTACTAGAGGCTCTGTTTTCTTCTTACCGGAGACTACTCTATTTGGACAAGAGGATTGATAATGGTCCTAATCCTAGCTCATACACTCTAATGGTAACCAACAGTTACATGAGTTTCCGATAGTTGGAAAGCAACAAATAAGGATAAGGATTAATTACCAAAGGTTTCCTATGCACATAATTTTGAAAGAAGTTGCTTCATTTTCAAATTTGTAAACTTCATGGGTATTTCAACCATGTAATGCAAAACATAATCTATTCATTGAAACTTAATTTTCCAAACAATCTTTTTTCATTAATGAAAGGAAGAAGAGTGCACGAACAAATAAAATGTCTATTTCAATACCTACTCCTAAAATCTGTTTGCTGTAAGCTCTATATTCTCGTTACCGTCTATTTCCTACAGGTTCTATTTTCTTCTTTCTGTATGGTACTTTATTTTTTACAGACTCCTTCAGGTTTTGTTTTCTTCTTACCATTTATTTGTCACAGGCTCTATTTTCTTCTTACTATAAGCTATTTTGTTTTCTAAAGGCTCCAACGAGCTCTATTTTCTTCTTACGATTTATTTGTTGGAGGTTTTGTTTTCTTCTTACTGTTTATTTGCTAGAGGCTCTGTTTTCTTCTTATTATAGGCTACTTTGTTTTCTAAAGGCTCCTATAGGCTTTGTTTTCTTCTTATGGTTAATTTGCTAGAGGCTTTGTTTTCTTCTTAACGTCTATTTGCTAGACGCTTTATTTTCTTCTTACTATACATTGTTTTGTTTGGACAAGTGGGTTAATGGTAGCTAGTAGTCATATGAGTTTCCAACAGTTGGAAAGCAACAAATGAGGAGAAGGATTAATTACCAAAAGTTGCCTGTGTATATTATATTGAAAGAAGTAAGTTGATTTTCAAATTCATATACTCCATGGGTATTTCAACCATGTAATGCAAAATAGAATCTATTCATTGAAACCTAATTTGTTGTATAATCTTTTTTTATGGATGAAAGGAAGAGAGGTGCAAGAACAGATAAAATGCCTATTTTACTACCTACTCCTAAAATCTATTTGCAAGAGGCTTTGTTTTTTTCTTACCATCTATTTACTATAGGCTCTGTTTTCTTCTTTCCGTATGTTGTCCTGTCTTTTATAGGCTCCTCCAAGTTCTGTTTTCTTCTTACCATCTATTTGCTATGGGCTCTCTTTTCTTCTTTCCGTATGTTGCCCTGTTTTCTACAAGCTCCTTCAGAATCTATTTTTTTCTTACCATCTATTTGCTACAGGCTCTTTTTTCTTCTTACCATAGGCTGCTCTGTTTTCCTTTTACCGTCTATTTACTAAAGGCTTTGTTTTCATCTTACCGTAGGCTGCTCTGTTTGGACAAGTGGATTAATAGTCCTTCCAATCATAGCCCATCCACTTTGATGGTAACCAGCAGTCACATGAGTTTCCAACAGTTGGAAAGCAACACATAAGGATGAGAATTAATTACCAAAGGTTGTTTGCGCATATAATTTTGAAAGAAGTAGCTTGTTTTCAAATTTGTAAACTCCACGAGTATTTCAACCATGTAATGCACAACAAAATCTATTCATTGAAACTTTTGATGGATGAAAGGAAGAGGAGTGGGCAAACAAATAAAATGTCTATTTTAGTAACTACTCCTAAAATCTATTTGCTACAGGCTCTATTTTCTTCTTCCCGTAGGTTGCTCTATTTTCTACAAGCTCTTCTAAGTTCTTCTTTCTTCTTATCGTCTATTTGCTATATGCTCTATTTTCTCCTTACCATAGGATACTTTGTTTTCAATAGGTTCCTACAAGCTCTGTTTCCTTTTTACCGTCTATTTGCTAGAGGTTCTATTTTCTTCTTACTTTTATTTGCTAAAGGCTCTATTTCTTCTTACCATAGGCTACTCTGTTTGGACAAGTGAATTGATAGTCCTCGTAATCTTAGCCCATACACTCTAATGGTAGCCAGTAGTCTCATGAGTTTTCAAGAGTTGGAAAGCAACTAATGAGAACGAGAATTAAATACCAAATGTTGCATGTGCACGCGATTTTGAAAGAAACATTATGATTTTCACATTTGTAAACTCCGTGGGTATTTCAACCAAGTAAAGCAACATAAAATCTATTCATTAAAGCTTAATTTGCCATATAATCTTTTTTGATAGATGAACGAAAGAGGAGTGCACAAACAGATAAAATGTGTATTTTAGTGCCTATTCCTAAAATCTATTTGCTTCAGACTCTATTTTCTTCTTACTGTCTATTTTCTTCCTTTTGTATGTTGCTCTGTTTTCTACAAGCTCCTCCAAGTTTTATTTTCTTCTTACTATTTATTTGCTACAAGCTCTGTTTTCTTCCTACATTATGCTGCTTTATTTTCTATAAGCTCCTACAAGCTCTATTTTCTTTTTACTGTTTATTTGCTAGAGGCCCTATTTTCTTTTTACCTTCAATTTGCTAAAGGCTCATAAGTTTCCAAGAGTTGGAAAGCAACTAATGAGGATGAGGATTAGATACCAAAGGTTGCATGTGCACATCATTTAAAAAGAAACAGCATGATTTTCACATTTGTAAACTCCATGAGTATTTCAACCAGGTAAAGCAAAATAGAATCTATTCATTAAAGCTTAATTTTCCATATAACCTTTTTTGATGAATGAAAGGAAGAGGAGTGCATGAATAGATAAAATGTCTATTTTAGTACCTATTCCTAAAATCTATTTGCTCTAGGCTCAGTTTTCTTCTTATTTTCTATTTGTTAAAGGCTCTATTTTCTTCTTTCTATATGCTACCCTATTTTTTATAGGCTTTTCTAGGTTCTATTTTTTTCTTATCGTCTATTTGCTACAAGCCCTATTTTCCTCTTACCTTAGGCTGCTTTGTTTTCTCCAGGCTCTATTTTCTTCTTACTATTGCTATAGGCTTTTTTTCTTCTTACCATAACCTGCTCTGTTTTCTTCTTTACTTCAATTTGCTAGAGGCTTTGTATTTATCTTACCATAGGTTACTCTATTTGGACAAGTGGATAAATTGTCCTCCCAATCTTTTCCCATCCACTCCAATGGTAGCTAGCAGTTACATGAGTTTCCAATAGTTGGAAAAGTAATAAATAAGGATGAGGATTAATTACCAAATGTTGCCTGTGAACATAATTTTAAAAGAAATAGCTTGATTTTCAAATTCATAAACTCCACAAGTATTTCAACCATGTAATGCACAAAAGAACCTATTCATTGCAACTTAATTTGCCGTATAATCTTTTTTGATTGATGAAAAGGAAAGGAGTGCACAAACAGATAAAATGTCTATTTTAGTGCCTACTCCTAAAATCTATTTGCTACATACTCTATTTTCTTCTTTCCGTAGGCTACTCTATTTTCTACAAGCTCGTACAGGCCCTATTTTTTTCTTATTGTCTATTTGCAACTGGCTCTTTTTTCTTCTTACCATACGTTGCTCTGTTTTTTTTTTTTTTTATTTATTGTCTATTTGCTAAAGGCTCTATTTTCTTCTTACCATAAGCTGCTCTGTTTGGACAAGTGGATTGACAATCCTCCAAATCTTAGCCTATACACTTTGGTGGTAGCCAGCAATTAGATGGGTTTCCAACAGTTGGAAAGCAACAAATAAGGATAAGGATTAATTACCAAAGGTCATTTGTGCAAGAAATTTGGAAGAAGTAGTTTGATTTTTAAATTTGTAAACTTCACGAGTATTTCAACCATTTTATCCACAATAGAAACTATTCATTGAAACTTAATTTGCCATATAATCTCTTTTGATGGATGAAAGGAAGAGGAGTGCATGAATCGATAAAATGTTTATTTTAGTACCTACTCCTAAAATCTATTTGCTCTAGACTCAGTTTTCTTTTACCTTCTATTTCCCACAAGCTCTTTTTTCATCTTTCCGTATGCTGCTCTATTTTCTGCAAGCTTGTCCTGGTTCTGTTTTCTTCAAACCATTTATTTGCTACAAGCTTTATTTTCATCTTTATATATGCTACTTTGTTTCCTACAAGCTCCTCCTGATTCTATTTTCTTCTAACCGTCTATTTGCTATAAGCTCTGTTTTCTTCCTACCTTAGGCTGCTTTGTTTTTTACAAGCTCTGTTTCTTCTTACTGCCTATTTGCTAGAGGCTTTGTTTTATCTTACCGTAGGCTACTTTGTTTGGACAAGTGGATTGATAGTCCTCCCAATCTTAGCCCTTACACTCTGATGGTAGCCAATAGTTACATGAGTTTCCAACAGTTGTAAGAACAATAAATGAGAACGAGGATTAATTACCAAAGGTTTCTTATTCACATAATTTTGAAAGAAATAGCATGATTTTCAAATTCATAAACTCCACGGGTATTTCAACCATGTAATGCATAATAGAATCTATTCATTACAGTTTAATTTGCCATATAATCTTTTCTGATTGATGAAAGGAAAAGGAGTGCACGAACAGATAAAATGTCTATTTTAGTACCAACTCCAAAAATCTATTTGCTACAAGCCTTATTTTCTTCTTACTGTATATTTACCACAAGCTATATTTTCTTCATTCTGTATGTTGGTCTATTTTCTACAGGCTCCTCCAAGTTTTGTTTTCTTCTTACTGCTCGGTTTTCAACAAGCTTTTACTAGCTTTATTTTCTTTTTATTGTTTATTAGCTACAGGAGCTTCTTTTTTCTTACCATATGCTGCTCTGTTTTCTTCTTACCGTTTATTTGCTAAAGGTTTTGTTTTCTTCTTACTATAGGTTGCTTTGTTTGGATAAGTGAATTGACAATCCTCCCAATCTTAGCCCACACACTCTGATGGTAGCCAGTAGTCATATGAGTTTCTAATAGTTAGAAAACAACAAATGAGGACAAGGATTAATTATCAAAGGTTGCCTGTGCACATAATTTTGAAAGAAGTAGCTAGATTTTCAAATTCATGAACTCCATGGGTATTTTAACCATGTAATGCACAATAGAATCTATTCATTGATGCTTAATTTATCGTATAATCTCTTTTGATGGATGAAAGGAAGAGGAGCGCACGAACAGATAAAATGTCTATTTTAGTACCTACTCTTAAAATCTATTTGCTACAAGCTCTATTTTATTCCTTCCATAGGCTGCTATGTTTTTTGTAGGCTCCTTCAAGTTCTATTTTTTTTTTCTTACTATCTATTTGTTATAGGCTTTGTTTTCTTCTTAGAATAGGTTGCTTTATTGTCTAGATGCTCTTACTAGCATTGTTTTCTTCTTCCTATCTATTTGTTAAAAACTTAATTTTCTTCTTATCATCTATTTGCTAGAGGCTTTATTTTCTTCCTACTATAGGCTACTCTGTCTGGAGAAGTGGATTAACAATCCTCCCAATCTTAGGCCATACACTTTAATGGTAGCTAGCAGCCACATGAATTTTTAATAGTTGGAAAACAACAAATGAGGATAAGGATTAATTACCAAAGGTTGCCTATGCACATAATTTTGAAAGAAGTAGCTTGATTTTCGCATACGTAAATTCCATGGGTATTTCAACCATGTAATGCAAAATAGAATTTATTTCTCGAAACTTAATTTGCCGTATAATCCTTTTTGATGGATGGAAGGAAGAGGAGTGCACAAATAGATAAAATGTCTATTTTAGTACCTACTCCTAAAATCTATTTGCTCTAAACTTTTGTATGCTGCTCTCTTTTCTACAAGCTCCTCCAAGTTCTATTTTCTTCTTACCATCTATTTGCTACAGGCTCTATTTTCTTCCTACTCTATTTTTTATAGGCTCCTATAGGTTATGTTTCTTCCTACCATTTATTTGCTACATGTTTTATTTTCTTCTTACAGTTTATTTGCTAAAGGATTCATTTTCTTCTTACCTTCTATTTGCTACAGAATCTATTTTCTTCCTACCATAGGCTACTCTGTTTGGACAAGTGGATTAATAGTCCTCCCAATCTTGGGCCATACACACTGATGGTAGCCAACTGTCACATAAGTTTCAAATAGTTGGAATGCAACAAATAAGGACGACAATTAATTACCAAAGGTTGTTTGTGCATATAATTTTGAAAGAAGTAGCTTGATTTTCAAATTTGTAAAATCCACGGGTATTTCACCCATGTAATACACCTACTCCTAAAATCTATTTGCTATAGTACCTTCTCCTAAAATCTATTTTCTATAGTACCTTCTCCTAAAATCTATTTGCTGTATGCTTTATTTTCTTCTTTTCATAGGTTGTTCTATTTTCTACAAGCTCCTTTAAGTTATGTTTTCTTCTTACCATCTATTTGTTATAGGCTCTAATTTCTTGTTTCCATAGGGTGCTCTATTTTTTATAGGCTCTTACAAGCTTTATTTTCTTTTTGTCGTCTATTTGCTAAAGGCTATATTTTCTTCTAACAGTAGGCTACTCTGTTTGGAAAAGTGGATTAGCAAACCTCCTAATCTTAGGCCATACACTCTGATGGTAGCCAACAATCACATGAGTTTCCAACAGTTGGAAAATAGCAAATGAGGACAAGGATTAATTACCAAAGGTTACTTGTGCACATAATTTTGAAAGAATTAGCTTGATTTCACATATGTAAACTCCATGAGGATTTCAACCAAGTAATGCAAAACTGTATCTATTCTTTGAAACTTAATTTGCCATATAATATTTTTTGAAGGATGAAAGGAAGAGGAGTGCACGAACAGATAAAATGTCTATTTTAGTACCTACTCCTAAAATCAATTTGCTAGTGGTTTTGTTTTCTTCTTACTATAGGCTCTTACAGGCTCTCTTTTTTTCTTACCGTCTATTTGCTAGAGGCACTATTTCTACTTACTGTCAATTTGCTAGAGGCTCTATTTTCTTCTTACCTTAGGCTGCTTTGTTTGGCCAAGTAGATTGACAATCCTCCCAATCTTAGGCCATACACTCTATTTTCAAATTCATAAACTCCACGAGTATTTCAACCATGTAATGCAAAACAAAATCTATTCATTGAAATTTAATTTGTCATATAATCTTTTTTGATGGATGAAAAGAAGAGGAGTGCACTAACAGATAAAATCTTTCTGTTAGTACCTGTTCTTAAAATATATTTGCTACAGGTTCTATTTTGTTGTTATCGTCTATTTGCTACAGACTCTATTTCTTCTTCTACTAGGCTGTTATATTTTCTACAGGCTCTTCCAAGTTCTGTTTTCTTCTTACCATCTACTTGCTACAGGCTTTGTTTTCTTCCTACCTTAGGCTACTTTATTTTTTACAGGCTCCTATAGGCATTGTTTTCTTCTTACCGCCTATTTGCTATAGGTTTTGTTTCTTTCTTACCACAAGCTGCTCTATTTTCTACAGGCTCCTACAGACTTTGTTTTTTTCTTACTATAGTCTACTCTATTTGAACAAGTGCATTAATAATCCTCACTATCTTAGCTCATACACTTTAATGGTAGCCAGCAATCATATAAGAATCCAACAGTTGGAATGCAACAAATGAGGACAATCATTAATTACCAAAGGTTGCTTGTGGACATAATTTTAAAAGAAATAGCTTGATTTTCAAATTCGTAAACTCCATAGGTATTTCAACCATGTAATACAAAACATAATCTATTCATTGAAACTTAATTTGCTGTATAATCTTTTTTTATGGATGAAAGGAAGAGGAGTGCACAAAGAGATAAAATGTCTATTTTAGTACCTACTCCTAAAATCTATTTGCTATAGGATTTATTTTCTTCTTATCATCTATTTTCTACAGGCTCTTTCAGGTTCTGTTTTCTTCTTATCGTTTATTTGCTACAGGCTTTGTTTTCTTCCTAACTTAAGCTGCTCTATTTTCTACAGGCTCTTATAGGTTCTATTATCTTCTTACCGTTTATATGCTACAAACTCTATTTTCTTCTTACCATAGGCTGTTATGTTTTCTACAAGCTCTATTTTCTTCTTACTATAAGCTGTTATGTTTTCTAAAAGCTTTGTTTTCTTCTTACCATAGACTGTTATGTTTTCTTCTTACCATAGACTGTTATGTTTTCTACAAGCTCTGTTTTCTTCTTACCATAGGTTGTTTTATTTTTTACAGGCTCTATTTTCTTCTTACCATTTATTTTCTAAAGGCTCTGTTTTCTTCTTATTGTCTATTTACTAGAGGTTCTATTTTCTTCTTACCATCTATTTGTTAAAGGCTCTGTTTTCTTCTTTCCATAGGCTACTTTACTTTCTACAAGTTCCTCCAGGTTCAGTTTTCTTCCTACTTTAGCCTACTTTATTTTTTACAGGCTCCTTCATGCTATGTTTTTTTCTCACTGTCTATTTGGTACAGACTCCTACAGGCTCTGTTTTCTTCTCACTGTCTATTTGGTGCAGGCTCCTACAAGTTCTATTTTCTTCTCATCGTCTATTTTGTATAGGCTTTATTTTCTTCTTACCATAGGCTACTCTATTTTTTATAGGCTCCTATAGGTTTTGTTTTCTTCTTACCGTTTATTTGTTAGAAGTTCTATTTTCTTCTTACTGCCTATTTGCTAAAAGTTATGTTTTCATCTTACCGTCTATTTGCTAGTAGTTATGTTTTCTTCTTACCATAGGTTGTTTTGTTTGGATAAGTAGATTAACAATGCTCCCAATCTTAGCCCATACACTTTGATGGTAACCAGCAGTCATATAAGTTTCCAACAGCTAAAAAGCAATAAATGAGGACGAGAATTAAGTACCAAAGGTTGTCTATGCACATAATTTTGAAAGAAGTAGCTTGATTTTCAAATTTGTAAATTCCACATGTATTTCAACCATATAATGCAAAACATAATATATTCATTAAAGGTTAATTTGCCATAAAAAATTTTTTTTATGGATGAAAGGAAGATGAGTGCACGAAGAGATAAAATGTCTATTTTAGTACCTACTCCTAAAATCAATTTGCTACATGCTTTCTTTTCTTCGTACTATCTATTTGATACAGACTTTGTTTTCTTCTTACCATTTATTTGTTGCAGACTCTGTTTTCTTCTTATTGGAAAGAAACTTGCATCAATTCTTCATGTTTTTGCCTTGTTTGAAATTCCTTTTTACCACTTCCTTACTAAAAGTGAAGGCTAACTCCTTTTGACTTGCCTTCTAAAATCGATGCCTTTATGTTTTTGGGTTACCACTTCCCTACTAGTCAGCTCTTTTGGCTTGCCTTCTAAAATCGATGCCTCTGTGTTTTATTTTTCATGTGTTAAATGTAATTTTTCAATTTAATATGTAACTAGTATGTGTGATTCAAATAATTTATAAAGTTCATATATTAGAATTTATGAAGTTAAGAGTTAAAGGAAATTAAAAATTAAAAACTTGATAAATTGAGAAATAAAAATATTTCAATTCAACTTTTTTATGTAAAATGAAATTTGAGAAAATTGAATAATTATATAATAGTATTTTAAAGATATTACATATTATAAAATATAGTGAAAAGTGAAATTTTAGATCTAATTATTTAAAATTATATATTACAAAGTTCTTAAAAATTTAAAAGTCAAATAGAAGTCAATTAAAGTTAGTGGAAAAAATTTTCAAAAAAACTCTTAATAATTTTATTAATACTATTAATAATGACTTAAAAGATAATTTATTAAAATTTGAAGATTATATCAAATTAAAATATATACTATAAATACTTGTGAGATTAAATTAAAATTAAAAGAAAATATTAAAATCAATTCAAATTCATCGTAAATTAGAAATAAGAATTTGAATAAAAATTTGACTAATTGAATTTAATTTAATATAATTTAAATATTTATGTAGAATTAAATACTTTTTTATTATATTAGAATTTGAATTTTTCAATTTAATACGTAATTAGTATATGTGAGTTACGAGTATAATCTTATATTGATATTATTTGTATATGTTAATATATGACATTTTATTAAATTAATAAAATTATAAAGTATTCATATACTTATTTAATAATAATATCAAAATTATTAATAACCAAGCCTTGCAAAAACTTTACAAAATACAATTTTGGGACACTTGCACCTTAAGTTTGTGTAATCAGTTTGGAACTTTTGTCCTAACAAAATGTGTAGGATATTAGGTGGAGAAAGGATTTATAGAGAAAATGAGATTTGCAATATGTCTATTGGTCTAGTTATTGAAAGCTTTCTTTTCATCTTATAATGAGCAATTTTGTACTTCCAAGTTCTTTGCAAGTTTAGGCTCATTATTCAACCATTACTTTGTTGATTCTCTCTCTCTTTCTCTCTCTCTCTCTCTCTTCCTCTCTTTTTCCCCCCCTTTTTCAATTAACTTAGAAAAAGGAGATTTTTATGGTGTAAATGCAAACATCATAGGTTAGGTACTTATTATTGTTCATTCTGATGATTGTGATTTGGCAAAGAATTGAAAGCTTAAAATTGTTGATGGTTGATGGAGTAAATGTCATTGCTCATACTTGCTTTAATTTGTCGGACAATCCAAAGCAAAAGTTTCAAGCTTCTTGTTTTAAACATTGTATTTAACAAATGAGCCCACCAAAATAATCACTAAGCTCAATAAGTTAGAAGATTAAATTATTCTACCAATTTAAGCTCTAAACACAGATTATATATAAACAATAAGGGGGCAGATATTATTGGAGAAAGGAATTTCTTTCATACGAGTGAATTAATAGTATCCCTAATGTTACATGATTAATTGTTGTCACATATCTTATCGTACATTACAACATAAGATGGGGAGTAACAAGAATCGTCGATAGATTGGTACAAAATGAGTTGTTTAAGGAATGACATACGCCTAGAGGAAATTAGAAAAAAAAAAAAAAAAAAGAAATTTATGAGAACAAAATTCTGAATGGAATTGGCTAGAAATGAAAATGCAGAGAGAAATGTTGGTTGTTTAATAATCAAAAGTTTAAGACTTAGAATGGATTGATATAACTTGCTAGCCTTAATAACATCATTTTTCTTTTTCACATTTTTTCTGTTCTTTTCTTTTCTTTTTTCAATAAGTCATCAAACATAAATCCTAATTTAATAAATTTGTAATTTAAAATATCTGAAACATAAAAAAACTCAATTTGAATTTGATCAGTCCATACAATGTGTTTGTTGTCCCTAATTGTAGGATACGACCCATTCGTTGTGTCCAGTGTCATTTCATCATTCATATATTATAACCCTCGCCAACTAGCCTTTTTTTCACCTGCATTCGTATTGTCGGTGAATTTACTTCCCTACAGTCTAGAGTCACTAAGCTCAACATTCACTAGCTAATGAAAACGAAGTAATGTTGGGTTTCTCCATTCTTTTCTTTAGTTATTTATCTCAACCACCATCTCTGAACAATAGAAATTGGGTTTCTCAAGAATGGGCAGTAACGTTGGATAAGTGGATTGAGAGTCCTCCCAATCTTAGCCCATACACTATGATGGTAACTAACAATCACGTGAGTTTCCAATAGTTGGAAACCAATAAATGAGGACGAGGATTAATTACCAAAGGTTGCATGTGCACATAATTTTAAAAGAAGTAGCTTGATTTTCAAATTCCTAAACTCCATGGGTATTTCAACCATGTAATGCAAAACAAAATCTTTTCATTGAAGCTTAATTTGTCGTATAATCTTTTTTGATGGATGAAAGGAAGAGGAGTGCACGAATAGATAAAATGTCTATTTTAATACCTACTCTTAAAATCTATTTGCTATAGGCACTATTTTCTTCTTAACGTCTATTTGCTACAACATTTGTTTTCTTCTTTCCATAGGCTACTCTATTTTTATAGGCTCCACCAGGTTCTGTTTTCTTCTTATTATCTATTTGCTAGAGGCTATGTTTTCTTTTTACTGTTGACTGCTCTGTTTGGACAAGTGGATTAATAGTCCCCCCTAATCTTAGGCCATAAATTATGATGATAGCCAACAATCACATGAGTTTTCAATAGTTAGAAAGCAACAATCGAGGATGAGGATTAATTACTAAATGTTGCATGTGCACATAATTTTGAAAGAAGTAGCTTGATTTTCAAATTCCTAAACTCCACGAGTATTTCAACCATGTAAAGCAAAACAAAATCTATTCATTAAAGCTTAATTTTTCGTATAATCTTTTTTCATAGATGAAAGGAAGAGGAGTGCACAAACAGATAAAATGTATATTTTAGTACCTACTCCTAAAATCTATTTGCTATAGGCACTATTTTCTTCTTAACGTCTATTTGTTATAACATTTGTTTTGCTCTATTTGGACAAGTGGATTGATAATCCTCCCAATCTTAGGCCATAAACTTTGAAGGTAGCCAACAGTCACATGAGTTTCCAACAGTTAGAAAGCAACAATCGAGGATGACGATTAATTACCAAAGGTTGCTTGAACATATAGTTCCAATTGTTTGTACACAAGCTATTTTCAACATCATTAAGTGTAAATGAGTAATTACAACAAAAATTAGAGCATTCTTAGGAGGAAATGAAGAGAAGGTCTCTTTATTCAATAATTTAGCTGAAAATACTTGTAAGAAATGCTAGTCATCATCCAAGACTTCTTGTTTAGGGAAATTCAATGGATTCCATGATCCAAGGGAGTATAGATGTGCTTGTTGCCATGAATATGGTTCTAGTTGGTTGTACACGAGCTATTTTCAACATCATTAAGTGTAAATGAGTAATTACAACAAAAATTGGAGCCTTGTTAAGAGGAAATGAAATGGAGGTCTCATTAGTCAGTAAGTCAACTGAAAATACTTGTAAAAAATGCTAGTCATCATCAAAGACTTCTTGTTTAGTGAAATTCAATGGATTCCATTTTCCAATGGAGTATAGATGTGCTTATTGCCAAGACTATAGTTCTAGTTGTTTGTACACAAGCTATTTTCAATAGCATTAAGTGTAAATATGTAATTACAACAAAAATTGGAGCCTTGCTAGGAAGAAATGAAGAGAAGGTCTCATTAGTCAGTAAGTCAACTGAAAATTCTTGTAAGAAATGCTAGTTATCGTCAAAAACTTCTTGTTTAGTGAAATTCAATGGATTCCATTTTCCAATGGAGTATAGATGTACTTGTTGCCATGACTATAGTTCTAGTTGTTTGTACACAAGCTAATTTCAATAGCATTAAGTGTAAATGAGTAATTACAACATAAATTAGAGCCTTGTTAGGAAGAAATGAAGAGAAGGCCTCATTAGTCAGTAAGTCAGCTGAAAATACTTGTAAGAAATGCTAGTCATCATCAAAGGCTTTTTGTTTAGTGAAATTCAATGGATTCCATTTTGCAATGGAGTATAGATGTGCTTATTGCCATGACTATAGTTCTAGTTGTTTGTACACAAGCTATTTTAGTAGCATTAAGTGTAAATAAATAATTACAACATAAATTGGAGCCTTGTTAGGAAGAAATGAAGGGAAGGTCTCATTAGTTAGTAACTCAGCTGAAAATACTAGTAAGAAATGCTAGTCATCATCAAAAACCCCTTGTTAAAAGAATTTCAATGGATTCTGAGATCCAAGAGAGTATAGATGTAGTTGTTGTCATGAATATAATTCCTATTCTTTTTACACAAGCACCTTTCAACATCATTCAGTATGAACAAGTAATTAGAACAAAAGTTGGAGCCTCATTAAGTGGAAATCAAGAGAAGGTCTAATTAGTTTGTAATTGGGCTGAAAATAGATGTAAGAAATGCTAGTCATCATCAAAGACTCATTGTTTAATGAAATTCATTGGATTCCATGTTCCAAGGAAGTATAGATGTGGTTGTTGCCATGAATATAGTTCCAGTTGATTGTACACAAGCTATTTTCAACATCATTAAGTGTAAATGAGTAATTACAACAAAAATTGGAGCCTTGTTAGGAGGAAACGAAGAAAAGGTCTCTTTATTCAATAATTCAGCTAAAAATACTCATAAGAAATGCTAGTCATCATCCAAGACTTCTTGTTTAGGGAAATTCAATGGATTCCATGTTTCAAGGGAGTATAAATGTGCTTGTTGCCTTGAATATGGTTCTAGTTGGTTGTACACGAGCTATTTTCAACATCATTAAGTTTAAATGAGTAATTACAACCAAAATTGGAGCCTTGTTAGGAGGAAATGAAACAGAGGTCTCATTAGTCAGTAAGTCAGCTGAAAATACTTGTAAGAAATACTAGTCATCAGCAAAAACCCCTTGTTAAAAGAATTTCAATGTAAGGACTCCTTGTTTAATGAAATTCATTGGATTCCATGTTCAGAGGCAGCATAGATGAGCTCGTTGCCATGAATAGGAACTTCCTTATGAGGAAATGAAGTGAAGGTGTCTTTAGGCCGTAATTAAGCTGAAAATACATGTAAGAAATGCTAGTCATCATCAAGGACTCTTTGTCTAATGAAATTTAATGGATTCCATGTTCAAAGGGAGAATAGATGTGCTTTTTCCAATGAATAGAGTTCCAGTTGTTTGTACACAAGCTATTTTCAACATCATTAAGTGTGAATGAGAAATTACAACAAAAATTGGCGCCTTGTCAAGAGGAAATCACGAGAACGTCTCATTAGGCTGTAATGAAATTGAAAATAATTGTAAGAAATGCTAGTCATCATCAAAGACTCCTGGTTTAATGAAATTCATTGGATTCCATGCTCTAAGGGAGTATAGATGTGCTTGTTCCCAGAAATAGAGTTTCAGTTGTTTGTACACAAACTATTTTCAACATCATTAAGTGTGAATGAGTAATTACAACAAAAATTTGAAATTTGTTATGAAAAAATGAAGTGATGGTGTCATTAGGCTGTAATTAAGCTGAAAATACTTGTAAGAAATGCTAGTCATCATCAAGGTCTCCTTGTTTAATGAAATTCAAGGGATTCCATGTTCCAAGGGAGAATAGATATGCTTCTTCCAATCAATAGAGTTCCAATTGTTTGTACACAAGCTATTTTCAATATCATTAAGTGTGAATGTGCAATTACAACAAAAATTGGAGTCTTGTTAGGAGGAAATTAAGAGAATGTTTCATTAGGCTGTAATGAAGCTGAAACTAATTGTACGAAATGCTAGTCGTCATCAAGGACTCCTTGTTTAGTGAAATTCATTGGATTCCATGCTCCAATCGAGTATAGATGTGCTTGTTGCCAGGAATAGAGTTTCAGTTGTTTGTACACAAGCTAATTTCAACATCATTAAGTGCGAATGAGTAATTAGAACAGAAATTGGAGCTTTCTTATGAGGAAATGAAGCGAAGGTGTCATTAGGCCGTAATTAAGCAGAAAATACTTGTAAGAGATGCTAGTCATCATCAAGGACTCCTTGTTTAATGAAATGCAACTGATTCCATGTTCCAAGGGAGAATATATATGCTCCTTCCAATGAATAGAGTTCCAATTGTTTGTACACAAGCTACTTTCAACATTAATAAGAGTGAATGAGTAATTACAACAAAAATTGGAGCCTTGTTAGGAGGAAATCAAGAAAATGTCTCATTAGGCCATAATTAAGCTGAAAATACTTGTAAGAAATGCTAGTCAACATCAAGGACTTCTTGTTTAATGAAATTCAGTGGATTTCATGTTCCGAGGGAGTATAGATGTGCTTGTTGCCGTGAATAGTGTTCCAGTTGTTTGTACACAAGTTATTTTCAACATCATTAAGTGCGAATGAGTAATTATAACAAAAATTGGAGCCTTGTTAGGAGAAAATCAAGATAATGTCTCATTAGGCCGTAATTAAGCTGAAAATACTTGTAAGAAATGCTAGTCATCATCAAGGACTGCCTGTTTAATGAAATTCATTGGATTCCTTGCTCCCATGTAGTGTAGATGTGCTTGTTGCGATGAATACAGTTTCAGTTGTTTGTCCACAAGCTAATTTCAACATCATTAAGAGTGAATGAGTAATTACAACAAAAATTGGGGCCTTGTTAGGAGGAAATGAAGAGAATGTCTCATTAGACTGTAATTAAATAGAAAATACTTCTAAGAAATGCTAGTTATCATCAAGGACTCCTTGTTTAATGAAATTCAATGGATTCCATGTTCAGAGGCAGTATAGATGTGGTCGTTGCTTTGAATTGGGTTCTAGTTGTTTGTACATAACCTATTTTCAGCATCATTTAGTTTGAATGAGTAATTACAACAGAAATTGGACCTTTGTTATGAGGAAATGGACTGACGGTGTCATTAGGCCGTAATTAAGCTGAAAATACTTTTAAGAAATGCTAGTCATCATCAAGGACTCCTTGTTTAATGGAATTCAATGGATTCCATGTTCCAAGGGAGAATAGATGTGCTTCTTGCAATGAATAGAGTTCCAGTTGTTTGTAAACAAGCTATTTTCAACATCATTAAGTGTGAATGATTAATTACGACAAAAATTGGAGCCTGGTTAGGAGGAAATCAAAAGAATGTCTCATTAGGTCGTAATTAAGCTGAAAATACTTATAAGAAATGCTAGTCATCATCAAGGACTGCTTGTTTAATGGAATTCAATGGATTCCATGCTCTGAGGGAGAATAGATGTGGTTCTTGCAATGAATAGAGTTCTGGTTGTTTGTAAACAAGCTATTTTCAACATCATTAAGTGTGAATGATTAATTACAACAAAAATTGGAGCCTAGTTAGGAGGAAATCAAAAGAATGTCTCATTAGGTCGTAATTAAGCTGAAAATACTTGTAAGAAATGCTAGTCATCATCAAGGACTCCTTATTTAATGCAATTAAATGGATTCCATGTTCCAAGGGAGAATAGATGTGCTTCTTCCAATGAATAGAGTTCCAGTTCTTTGTACACAACCTATTTTCAACATCATTAAGTGTCAATGAGTAATTGCTGCCAAAATTGGAGTCTTGTTAGGAGGAAATCAAGTGAAGGTCTCAGTAGGCCGTAATTAGGCTGAAAATACTTTTAAGAAATGCTCGTCATCATCAAGGACTGCTTGTTTAATGAAATTCATTGGATTTCATGCTCCAAGGGAGTATAGATGTGCTTGTTGCCATGCATAGAGTGTCTGACATTTGTACACATGCTAATTTCAACATCATTAAGTGTGAATGAGTAATTACAACAAAAATTGGAGCCTTGTTAGGAGAAAATCAAGGGAATGTCTCATTAGGCCATAATTAAGCTGAAAATACTTGTAAGAAATGCTAGTCATCATCAAGGACTCCTTGTTTAATGAAATTCAACGAATTCCATGTTCCAAGGGAGAATAGATGTGCTTCCTGCAATGAATAGTGTACTAGTTGTTGGTACACAAGGTATTTTCAACATCATTAAGTGTTAATGAGTAATTGTTGCCAAAATTGGAGTCTTATGAGGGGGAAATGAAGAGAAGGTCTCTGTAGGCCGTAATTAAGATGAAAATACTTGTAAGAAATGCTAGTCATTGTCAAGGACTGCTTGTTTAATGAAATTCATTGGATTCCATGCTCCAAGAGAGTATAGATGTGCTTGTTGCCATGAATAGAGTTTTTGATGTTTGTACACAAGCTAATTTCAACATCATTAAGTGTGCATGAGTAATTACACCAAAAATTGGAGCCTCGTTAGGAGGAAATCAAGAGAATGTCTCATTAGGCCATAATTAAGCTGAAAATGCTTATAAGAAATGCTAGTCATCATCAAGGACTCCTTGTTTAATGGAGTTTAATGGATTCTATGTTCCAAGGGAGAATATATGTCCTTCTTGCAATGAAGAGAGTTCCAATTGTTTGTACACAAGCTATTTTCAACATCATTAAGTGTGAATGAGTAATTGGTGCCAAAATTGGAGTCTTGTGAGGAGGAAATGAAGAGAAGATCTCCGTAGGCCGTAATAAGATGAAAATACTTGTAAGAAATGCGAGTCATCATCAAGGACTGTTTGTTTAATGAAATTCATTGGATTCCATGCTCCAAGGTAGTATAGATGTGCTTGTTGCCATGAATAGAGTTTCTGATGTTTGTACACAAGCTAATTTCAACATCATTAAGTGTGAATGAGTAATTAAAACAAAAATTGGAGCCTTGTTAGGAGGAAATCAAGAGAATGTCGCATTAGGCCGTAATTAAGCTGAAAATACTTGTAAGAAATGCTAGTCATCATCAAGGACTCCTTCTTTAATGGAATTCAATGGATTCCATGTTCCAAGGGAGAATAGATGTGCTTCTTGCAATGAATAGAGTTCCAGTTCTTTGTACACAAGCTATTTTCAACATCATTAAGTGTGAATGAGTAATTGTTGCCAAAATTGGAGTCTTGTTAGGAGGAAATCAAGTCAAGGTCTCCGTAGGCCGTAATGAAGATGAAAATACTTGTAAGAAATGCCAGTCATCATCAAGGACAGCTTGTTTAATGAAATTCATTGGATTCCATGCTCCAAGGGATTATAGATGTGCTTGTTGTCATGAATAGAGTTTCAGTTGTTTGTACACAAGCTAATTTCAACATCATTAAGTGTGAATGAGTAATTACACCAAAAATTAGAGCCTTGTTAGGAGGAAATCAAGAGAATGTCTCATTAGGCCATAATTAAGTTGAAAATACTTGTAAGAAATGCTAGTCATCATCAAGGACTCCTTGTTTAATGGAATTCAATGGATTCCATGTTCTAAGGGAGAATAGATGTGCTTCCTGCAATGAATAGTGTTATAGTTGTTTGTACACAAGCTATTTTCAACATCATTAAGTGTGAATGAGTAATTGTTGCCAAAATTGGAGTCTTGTGAGGAGGAGTTTCCAATGGTTGAAAAGCAACAAATAAGGATGAGGATTAATTACCAAAGGTTTCCTATGCACATAATTTTAAAAGAAGTAGCTTGATTTTCACATACATAAACTCCATCGGTATTTCAACCATGTAATGCAAAACAAAATCTATTCCTTGAAACTTAATTTTCCGTATAATGTTCTTTGATGGATGAAAGGAAGAGGAGTGCATGAATAGAGAAAATGTCTATTTTAGTACCTACTCCTAAAATCTATTTGCTCCAGACTCTATTTTCTTCTTACGGTCTATTTCCTACAAGCTCTATTTTCTTCTTTTCGTATGTTGCTCTATTTTCTACAAGCTCCTCCAGGTTCTATTTTCTTCTTATAGTTTATTTACTACAGGCTCTATTTTCTTCCTACATTAAGTTGCTTTATTTTCTACAAGCTCCTACAAGCTCTGTTTCTTCTTATCGTATGTTGCTCTATTTTCTACAAGCTCTTTCAAGTTTTGTTTTCTTTTTACCATCTATTTGTTATAGGCTTTGTTTTCTTTCTACCTTAGGCTACTCAGTTTTCTATAGGCTCCTACAATCTCTGTTTCTTCTCACCATTTATTTGTTATAGGCTCTATTTTCTTCTTATTGTTTATTTGCTAGAGGATCTATTTTCTTTTACCTTCTATTTGCTAAAGGCTCTATTTTCTTCTTATTGTTTATGTGCTAGAGGCTCTATTTTCTTTTACTTTCTATTTGCTAGAGGCTCTGTTTTGTTTTACCTTCTATTTGCTAGAGGCTTTATTTTCTTCTTGCCATAAGCTGTTTTGTTTGGACAAGTGGATTGACAATCCTCCTAATCTTAGGCCATACATTCTGATGGTAGCTAGCAACCACACTCTAAGTGCATGAGCAGATAAAATGTCTATTTTAGTACTTACTCTAAAAATCTATTTGCTACAAGCTCTATTTTCTTCTTATCATAGGCTACTCTATTTTCTATAGACTCTTACCAACTCTATTTTCTTCTTACCATTTATTTGCTACAGGCTCTATTTTCTTCTTACCATAGGCTACTCTATCTTATCGAGACTCTTCTAAAATCTATTTGTTACAAGTTTTGTTTTTTTCTTACCGTCTATTTGCTACAGGTTCTATTTTCTTTTTACCGGAAAAAAACCTACAGCAATTCTGCATGTTTTTGCCTTTTTTGAAATTCCTTGTTACCACTTCCCTACTAGAAGTAAAAGCCAACTCCTTTTGGCTTGCCTTCTAAAATCGATGTCTTCGTGTTTTTGTGTTACCACTTCCCTACTAGTTGGCTCTTTTTGTCTCTATTTCTATATACCTATTAGGCTAGACCAAGATTGAATCTTTCAGATAAATTTGCCTTTTAGCATTTTAGTGTGCTATTTATATTTGCCGAAATTTTATGCACAGTGTATTATTTGATTTTTTGGCATTTCTTTTTGTATTGCCTCAATTCTTGATGTTCTTTGCATACAGAGACAATATCTTTCTTAAGCCAAGTAGTAGATATGGTTTGTGACATTGAAAGGATTAATAGGGCTGCTACATATTACAAGGTATATACTTGCTATCATTATTGACACATAAGGAAGTAACCTTTTCAATTAAGGTGTTATTTAATAAGGATACTCAAAATCACAATCTGCCCTACATTCCCTTTTATAACCTACTGATGCTATGTTATGTTAGAGATATTCTTTTGATTTGCATGATTATATAATTATTTTAAATTATTTTCTTTGTTGACTAGTATAAAATCTTTCGTTTTAATTAATTTTTATATATTATTTCTCATTATTATATGAAAATACAATTATTATAAATTTTTTTCTATAAAACCTTTCTTATTACCTTTTTTTTAATTCTTTTTCTTTAATATTATCTAATTTAGACTAAATTATGATGTTGCATTTACTGTAAGCTCATTAGAAATTATGAAGATAGTTCCAAAAAAATGAACGGACCTTTAATTTTTGAGCCTATGTGGCAAGGGATGATTATTTCAAGAGGTGGCCCTCAAAAAAGTGTCATAATACAATTTTCCTTTTTTTTTTTGGTTTGTTATATCAAATGTGGAAAAGATTTGGCTGCATAAAATAAAACTACTTTTAACAATGTTAACATACAAATCACAATGAGAACTTATCACTACATAGTTCAAGCATTAAAGTCGAGCCCATCTCGTTTGTATCTAACCAAACCAGTCTGGTTAATTAGTTGGAAACTTACTTATTATCAAACCATAATTAAGGTGCTAGTTAGAGAGTAGAGGTTACGTATCAATTTCCATATATATGGCAATGTGGTTTAGAAGTGACCTAGATGAAGAGGGTGTAGTATCCCAAGGTCTAGTGGTGCCCGCTTCAACATAATCTACCTTGTCGAGGACAAAATTTTGTTGAATGGCTGAAGAAGCTACCTCTGACGATGCTCTAATCAGTTCCAACTCCATAACCACTACTTTCATTGTAGGCCTCTTCTTCCCATTCAAGTGCAAGCATCTTTTTGCCAATTTTGCAACTGTTATGATTTCCTCTTTTCGATCCTATTGGAGGACTGGAGCATCAAGTATATCAAACAAGCAGTTGTCTTGCATTAAAAGAAAGAAATATGTTACTAAACTTCTTTCTTCAATAGAACGCATTAAAGAGATTGGCTTTTGTCCAATCAATAGCTCAATAAGCACAACTCCAAAGCTGTAAACATCACTCTTCTTTATAAATCGGCTTGATTGGAAGTACTCCAGGTCTAAGTATCCTATAGTCCCTTGGACTCAAGTAGTTACATGTGTTTGATGAATTGTAATTGACTTTGAAGTGCCAAAGTCTAAAACTTTTGCTCTATATTTATCATCCAGTGGTATATTTATGGACTTTATGTTCACAAGTGTATTTCTCATGTAATTAGAGATTGCCAATCATTTTTACCATGTATGTGTTGAAAGATGAACTAGCAGACTAATGGAGGTACTTCTATCTCTAAACAACATCCCAATAACTTGACCACATTTTTGTAATTGATTTGTGTTAGAATTACAATTTTGTTGATGAACTCTTTGAGTTTGCCTTCATATTTGTTGACTATCTTAACTTCTTAGTTGCCACAATCTTTTCATCTCAACATTCCTTTATAGACCATTCCTTGGCCTCCCTAACCAAAGATTCGGCTCACGTTGTAATGGTTTGTGGCCTTCTCTACCTCCTTCAAACTAAGTAGTTTCATTTGCTCAACATTATTATCTCTTGAAGATAATTACTGTTGCAATAATAGACCATTTCTTTTGAAATATTTTTCCTTGAATTTAACGATCTTTCTTATTTTAATTTTCTTATACAACCCCATGCACCAATAACTAGTAAAAATAATCCAAGACAAAAGCAATAGTCTGCACAACTATCAAATTAAAAGATAAGTTCAATTCCATGAAAATTTTTCTATATCATTTCTAATTCAAAAAAATTAAGAAATGATCACATTAATTGTGGTGACTGTAATAAATTAAAATCATTGAATAATTCGCATACCACAATTTTGAAATTTTAAGAGGCCCAAATTCTTGAACAAATTTAAGACCAACTTCCAGCTAATATTACAAATCAAATAAATATTGCATACTAATGATGCAACTTTAGCTCGAGATTTTTTACTGAGTTGTTCGACAAATAATTGGATGCATGTATTGTCATCGTCAAAACTAAAGTACCCGTATGGACACGGGCAATTATAAGGTCTGTTGTCCCCCCAATATACATACAGAGAAAGCGACAATTGAAGTCCTTTAGGTCGATATTGCTGCATTCCCCTTAGGAATGGCCAACAGGTAAAAGCCCTAGATTCAAAAAGTAGCACCTATATTAGAAGTACTGCATGTGAAGATCTAAGGAATGGCCAATCAATCAAGCAGTAACAAGTAATTAACTTTTTCTAGACATCATGTCAACCGAAGGAATAAAATATGCTCTTGTATTTTATGTGAAGGGAAAAGAAACATGCATTTTGTTGCAAAATATCAAGCAAAAGATGATTGGTGATGTCAAAGTATCCTAGATATTGTAGACTGAACATTTTGCTCAGGACACTGAACATTTTGTTCAGGACACAACTGACTTTTGCAACCTATGAAATATGATTCACCAAGTAAACTGCCTTTAAGATCAGACTCAGACACAAATCAAACATTCAAAAATTGGAGAAAAACAATAGATGGAAAATGATGGTGGATGAAGGTGATGAACTAAGTGAATATAAATTGTAAGCTCACACAAAGAAAAAAAAAACAAATAGTTATAGCAGGTACCTTACATGTTACAAACAAATTTAAAAATCAAAAAGGAAAATTTAGTGAGATTGAACAATTTCTAGTAAAAAATAGAAAAAGGGGAAATAAAAGTTTTGTCACACTGATGAAAAGAAAAGAAGAAAAAGAAGACATGATAATCAAATTCTTCTCTGACCTAAAACAACCTGAATAGACAGCAAAATTTTGTGCAATTTATCATTTAAAAATTCTTGAAAATTGGACTTTATTTGACAAATATTATCAGGAGGTTTTAATTTGAGAATATCTAAAATTGTTCCATTACTTAGTGCCTGCCAAAGCATCTTGTTCTGGAATGGTGAGGATTATTGTTGTTTCAAAATCTTTTGAAGAACTATCAATGCCTTGCAGTGAAGGAAAATAAAAGAAAGAAACTAGAGAGTGAGGAGGAGATGAGGATGTTGCAAAATGTTCATGAGGTAATTACTTCAAAAATAACGGGTTGCTAATAAGTCGCGATAAATGTGAAAAATGCGTTAAGTTAACAGAATACTGAAACCAATACCTTGATAAACACAAAAGGTGATATGAAATACGGCAGTACCCGCTAAAGGGTAGGTGATCATATGTATTCTTCAGTTTTGGTCAAACCTGCAACAAAGATAGCTTTATGCAAGTATTTCACTAGCAGAAAATTTGAATTCTAGAAAACAGTCTCATATATACACAGAGACATTATTGACTTGACCTAAACTAAATGCATGGCCTGATTTGCATCGATGACATGAGATGAGATATAATGTAGAGCTAAGAAAGAATGTTCCTATGTTATCAAAACCATTCTGATGAATGCAATCTCTTAATTCTAAAGTCTTCTGTTGAATTCCAAATATTCCAATTTAATATTGTTATGTGTAAGAGCATGGCATGATTTCCATTACCGATTGTTGATGACAAAATGCCTTACTCACCAGATGTGAACATTGATAACAGGAACTCCAACTAATTTCTCCAATTCCTTAAAGTAAGAAATCTCTTTCCAGTCATCAGGCAAAAGAAGCTTCAGGATATCAACTGATTGGAGCAAATAGATCGACAGTAAAAAAGAACTGGGAAACAAAAGTAGTGCAATTTAGACAACACACAGAAAACATTTTGGTGTACATGGAGTGGCAAATACATAAGCATCTTCTTCAATCATGTCTCCACTATTTAGCAAAAGACTGCTCACTGCTCCCCCATTGCTTAACTCAATCTTCTTTATTCATGAATTAAGCTGTACTTCTCCTCCCAGTGACTGAATACAATGAACAATTGGCATTCAGAGTCTCTCAAGGGGGGTTGCCATCCAAAAAGGCCATCTTTGAACCATGTTTCTCCTGTTAAACTATTTCACTCAATTCTAGCTCGGTTGTTTCAATGTTAAAAAGAAAATTTGTTAACAAGACATAAAGTAAAAATACCATATCCAGATAATAATGTTGAGTAAATGAAACTATTTGGTTCCAAAGAGCTAGAGAAGGTCACAGACCACTACAACATTTGCCAAATCCTTGGTTAGGGAGGCTAAAGAATGTTTTATAAAGGAATGTTGACGAATAGAAAGATTGTGGCAATCAAGAAGTCCAAGATAGTCAATGAAGATGAAGGTAAGCTCAAACAGTTCATCAATGATGTTGCAATTCTAACATAAATCAACCACATAAATGTGGTAAAATTACTTGGATGTTGTTTGGAAACTGAAGTACTTCCGTTAGTTTATAAGTTCATCCCAAATGGAACTCTTTTTCAACACATATATGGACAAAAAAATCACGAATTTCCAATTATATGGGAAATGTGATTGTGGATTGCAACTAAAGTTACGGATGCTGTCTCGTACTTGCATTTAGCAGCATCCATTATCATTTATCGTTGAAACATCAAATTCACAAACATACTGCTGTATGATAAATACAGAGCAAAAGTTTCAGACTTTGGCATCTCAAAGTCAATTGCTCTATGTTTCTCATCTAGTAGTATGCCTGAGGACTCAATGTCTCAATGATAAATGGGTATGGATGTTGCTGAACGCAAATACGCGACAGCATCTACCACTTCAGTTGCAATCCGCAAGCACATTTCCCACATAATTGAAAATTCCTGATCATTTTGTTCATGTATGTGTTGAAAGAGAGCTCCATTTGGGATGAACTTGTAAACAAATAGAGGTACTTCTGTCTCCAAATAACATCTAAGTAACTTAACCACATTTTTGTGGTTGATTTGTGTTAGAATTACAACTTTGTTGATAAACTGTTTGAGTTTTCCTTCATCTTTGTTGACTATCTTAGACTTCTTGATTAATATAATCTTTCCATTGGCCAAACATTCCTTTATAGACTGTTCTTTGGCCTCTTGCCCAAGGATTCGACTCACATTGTAATGGTCTCTGGTTCTCTAGCTCCTTGGAACTAAATAGTTTTGTTTGTTCAACATTATTATCTCTTAAAAACAATTGTCATTACAATAGCAAACCACCATTTCTTTTAAAATATTTTTCCCTAAGTCTAATGGTCTTTCTTCTTTTAATTGTCTTGTACAACCCCATGCAACAATAACTAGTAAAAGTAACCCAAGATCAGGGCTGCAACCTGCACAATTATCAAATCGGAAGATAAATTTAATTCCATAAAAAAATTTTGATATCATTTTTAATTCAGAAAAATTAAAAAATCATCACATTAATTATAGTGACTACAATAAACTATAACTACCGAGTGATTAGTCTGCTGCAATTTTGAGTATTCAAGAGGTAAACAAATATATGACTAACTTCCAGCTAATGTTACAAACCAAATAGATATTACATACCTATGATGATAATAACTTTAATCCGAGATTTTTTATCGGGTTCCTAGACATATGGTGAGTCCCTGATAGGGTAGTAGCACATTTTCTCACTGTCAGAATTTGAGTACCCGTCAGGACACAAACAATTATAGGGTCCCTATCCCAGGATATGTACAGAGAAGGCAGCAGAGTATCTTCTTTAGGTTCATACAACGGCCCTTTGCCAATTAGGAATATTAAGGCAAATCTTTTGGCATGGGAAATTAGGAATAACCATTATATGCATAATGGAAAAACAGAGTGTAAGAACACAAAATAAAATCACAGACAATAGATAGAAGAAACCCATGTGTAACAATTTGTTGTGTCTTAATGTCGAATGGTTCACAGGAAATTTGTCATAATTTTTAAGTTGGCCATTAAGACAGCACAATCAACATAAAAAATAAATAAATAGATAAATAAATAAAAACAGCTAGGTGGAAAAGTAAAGAGACAGTTAGGCAGCGCAGGAAATGGAAGAGAAACAAGAAAGGGGGAATAGCCAAGAAATAGAAGCAGAAGAAAACAGAAAAATAACTCGAGGTCAATTCATTCACTGTCTCATGTTCCTAATAATAAAACTATTAAGAGAAAGGGACAAATCACTTGAGGTAAATTCATTCACTAGCTCTTGTCCCAAATAATAAAATCACTAAAAGATTCTAAAGGGTATACTGAACATATAAATTACCGATAGAATTCCAATTACTAAGCTTTTCACAAGCCAAAAGGAAGGTCCTTATTCATAATCAGTTCTAATGGTCTGCCAAGACGTCATTAAATGCCGTATTAAATTCAGCAGCATTAATCAATGAAGGATTAGTTCCGAGGATTTTCTTACACAGTAAGTGCAGACAATTATTAAAGTTGTGTTCCTAATTCTAAAATTTCCAGCACCATAATTAATACCAAAGATCTGTCCAGGAAGATGTACACCTCCTTCACCCTATTCCCCCATTTTACCACTTCTTAGTCACCTAAATTCTCATCCATTCAATCAGTTTCTCTTCCTAGCTTGCATTAGAAAACTAATGTTTGTCCTAGAGAGTAGCCACAATTTTTCCTTTTATTAAAACAATCAAACTATGATAAACAAACAAACAAACAAACTATAAGGAGCCTTAGTTCATTTGAACAGTTAAGAATGTAATTGAATATAAATGAGAAGGACACAAGTCAAAATTTCTAGGAAATTTGATCCAGTAATATGAGAACACTTCCATGTCATGCTTTAGACAAGCCATTTCATCCCTTTCCCTCAAATGTAGCAAATTTTTTCTAAAATTCAAGATAGAAATAAAAAAAAAAAATTGTGTACAAATAACCAAGCGTGATATGAAAAAAAAAAAAAAAAAAGCCATTACAAAGGCAACAACTTCTAAAAAGTGAAAAAAAAAAATGCACTGCCAACAAACCATAGGTGAGAAAAATATGCTATGATTAGATAACTTACTCATTTGATATCAAACGTGTCATGTTAACTTTTGATTGCACAACATGCCTAATAGCAAAGATACCACCTCCATTTGTGCTATCTAAGCAGTGTGCAAATATCTTTTTCACATTCCGATTTGAAGCCAACCGTGAAATTATTGACGAGTTTGATTTTCCAAAACCAAGTATCCCATCAAGTGCTTCTTCGTTGGATGTACCTAGATTTCCAAATTGTCTAGCACCACAACTATGATAAAACCAAAAGGAAACCACCTTTTGAATAAAACTAAATACAAAAATATGAAAATATGAATGAATAGGTAAAGAAACAAGACAATAATTTGCATATCCTAGTTAACTATTTCAAGACTGGTTGGAACATGTCTACAATATCAGCATATTGCATCATCAAAATGTGTAAAGAAAATGAGTTCACAAGATCAACACAATTCAAATCATCAAACATAGACATTCTGCCAAAAAACCTCATTAAAACTGGACCAGGAACTAGTGCACCAAGACCTTTTCTCCAGAGCATATTGCATATGAAATGAGCCAAAGGAAGCTTGAAAGGAGGCTAGAACGCCATTAACCAAAATCAAGAATTTTGGGACACAACTACCACAAAAGCTTCATACAATCTTATTTTTTTTTTCAGATTTCTGAAAAGATATACACTATTTTACAAGCCATGTGTTAAAGAGCATTAACCAACTTACCCAAATATAATACATCCATTGGTTGATGTTGTTTCGAGGTCTCCTGACACTCTATCATATTGCACAACATCCTTCACAAAATAACCCGTAGTCAAACTCCCATCTCCATATATCTCTAGATATGGGCATGATTTATTGGCTATGGAGCCTGATAAAGAACCTCCATTCACCTCATAGCAAAACTCACCATCACAAGGAACCAAACTCCTACTGTCTGACTTATTTACATTATATAGTGTATGATCTATTTGTTACGAACAATCCACTATTCAGACAAAAGCTTTGATCCTACACGGATAATGAAAATCAAAACAAAAGAAGGGCATTAAAAAAAAAAAAAGAGTTTGGCTTACACCAAGGGAGCTTGTTCTAGGGCATTCTTTGCATCAAATTCAATTGTCCCGCATAATGTCACTTCCTGTATTCACCTGTACATAGTAGTCATTGGAAGGAGTTCCAATTCCAATCCTTGCGTAATAAAGCCTACAAAGAAAGGAACTATGGAATTAGAGTGACTAAAACTTAATCTACACAAAACTACCAAAACAAGTACAACGCAATAAATAATAATAACGGTAGAAACAAATCGACAAGGAAAAAAAAAAGGAACTGAAAAATCGTTGAGAAAGGCGAAGAGAAGAAATAAAAGAAGAGGCAACAGAAAAATCATCAAATTAAGAAGGATAAACCCAAGGCCATTGGGACGGCCTGTGCCACTAGAGGGAAGAACAACGCCGAGACAACCGATGCTGCTGGAGGGAAGATCAACGCCTGGATGGCCGATATTTGTCTCTCGTAGGCAAATGGGTCCAGAACTAGTGGCTTTGGAACATTCATTTTATGTGGTCCATTCAACGAAGGTGAGCAAATTCCCAAATTCCCCTGCAAAGCACTATAATCCAAGCTTGAAAATGTGCCTCCAATAGGAAGTCTGCCTCTAAGCATGTTATACGACATATTTATACCGAGAAGGTTCTCCAAGTATGAAATTAAATATATAATTAACAGAAATTCAATAATAATGACATTAATTTAAAAATTAAAAATTTTTATTATTTATTTTTTTAATTATTTTCTCAAATAATTATTCATTATATTATTTTACCTTACTTATCTTTTTATCTATTTTTGTCTGTTAATTTTATACATAATTTTATAAGTCAACTAGTAGTCCAAAAATTGTAATACCCTCCTGCCTCCTTTGACCATCACTATGGTACCCATCACTATGGTACCCTACAATAATTTGATGGTGGCAAAAGATAAAGTCTACATTCGATTGGATATAATACCAAATGACCCAATTTTAAAAAGGCCTAGTTACTAAAATACAAAGTTATCAACTTACTTGATTTTTACACTCAAGAAAGATAGGTCAATTACTCATATATTATTAATTTTAAATTTACTTAATAATAATATATTATGTTTCTCATGTTTTAATGAGTTAGACTATTAATATAATGTAATTTAACCAAAAAAAAAAGATATAGATAACTAATAGAAGCAAAATTAGCAAAAGCCTTACAACAAGTAAAGGCCTTATAATTAATAGAATGCTCAAGCTATAAGACTCGCATATATCTGCAGGTATTGAGCCAACCGGTCCATTGCTTTGAAGATCCAAAACCTTTAGGTTCTGAAAGTAGCCAAGCTCTAGTGGCATCTTTTAGGTAAGGTTGTTCCACGAAAAATTCAAGTATCCCAAATTTGAGTATAAACCCATTTTTGCTAGAATATGTCCTGCAAGATAGTTGTTTGAAAGGTCTAATGTGTGAACTGATCCAAAGAATTTACTTGAACCGGTTGGAATGGAACCCGTCAATTTGTTTTGTGAAAAATTTACTTCCTCCAGCCCAAGATAAAAATGCCCTCCGGTATGCTGCCATGAAGGCTGTTACCTCTAATTCGAATAACTGATATTGTGGCACAGTTAACCATTGTTGTTGGAATGCTACTTGTGAGCTTCTTGTTGGACAAGCTCATGTACTTTAGTGAAGTCAGATCACCAATTGATGATGGTAGGCTTCCAGTAAGTCCATT
The DNA here is from genome assembly GCA_020141445.1 of Bruguiera sexangula. NCBI lineage: Eukaryota > Viridiplantae > Streptophyta > Magnoliopsida > Malpighiales > Rhizophoraceae > Bruguiera > Bruguiera sexangula. The sequence continues at coordinate 7,215,527 of JAHLGP010000232.1, forward strand.
GCTCGACAAGTCCAAGTATTCCAGGCTGCTCAGACTGCCAAAGTTACCTGTCAACTTCTTGTTGTATCTGCAGAATCCAATATCCACTGGTAGTGGTCCCAAAAATTTGTTGCCCTGTAACCAGAGATCTTTCAAGTTGTGGATGGCAGATACCCTTTTGCCACGGACCTGGAAAATGCATTGTGTGAAAGATGTAAAGTTCGAAGATGTTTAAGTAACCAAATTCCGGTTGAAAAATCTGGGACACCAGAAATTTTGTTGTTGGAGACCTTGAGAGTGTTCAAAGAAGAGCAGGCAGCTACATTCGGTAATGGCCCTTGAACCAAATTGTCAGCTAAAGAAAGGTAACAAAGGGACATACGGTTTCAGAAGAGATCATTAGAAACTTGTCCTGAGAAGGAGTTTTTGGAAAGATCAAGAAATCTTGTGGAACCAAGCGAAGATGGAATGAGATCGAAAAGACTATTGTGACTGAGTTTAAGCCTTTCAAGACTGCTCATAAGACCAAGCTCAAAACCGATAGTTCCACTAAAATTGTTATGAGCAAGTGATAAGGTTTTCAAACCTTGCGACTTTTGAAGCCCTCTGCCAATTTTCCCGGATAAGTTGAGGCCATTGAGTGGGACTTGAAAAACTCGGCCGGTCACCAGATTACACTGTATGAACTTCTATGAACAAGGGGAGTCATTGTCTTCGTTCCAAAGCTGAGATAAGAAGATGCATGGATAATACCTGACTTGAAAACAAGAAGGCCTAAAACATCATCATTGAGTAGAATGGGCACATCATCATTTCCAATGCAAGTTTTAAGACCAGCCACAAAAATCAGAAACCATAATAAAAATAGAACCAAACTCATTTATCACCACTTCTTGCCCACTCCCTCTCTCTTTCTCTCTCTCTCTCTCTTTTTTTTTTATTATTTTTTGTGTGTTATGGTGGTCCTTGAAAGTTGTAAGTAGACAGGGGAGCTTGAAAAGATAGAATGTGAAAGGATAAGCATGAAGGGAAAATTAACGCGACAATTTCAACCATATGGCTCCTAACATATTCCCTACAAAACATGGCCCAAGTTTTTATCTATAAGCTCACGTCCAAGTCTCTCTCTCTTTGCTTTGCTGTGACTGAATTTGTCTCTTCCATCCATTGCTTCCTGCCACGTGCTTCACTTTCTACATTGGAAGATTAATGATTTTGACCTTTTAAGAGCAATACTATTACTATTCACACGTTGTATTTTAAAGTTTCAACTTTATGTTTTTGAAACTCTGTATATTTATTTATAATTTTCTACAAGTATAGGCATATAAAGAAATGTTTTCTTTTTTTATATATTTTTCTACAAGTATAGGTATAAAGTGAAATACAAAACTGAGAGAAAGTACAAGAGAGACTTTCATCTTTCTATGCAATGTGGTTAAAGATTTGTTGTCATTGGGAACATTCATTTTACTTGGTCCTTTCAATAGAGATGAAGAAATTCTCAAATTTCACTTCAAAACACTATAATCCAAGCCTGTAAATATGCCTTCAATAAGAAGCCTACCTATCAGCTTGTTATACGATATATTCATTGCAAAAATATTCTCTTGTTTTTTTAGCTCCTGTGGTATCACCCCAGTAAGCATCTTCACTTTCAATTTCAACTGGGTGCTTACTTTGTTTTGTATAGCACTTATTATGAATTGCAAGTTAAACGCATTCATTGGCCTTATTTTAGTATGACTAATAGAAATCCAGTAGTAATGTAATCATTCTAGACACCAAAAATCTCTATCATTTATTTTTCTTTAGTTATTTTCTCATATAATTCTTCATGATACTATTTTGCCTTCTCTACTTACTTTTATCTGTTGATTCTATACACAATTATAAGCCAACTAGCAGGTCGACAACCTCAATTACCCACCACCATCATCATGGTATCCCTACAATAATTTGGAGGTCACAAAAGCTAAACGCTGTCTTGATATGATACCAAATGATCCAATTTCGAAAAGACTTCGTTACTAAAGTACAGTACTATCTATCTACTTGATCTAATTAAAAAAAACATAAACCTTATATATATATTATAATAATATTTTTATATATAATATAAAATATTTTACTTGAATTTATTAAATTTATATTTACCATCTCGAGACTTCATTTTTAAATATAAGAATAAAATTTGTATAATATAATTAAGACAATATTTTAATAAATGCAATTGATTTTTTTGGTAAAAAGAATTTTTCATGAAATTTTATATTTACTTTTTTTTTTCATAAGTGTAGTCTGTATATAATTTTATATTTTATAAATTTATTTTATTATTATTTTAATTAATTTAACTTAAATTTGAAAAAAATTTTTCCTTCAAATGATTTACATGTTATGTACTGGTATTTTTTAAATTTGAAATAACTTTTGCATCTCATGTCATGCTTGATCATCTTTTTCCAAATCAAATTTAGTCGTGAGGAATCAATAACTTCTTCTTCTTTACACCAATAATAGCATTTACCTGAAGTTGGGAAAGGGAATGCAATGAAATATGTTCACTAAGGAACTGGGAGCGTTATGTTGGTTATATAGGTTCCAATGATGTATGCCCCATTCCTAGAACTACCAAGATAGAAAATAGTTCATGCATCAAAGCTAAGCCCTTCTTGTTTGTATCTAACCAAACCAAGTCTGGTTAGGTAGTCAGAAACTTATATATTATTTGACAATAATTAAGGTGTTAGCTAGAGAGTAAAGGTTGCACATCAATTTCCATATGCATGGCGATGCGGTTCAAATGTGACCTAGATGGGGAGGATGCAGTATCCTAACATCCAGTAATGATTGCTTTAGCACAATCCACCTTGTTGGGGCCAAAATCCTGATGAATGGTTAAAGAAGCTGCCTCCAATGATGCTCTAATCACTTCCAACTCCATAGCCACTACTTTCATTATAGGCCTCTTCTTCCCATTCAAGTGCAAACATCTTTTTGCCAGCTCTGCAACTAATCTGATCTCTTCTTTCTGGCCCTACTTGAGGACTTAAGCATCAAGTATACAAACAAGCGGTTCTCTTGCATTGAAAGAGAGAAATATGTCACTAAACTTCTTTCGTCAACAGAACGCATTGAGATATTGATGTAGTTCCAAAACAGATGATATGATTACTGAAACCAAATAGTTATGGCCTTTTAATTGAGATATTTTAAGGATTCAACTCACATTATAGTTATTTATGGCCTTCTCTAGTTCCTTGGAACCAAATAGTTTCATTTGCTTAATATTATTATCTTTTGAAGACAATCATTGTTGCAATAGCGAATCACTATTTCTTTTGAAATAATTTTGTTTGAGTTTAGTGGCCTTTCTTCTTTGAATTGTTTTGTACAATGCTCATGCACTAATAACTAGTAAAAGTAAAAAAAATACTAGAGTTGTAACCTATACAACCATCAAATCAGAAGATAAGTTTAATTCTATAAAAGACTTTGGATATCATTTCTAATTCAGAAAGATTAAGAAAAGATCATGTTATTATAATGACTGCAATAAACTACAACCAATCGAAGTGATTAGCCTACACAAATTTGAGCTTCCAAAATGTCCAAATCCTTGAACAAATTTACAACTGATTTCCAACTAATTCTACAAACCAAACAGATATTCCATACCTATGATGATAACTTTAGCCCGAGATTTTTTACCGAGTTTCCAAAGAAATGGTGGGTAACATGTATTCTTGTTGTCATGATGAGTAGTTATAGGATCCTTGATCCCCAGTATACATACAGAGAAGGCGACAATGTGAGTTCGAGTTCATACAGCGGCCCCTTACCAATTAGGAATATTAAGAAAAATAATTTTATTTTAGGGATCTTTGGTAGCCATTATATGTATAAATTATAAAAGAGTTCCCAAGTACTAATTGGATTTCAAAAATTTGCAACAAAAGAAAAAAGGTTTCAACATTTTTATAAAAAAATTTACAAGTCAACATCATATTTGTGGCATGATATTCTATATTTAAGTTAAAGCCATAATATCTGCACATCTGCTGAGGATCTCATGAAAGGATTTGGAATAATCAGAGGAACCATCAGTGCAAACATATAAATGCCTTTGTGATAATTGTGTCCAATAAGAGCCATTGCTAATGAAAAAAAAAGCTGAAGATTTAGCTAGTCAACAATATCCCTGGAACGCTCCCCATTCAAGGACTGCAGGAACATATTCCTGTTGCATCAACAAGTCAAGAGATAGTCGCCTAGAAGCAAACCAGTCTTGGTTAACCATGAAGGTAGTCTTGTTGTCATTGTAATACTTAGAATCATCTTTCATAACACCAGTCATCCCTACTTCAAAAGACTTGATGTAAGGAGGAATGGTGGCTTGACAGCATTTCAGGCCATAACAACCATCACTTCTTTAGATTTCGTTACAAAAGAAAAGACACCTACCAACAGGGCGGTGATTCGTTAGAAGCACAACATAATTGTTGCAACCTGTAACTGTGAACCTTTTATATACACTTGAATAGAAGAAAGGGTTGTCTGACATGTCAATTGTTCCATCAAAACTTTTGTTGTTGTTGCAATTGTAAAAAAAGATTGAATTATTAACTTAAACCAAACCTCTAATTGAAATGCTGAGCAATTCCATTTATATGCTTGTGTAGAAAGGTTTGGGAGGCCTAAAGGTGTCATTACAATCTACCACAAAGTTGTCATTCAAAGAAGAGTTGCGTCTCCACATTTGCGTCTCCAAAAGGGAAGGGAATGACAATGTCTCCACATTTGCCTTTACATCCAGGATGTGCTAAAAATTCATCTCCTGCTACTACTTTTGTGAACCATAGTAGCAAAATGACACGAAATAAAATTTGAGTTACCATTAAGAATATAGCCTACGAAATTGATCACTCTTAATCTTTAATCTTGATTATAATAAGTATAATACTTAAATCAAATTATAAAACAACTATAGAAAAAAAAACAACTATAAAACAAAAAATAAATTAAAAAATATAAAAAAATTAATATATATATATATAATATACTAAATTAAATTAAAATATATAACATATATTATAATAATTATTCTAATAATTAATTAGAATATGGATTATAATATATAATATGAATTATAATATGGAATAAGAAATATAGAATAAAATTGGAATAAATATTAATATGAAATGAAAGCATATTGTGTCCAATAGAATTTAAACCTATACTAAGGTATAGAAGGCCTATTTCCTATCCATTAGACAATGGATGCTTTTCAATTCAACTTTATTCTTTTTTTTTTTTTGTTTTCTTATTGATAAATGATAAAAAACAGTATTGAAAAAATTTTAGGAATTGCATATTTAACTAAATGATGGATTAAACTTTCTAGAATTCTATTTATAAATTTTATTTATATATTATATAATTAATATTATATATAGTATTCTATATAGTAATAAAATTATATATACTAATATATATATATATATTATGTATAGTATTATAATTATATTAATTATTATATATAGTAATAGTATATTATATTATATTACTATTTTATTATTATTTATTACCATTACTTTTCCCTTATTATTATTTCATTCTCGTAATAGATAGATAACAAAATATAGCTAATAAATAGATTACAGATATAGTATAATTTAAATACTTAAATATACTAACTAATAAGACTTTGACTATTAAGCATTTACCTCAAAATTAGGGGCAACCACTTATGGTCGACTAAAAGTGAAGGTTAGCTTTGTTTTCTACAAGCTTTTAATAAACAATACTTGTTGAGACTCCTAAAATTTATTTGTTACAAACTCTGTTTTCTTTTGATCGTCTATTTGCTACAAGCTTTGTTTTCTTCTTACTGTAGGCTGTTTTGTTTGAACAACTGAATAGATAGTAATCCCAATCTTAGCCCATACACTCTGATGGTAGCTAGCAGTCGCTTGAATCTCCAACAATTGGAAAGCAATAAATGAGGATGATGATTAATTACTAATGGTTATTTGTGCACATAATTTTGAAATAAGTAGCTTGATTTTCAAATTCGTAAACTCCACAGGTATTTCAACCATGTAATGCAAAACAAAATCTATACATTAAAGCATAATTTTTCGTATAATCTTTTTTGATGGATGAAAGGAAGAGGATTGCACAAACAGATAAAATGTCTATTTTAATACCTACTCCAAAAATCTATTTGTTATAGGTTATGTTTTCTTCTTACCATCTATTTGCTCGAAACTCTATTTTCTTCTTACAATCTATTTGTTATAGGCTTTGTTTTCTTCTTTTTGTAGGTTGCTCTATTTTCTATTGGCTTCTCTAGGTTATGTTTTCTTCTTACTGTTTATTTGCTACAAACTTTGTTTTCTTCCTACCTTAGGCTACTCTGTTTTCTTCTTACCTTCTATTTGTTACAAGCTCTATTTTCTTCTTACAATAGGTTGCTCTATTTCTATAGGCTTCTATTGGCTAGAGGCTCTATTTTTTCCTTACCATGGCTAGAGGCTCTATTTTTTCTTTACCATAGGCTACTCTATTTGGACAAGTGGATTGATAGTCCTCCTAATGTTAGCCCATACATACACTCTGATGGTAGCTAGTAGTCACATGAGTTTCCAATAGTTGGAAAGCAACAAATGAGGACAAGGATTAATTACCAAAGGTTGCCTATGCACATAATTTTGAAAGAAGTAACTTGATTTTCAAATTCATAAACCCCACGAGTATTTCAACCATGTAATGCAAAACATAATCTATTCATTAAAACTTAATTTGCTGTATAATCTTTTTTGATAGATGACATGAAGAGGGTGCATGAACAGATAAAATGTTTATTTTAGTACCTACTCCTAAAATCTATTTGCTACAAGCTCTATTTTGTTCTTACTGTCTATTTGCTACAGGCGTTGTTTTCTTTTTTCCATATGCTACCCTATTTTCTACAGGCTCCTCTAGGTTCTATTTTTTTCTTATCATCTATTTGTTATAGGCTTTATTTTCTTCCTACCTTAGACTGTTCTATTTTCTATAAGTTTTATTTTCTTCTTACCATTTATTTGTTATAAGCTATGTTTTCTTCTTACCATAGGTTGTTTGGTTTTCTATAGGCTCGTATAGGCTCTCTATTCTTCCTACCATTTATTTGCTAGAGGCTCTGTTTTTTTCTTACCATAGGCTACTCTGTTTGGACAAGTGGATTGACAGTCCTCCCAATCTTAGCCCATACACTCTGATGGTAGCCAACAGTCACATGAGTTTGCAACAATTGGAAAGCAACAAATGAGGATGAGGATTAATTACCAAAGGTTTCCAAGGCACATAATTTTGAAAGAAGTAGCTTAATTTTCAAATTTGTAAACTCCACAGGAATTTCAACCATACAATGCAAAATAGAATCTATTCATTGAAACATAATTTGCCACACAATCTTTTTTCATGGATGAAAGGAAGAGGAGTGCACGAGAAGATAAAATGTCTATTTTAGTACCTACTCCTAAAATCTATTTGTTACAAGCACTATTTTCTTCTTTCCATACGCTGCTCTATTTTTACAGGCTCTTCTAGGTTCTATTTTCTTCTTAATGTCTATTTGCTATAGGCTTTGTTTTTTTCCTACCTTAGGCTGCTTTATTTCTATAGGCTTTATTTTCTTCTTACAATCTATTTGCTACAAGCTCTATTTTCTTCTTTCCGTTGGCTACTCTATTTTTTACCAACCCCTCCAGGTTCTGTTTTCTTCTTACCATCTATTTGCTATGGACTCTATTTTTATTCCTACCTTAGGCTGGTCTGTTTCTACAAGCTCAATTTTCTTCATACCATTCAGTTCCTATAAACTTTATTTTCTTCTTACCATAGGCTACTATGTTTTCTACAAGCTCTTATAGGCTATGTTTTCTTTTTTTTGTTTATTTGCTAGAAGTTCGATTTTCTTCTTACTGTCTATTTGCTAGAGTCTTTGTTTTCTTCTTACCAAAGGCTGCTTTGTTTGGACATGTGAATTGACAGTCCTCCCAATCTTAGCCCATACACTCTGATGGTAGCCAATAGTCACACGAGTTTCCAATAATTGGAATGCAACAAATAAGGATGAGGATTAATTACCAAAGGTTACTAGTGCACATAATTTTGCAAGAACTAGCTTGATTTTCAAATTTGTAAACTCCACCTGTATTTTCTTTTTAGCATCTATTTGCTATAGGCTATGTTTTTTTCCCACCTTAGGTTGCTCTATTTCTACAACCTCTGTTTTCTTCTTATTGTCCATTTGCTAGAGACTCTGTTTTCTTCTTACTGTTTATTTGCTAGAGCTTATGTTTTCTTCTTATCGTTTATTTGCTAAAGCTTATGTTTTCTTCTTATTGGAGGTTGCTTTGTTTGGACAAGTGGATTGATAGTCCTCCCAATCTTAGCCCATACACTCTGATGGTAGCCAGTAGTCACAAGAGTTTCCAACAATTAGAAAGCAACAAATGTGGATAATAAGTAATTACGAAAGGTTACCTGTGCACATAATTTTGAAAGAAGTAGGTTGATTTTCAAATTCGTAAACTCCACGGTTGATTTTCAAATTCGTAAACTCCACGGGTATTTTAGCCATGTAATGTAAAACACAATCTATTCATTGAAGCTCAATGAATAGATAAAATGTCTATTTTTGTACTTACTCCTAAAATCTATTTGTTATAGGCTCTATTTTGTTCTTACTATCTATCTGTTATAGGTTCCTCCAAGTTTTGTTTTATTCCTACCGTCTATTTTCTACGAGCTTGATTTTCTTTCTACCTTAGGCTACCTTGTTTTCTTCTTACCGTCTATTTACTATAGGCTTTATTTTCTTTTTACTATAGGCTGCTCTGTTTTCTACAGGCTCTGTTTTCTTCTTACTATTTATTTGCTAGAGGCTTTGTTTTCTTCTTACCATAAGTTGTTCTGTTTAGACAAGTGGATTAACTGTCCTCCTAATCTTAGGCCATACACTATGATGGTAGCCAATAGTCACATGAGTTTCCAATAGTTGGAAAGCAACAAATGAGGACAATGAGTAATTACCAAAGGTTACCTATGCCATAATTTTGAAAAAAAATAGGTTGATTTTCAAATTCATAAACTCCACGAGTATTTCAGCCATGTAATGCAAAACATAATCTATTCATTGAAGCTTAATTTGCTATATAATCTTTTTTTATGGATGAAAGGAAAAGGAGTGCACAAACAGATAAGATGTCTATTTTAGTACTTACTCTTAAAATCTATTTGCTACAGGCTCTATTTTCTTCTCACCGACTATTTGCTAGAGGCTCTATTTCTTCTTTTCGTAGGTTGTTATGTTTTCTATAGACTCTTCTAAGTTTTGTTTTCTTCTTATCATATATTCTCTACAAGCGTTATTTTCATCTTACTTTAGCTTGCTCTATTTTCTATGGGCTCTCTTTTCTTTTTATCATCTATTTGTTACAGGTTCTGCTTTCTTCTTACCATATGCTGCTCTATTTTCTACAGGCTCCTAGAGGCATTATTTTCTTCTTACTGTTTATCTCCTAGAGACTTTATTTTCTTCTTACCTTTTGTTGCTTTGTTTGGACAATTGGATTGACAATCCTCCCAATCCTAGTCTATGCACTCTAAAGGTAGCCCATTGTCATATGAGTTTCCAACAGTTGAAATGCAACAAATGAGGATGGGGATTAATTAGCAAAGGTTGCCTATGCACATAATTTTGAAAAAAGTAGGTTGATTTTCAAATTTGTAAACTCCATGGGTATTTCAACCATGTAATGCAAAACTAAATCTATTCATTGAAACTTAATTTGCCATATAATCTTTTTTGATGGATGAAAGGAAAAGGAGTGCACGAAGAGATAAAATATCTATTTTTGTACCTATTTTTAAAATTTATTTGCTACAGGCTCTGTTTTCTTTTTATTGTCTATTTGCTACAAGCTCTGTTTCTTCTTTCCCTATGATGCTTTACTTTCTATAGGCTCCTTTAGGTTTTGTTTTATTTTTACTGACTATTTGCTAAAGGCTCTATTTTTTTTCCTACCTTAGGCTACTCTATTTTCTATAGGCTCCTACAGTTTTTGTTTTCTTTTTATTTCTATTTGCTACAAGCACTATTTTTTTCTTACCATAGGCTACCTTGCCTTCAACAAGCTATGTTTTCTTCTTACTGTTTATTTCCTAAAGGCTTTGTTTTCTTTTTATCATTTATTTGCTCTATTTGGACAAGTGGATTGATTGTCCTCCCAATCTTAGGTCATATACTTTGATTGTAACTAGCAATCACTTGAGTTTCCAACTATTGGAAAGCAACAAATGAGGATGAGGATTGATTACCAAAGGTTGCCTATGCACATATTTTTGAAAGAAGTAGCTTGATTTTCAAATTCATTTACTCCATGGATTTTTCAACCATGTAATGCAAAACATAATTTATTCATTGAAACTTACTTTGCCGTATAATCTTTTTTGATGAATGAAAGGAAGAGGAGTGCACAAACAAATAAAATGTCTATTTTAGTACCTACTCCTAAAATCTATTTGCTACAGGCTCTAGTTTCTTCTTACCATCTATTTGCTATAGGCTCTGTTTTCTTCTTTCCATAGACTGTTATGTTTTATACAGGCTCCTCCAAGTTCTATTTTCTTATTATCATCTATTTGCTATAGGCTTTATTTTCTTCTTACCTTAGGCTGCTTTATTTTCTTCTTACCATTTATTTGTTAGAAGTTTTGTTTTCTTCTTACCATCTATTTGCTAGAGGCTCTATTTTCTTCCTACTGGACACTGTTTTTTTGGACAAGTGGATTAACAGTCCTCCTAATCATAGCCAATATGCTCTAATGGTGGCCAACAGTGACATGAGTTTCTAATAGTTGCAAAGCAACAAATGAGGATGAGGATTAATTACCAAAGGTTGCCTGTGCACATAAGTTTGAAAGAAGTAGCTTGATTTTCAAATTCATATACTCTAAGGGTATTTAATCCATGTAATGCAAAACAGAAAATTGATTGAAGTTTAATTTGCTATATAATTTTTTTTGATGGATAAAAGGAAGAGGAGTGCACAAACAGATAAAATGTCTATTTTAGTATCTACTTATAAAATCTATTTGTTACAGGCTTTATTTTCTTCTTACAGTCTATTTGCTACAAGCTCTGTTTTCTTCCTTCCGTAGGCTGCTCTATTTTCTTCTTACCGTCTATTTGCTACAGGCTCTATTTTCTTCCTTCCTTTGGCTGCTCTATTTTCTGCAGGCTCCTTTAGGCTTTGTTTCTTCATACTGTCTATTTGTTACAAGCGTTGTTTTCTTCTTACCATAGGCTGCTCTGTCTTGTTGAGACTCTTATGAAATCTATTTGCTACAAACTTTGTATTCTTCTTATCATCATTTTGCTACAAGCATTATTTTCTTCTTACCGAAAAAAAAACCTACGACAATGCTCTGTGTTTTTGCCTTGTTTGAAACTCCTTTTTACCCCTTCCCTACTAAAATTGAAGGCCAACTCCATTTGGCTTTCCTTGTAAAATTGATGCCTTTGTGTTTTTGGGTTTTCACTTCCCTACTAGTCTTCTCTTTTGGCTTGCCTTTTAAAATCGATGCCTCTATTTTATTTTCTTTGTGTTAAATGTAAATTTTCAATTTCATACATAACTAGTATATGTGAGTCAAATAATTTATAAAGTTCATATTGAGTAGTAAAACTTATAAAGTTCATATATTTGGCTTTATGGAGTTGAGAGTTAAAGGAAATTAAGAATTATAAACTTGTTAAATTGAGAAATAAAAATAGTTCCATTCAACTTTTTTATGTAAAGTGAAAATTGAATAGTTATACAACAGTATTTTAAAAATATTACATATTATAAAATATAGTAAAAAGTGAAGTTTTAGATCTTATTATTTAAAATTATATATTACAAAGTTCTTAAAAATTTAAAAGTCAAGTAAAGTCAAATAAAGTTAGTGGAAAAAATTGTCAAAAAAACTCTTAATAATCTTATTAACACTGTTAATAATGACTTAAAAGATAATTTATTAAAATTTGAAGATTATATCAAATTAATTTTCTATGAGCTCCTTCAGGTTTTCTTATCTTCTTACCATCTTTTTGCCATAGGCTCTGTTTTCTTCCTACCTTAGGCTACTCTATTTTCTACAAGCTTTTACAAGCTCTGTTTTCTTCCTACCTTAAGCTGCTCTATTTTCTATAGGCTTCTATAGGCTCTGTTTTCTTCTTATCGTCTATTTGCTACAAGTTTTGTTTTCATCTTACCATAGGCTACTCTGCTTTCTACAGGCTTTGTTTTCTTTTTACCTTAGGCTACTTTATTTTTTACAAGCTCTTACAGACTTTGTTTTCTTCTTAACGACTATTTGCTACAAGCTCTATTTTTTTCTTGCCATAGGATGCTCTATTCTCTATAAGCTTTTACAGGCTTTATTTTCTTCTTACCTTTTATTTGCTAAAGACTCTTTTTCCTTCTTAACGTCTATTTGCTAGAGGCTCTGTTTTCATCTTACTAGAGGTGGCTCTGTTTGGACAAGTGGATTGATAGTCCACCTTATCTTATCCCATACACTCTGATGAGTTTCCAACAATTGGAAAACAATAAATAAGGAGGAAAATTAATTCTTAAAAGTTGCATGTGTACATAATTTTGAAAAAAATAGCTTGATTTTCTAATTCGTTAACTCTACGAGTATGTCAACCATGTAATGCAAAACAAAATCTATTCATTGTAGCTTAATTTGCCGTATAATCTTTTTTGACGGATGAAAAGAAGTGGAGTACACAAATAGATAAAATGTCTATTTTAGTACCTGCTCATAAAATTTATTTGCTAGAGGTTTTGTTTTCTTCTTACTGTTTATTTGCTACAGACTCTTTTTGTAGGCTATAATAATTTCTACAGGCTCCTCCAAGTTCTGTTGTCTTCTTATCGTTTATTTGCTATAAGCTTTGTTTTTCTTCCTACCTTAGGCTACTCTATTTTCTACAGGCTCCTACAGACTCTATTTTCTTCTTACCGTCTATTTGCTACAGGCTCTATTTACTTCATACCATAGGATGCCCTATTTTCTTTAAGCTCTTACAGACTTTATTTTCTTCTTACCATTTATTTTCTAGAGGCTCTTTTTCCATCTTAACCTCTATTTGCTAGAAGCTTTGTTCTCATCTTACTAGTGGCGGTTTTATTTGGACAAGTGGATTGATAGTCCACCCCATTCTAGCCCATACACTTTGATGAGTTTCCAATAGTTGGAAAGCAGCAAATGAAGAGGAAAATTAATTCTTAAAAGTTACATGTGTACATAATTTTGAAAAAAGTAGCTTGATTTTCTAATTCCTATACTCCATGAGTATTTCAACCATGTAATGTAAAACAAAATATATTCATTGCAACTTAATTTTCCATATAATATTTTTTGACAGATGAAAATAAATGGAGTGCACGAATAGATAAAATGTCTATTTTAATACTTGCTCCTACAATCTATTTGCTATTGGCTCTATTTTCTTCTTTTCATAAGCTGCTTTGTTTTCTATAGGCTCTTTAGGTTTTCTTATCTTCTTACCATCTTTTTGCCATAGGCTCTGTTTTCTTCCTACCTTAGGCTACTCTATTTTCTACAGGCTTTTACAAGCTTTGTTTTCTTCCAACCTTAGGCTATTATATTTTCTACAGGCTTTGTTTCCTTCTTATTATCTATTTGCTATAGGCTTTGTTTTCATCTTACCATAGGCTATTCTACTTTCTATAGGCTTTGTTTTCTTCTTATCATTTATTTGCTAGAGGTTTTGTTCTCTTCTTACTATTTATTTGCTAGACGTTCTGCTTTCTTCTTACTGTAGGTTGCTCTATTTGGACATGTAGATTAACAATCCTCCTAATCTTAGCCCATACACTTTGATGGTAGCCAATAGTCACATGAGTTTCCAACTGTTGGAAATCAACAAATGAGGATGAGAATTAATTACCAAAGGTTACCTGTGCACATAAATTTGAAAGAAGTAGAAATTTGAAAGAAGTAGCTTGATTTTCAAATTCATAACCTCTATGAGTATTTCAACCATGTAATGCAAAAGATAATCTATTTATTAAAGTTTAATTTACCGTAGAATCTTTTTTAATGGATGAAAGGAAAAGGAGTGTACAAATAGATAAAATGTCTATTTTAGTACCTACTCCTAAAATGATTTTGCTACAGGCTATATTTTCTTCTTTTGGTAGGCTGCTTTGTTTTCTATAGGCTCCTCCAGGTTCTATTTTCTTCTTACCATCTTTTTGCTATAGGCTGTGTTTTCTTCTTATTATAGGTTACTCTATTTTTTACAGTCTTCTACAGGTTCTATTTTCTTCTTATCCTCAATTTGCTATAGGCTTTATTTTCTTCTTACCTTAGGTTGCTTTATTTTCTACAGGCTCTATTTTCTTCTTGCCTTTTATTTGTGAGAAACTCTATTTTCTTCTTACTGTTTATTTGCTAAAGGCTTTATTTTCTTCTTACGTAGGCTCCTATGTTTGGACAAGTGGATTAATAGTCCTCCTAATCTTATCCCATACACTCTGATGGTAGCCAACAATTGGAATGCAACAAATGAAGAGGAAGATTAATTGTTAAAGGTTGCTTGTGCACATAATTTTGAAAGAAGTAGCTTGATTTTCTAATTTGTAAACTCTACGAGTATTTAAACCATGTAATCCAAAACTGAATTTATTCTTTGAAGATTAATTTGTCATATAATATTTTTTGATGGATGAAAGGAAGAGGAGTGTAGGAACAAATAAAATGTCTATTTTAGTACCTACTCCTAAAATCTATTTTCTAGAGGCTTTGTTTTCTTCTTACCGTCTATTTGCCACAAGTTTTGTTTTCTTCTTTTCATAGGATACAATAATTTCTACAAGCTCCTCCAAGTTTCATTTTCTTCTTATCATCTATTTGCTACAAGCTTTGTTTTCTTCTGACTTAGACACTATGTTTTTACAAGCTCTTACAAACTCTATTTTCTTCTTACCATAAGATGCTTTGTTTTCTTCTTACCATTTATTTGCTAGAGGCTCTTTGTCTTTCTTAACGTCTATTTGCTAGAGGCTCTGTTTTTATCTTACTGGAGGTGGCTCTGTTTGGACAAGTGAATTGATAGTCCTCCCAATCTTATCCTATACACTCTGATGGTAGCCAACAGTCACATGAGTTTCCAATAGTTGGAAAGAAACAAATAAGGAGGAAGATTAATTGCCTATGCACATAATTTTGAAAGAAGTAGCTTGATTTTCTAATTTGTAAACTCCATGAGTTTTTTAACCATATAATGCAAAACTAAATCTATTCATTGAAACTTAATTTCCCATATAATCTTTTTTGATGGATGAAAGGAAGTGGAATGCATGAATAGATAAAATGTCTATTTTAGTACCTACTCCTAAAATCTATTTGCTACAGACTTTATTTTTTTCTTTTCGTATGCTGCTCTGTTTTCTATGGGCTCATACAGGTTCTGTTGTCTTCTTTACCATTTTTTGCTATAGGTTCTATTTTCTTCCTACCTTAGGTTGCTCTATTTTCTACAAGCTCTTAGTGGTTTTATTTTCTTCTTATTGTTAATTTGCTACAGGCTTTGTTTTCTTCTTACCATGGGCTGCTCTATTTTCTATAGGCTCCATTTTCTTCTTGCCTTCTATTTGTTAATGGCTCTGTTTATTTCTTAACGTCTATTCACTAGAGACTTTATTTTCTTCTTACCATAGGCTGCTCTGTTTGGATAAGTGGATTGACAGTCCTCCCAATCTTAGGCCATACACTCTGATGGTAGCCAACAATCACATGAGTTTTTAACAATTAGAAAGGAACAAATGAGGGTGAGGATTAATTACCAAAGGTTGCCTATGCACATAATTTTGAAAGAAATAAATTGATTTTCAAATTCATAAACTCCATAGGTATTTCCACCTTGTAATATAAAATAGAATATATTCTTTGAAGTATAATTTACCGTATAATATTTTTTGATGGATGAAAGGAAGAGGAGTGTACGAATAGATAAAATGTCTATTTTAGTTCCTACTCCTAAAATCTATTTGCTAGAGACTTTGTTTTCTTCTTACTGTCTATTTGTTACAGGCTATGTTTTCTTCTTTCCATAGGCTAAACTAATTTTTATAGGCTCCTTTAGGTTATGTTTTCTTCTTTCCATAGGCTAAACTAATTTTTATAGGCTCCTTTAGGTTATGTTTTCTTCTTATTGTCTATTTTCTATAGACTCTGTTTTCTTTCTATCGTTGGCTGCTTTTCTTTTTATAGGCTTTGTTTTCTTCTTACCATTTATTTGCTACAGGTTCTATTTTTTTCTTACTGTTTATTTGCTACAAGCTCTATGTTCTTCTTACCATAGGATGCTCTATTTTCTATAAGCTCCTATAGACTTTGTTTTCTTCTTACTATTTATTTGCTAGAGGCTCTATTTCCTTCTTACTGTCTATTTGGTAGAGGCTCTGTTTCTTCTTACCAGAGGCTACTCTGTTTGGACAAGTGGATTGATAATCCTCCTAATCTTAGCCCATTTATTCATTGTAGCTTAATTTGCTGTATAATCTTTTTTTATGGATGAAAGGAAGTGAAGTGCATAAACAGATAAAATGTCTATTTTAATACCTACTCCTAAAATCTATTTACTACAGGTTCTCTTTTCTTCTTATCGTTTATTTGCTATAGGCTCTATTTATTCCTTCCATAGACCACTCTCTTTTGTACAAGCTCTTATAGGCTCTTTTTTCTTCTTACTATCCATTTGCCATAAGTTTTGTTTTTTTCTTACCATAGGCTACTCTATTTTCTACATGCTTTATTTTCTTTTTACGGTTTATTTGCTAGAGACTCTATTTTCTTCTTATCGTCTATTTGCTGGAGGCTCCATTTTCTTCTTACTAAAGGATGCTCTATTTGGACAAGTGGATTGATAGTCCTCCCAATCTTAGCCCATACACTTTGATGGTAGCCAGCAGTCACATGACTTTCTAATAGTTGGAATGAAACAAATGAGGACAAGGATTAATTACCAAAAGCTGTCTATGCACATAATTATCAAAGTAGCGTGATTTTGAAATTTGTAAACTCCATGGGTATTTCAACTATGTAATGCAAAATTGAATCTATTCATTGAAGCTTAATTTCTCGTATAATCTTTTTTGATGGATGAAAGGAAGAGGAGTGTATGAACAAATAAAATGCCTATTTTAGTACCTACTCCCAAAATCTATTTGCTACAGGCTCTATTTTCTTCTTTTCATAGGTTGCTCTATTTTGTACAAGCTCCTACACGCTCTATTTTCTTCTTGCCTTCTATTTGTTAGAGGCTCTATTTTCTTTTACCATCTATTTGCTAAAGGCTTTCTTTCCTTTTTATCGTAGGCTGCTCTATTTGGATAAGTGGACGACAGTCCTCCCAATCATAGGCCATACACTCTAATGGTAGCCAACAATCACATGAGTTTCCAACAATTGGAAAGCAATAAATAAGGATAAAGATTAATTACCAAAAGTTGCCTATGCACATAATTTTAAGAGAAGTAGCTTGATTTTTACATTTGCAAACTTTGCAAGTATTTCAACCATGTAATGCAAAACAAAATCTATTAAAGCCTAATTTTCCATATAATATTTTTTGATGCATGAAAGGAAGAGGAGTGCACTAATAAATAAAATATCTATTTTAGTACCTACTCTTAATATCTATTTGCTAGATGTTTTGTTTTCTTCTTATCATCTATTTGCTACAGGATCTGTTTTCTTCTTTCCATAGGCTACACTAATTTCTATAGGCTCTTCCAGGTTATGTTTTTTTCTTATCATCTATTTGCTACAAGCTTTATTTTCTTCCTATTGTTGGCTGCTTTGTTTTCTACAGGCTTTGTTTTCTTCTTAATGTTTATTTGCTACAAGCTCTATTTTCATTTTATTGTCTATTTGCTATAGGCTTTGTGTTCTTCTTACCATAGGATGCTATAATTTCTATAAGCTTCTACAGATTTTTTCTTCTTACAATTTATTTGCTAGAGGCTCTTTTTCCTTTTTAATGTCTATTTGCTAGAGGCTTTGTTATCATCTTACTGGAGGTGGCTCTATTTGAACAAATGGATTTATAGTCCTCTTAATCTTAGCCCATACATTCTGATGGTAGCCAACAGTCACATGAGTTTCCAACAATTGGAAAGCAATAAATGAGGAGGAAGATTAATTGTTAAAGGTTGCTTATGCACATAATTTTGAAAGAAGTAGCTTGATTTTCTAATTCATAAACTCCACGAGTATTTCAACCATATAATGCAAAACTGAATCTATTCTTTGAAGATTAATTTGCCGTATAATATTTTTTTATGGATGAAAGGAAGAGGAGTGCAAGAACAGATAAAATGTCTATTTTAGTACCTACTCTTAAATTCTATTTGCTAGAGGCTTTGTTTTCTTCCTACCTTAGTTTGCTCTATTTTTTACAGGCTTCTATAGACTCTATTTTCTTCTTACTATCTATTTGCCACAGGCTCTATTTTCTTCTTACCATAGGATGCTCTATTTTCTATAAACTCCTATAAGTTTTGTTTTTTTCTTACCATTTATTTGCTAGAGGCTCTTTCTCCATCTTAACCTCTATTTGCTAAAAGCTTTGTTCTCATCTTACTGGTAGCGCTTCTGTTTGGACAAGTGGATTGATAGTCCTCTCAATCTTAGCCCATACACTTTGATGAGTTTCCAACAGTTGGAAAACAACAAATGAGGAGGAAAATTAATTCTTAAAAGTTGCATGCAAACATAATTTTGAAAAAAATAGCTTGATTTTCTAATTCCTAAACTCCACAAGTATTTTAACCATGTAATGCAAAACAAAAGCTATTCACTGTAGCTTAATTTGCTGTATAATCTTTTTTGACGGATGAAAAGAAGTATAATGCACTAATAGATAAAATGTTTATTTTAGTACTTACTCCTACAATTTATTTGCTACTGGCTCTAGTTTCTTCTTTTCATAAGTTGCCTTGTCTTCTATGAGCTCCTTCATATTTTCTTATCTTCTTACCATCTTTTTGCCACAGGCTTTGTTTTCTTCCTACCTTAGGCTACTCTATTTTCTACAAGCATTTACAAGCCCTGTTTTCTTCCTACCTTAGGCTGCTCTATTTTCTATAGGCTTCTACAAGCTTTGTTTTCTTCTTATCATTTATTTGCTATAGGCTTTGTTTTCATCTTACCATAGGCTGCTCTAATTTCTACAAGCTTTGTTTTCTTCTTACCTTAGACTGCTCTATTTTTTACAAGCTCTTATAGACTTTGTTTTCATCTTAACGTCTATTTGCTATAGGTTTTATTTTCTTCTTACCATAGGATGCTCTATTTTCTATAAGGTCCTATAGGCTTTGTTTTCTTCTTACCATTTATTTGCTAGAGGCTCTTTTTCCTTCTTAACGTTTATTTGCTACAGGCTCTGTTTTCATCTTACCAGAGGCAGCTCTGTTTGGACAAATGGATTGATAGTCCTCCCAATCTTCTCTCATACACTCTGATGGTAACCAATAGTCACATTAGTTTCCAATAGTTGGAAAGTAACAAATGAGGGGGAAGATAATTATTAAAGATTGCTTGAGCACATAATTTTGAAAGAAGTAGCTTGATTTTCTAATTCTTTAACTCCATGAGTATTTCAACCATGTAATGCAAAACTGAATCTATTATTTGAAGATTAATTTGTCGTATAATATGTTTTGATGGATGAAAGGAAGAGGAGTGCAAGAACAGATAAAATGTTTATTTTAGTACCTACTCCTAAAATCTATTTGCTAGAGGTTTTGTTTTCTTCTTACCGTCTATTTGCTACAGGCTTTGTTTTCTTCTTACCGTCTATTTGCTACAGGCTTTGTTTTCTTCTTTTCATAGGCTACACTAATTTCTATAAGCTTCTCCAAGTTGTGTTTTCTTCTTATCGTCTATTTACTACAGGCTCTATTTTCTTCCTACCTTAGGTTGCTCTGTTTTTTATAGACTCTTATAAACTCTATTTTCTTCTTGCTATCTATTTGCTACAGGCTCTATTTTCTTCTTACCATAAGATGCTATATTCTCTATAAGCTCCTCTAAGCTTTGTTTTCTTCTTGCCATTTATTTGCTAGAGGCTCTTTTTCCTTCTTAACGTCTATTTGCTAGAGGCTCTATTTTCATCTTACTGGATGCAGCTTTGTTTTGGACAAGTGGATTGATAGTCCTCCCAATCTTATCCCATACATTTTGATGGTAGCCAACAGTCATATGAGTTTCCAACAATTGGAAAGCAACAAATGAGGAGGAAGATTAATTGCCTATACACATAATTTTGAAAGAAGTAACTTGATTTTCAAATTTGTAAACTCCACAAGTTTTTCAACCATGTAATGCAAAACTGAATCTATTCATTGAAGATTAATTTCCATATAATCTTTTTTTATGGATGAAAGGAAGTGGAGTGCATGAACAGATAAAATGTCTACTTTAGTACCTACTCCTAAAATCATTTTTCTTTCTACAGGTTCTTTTTTCCTCTTATTGTCTATTTGCTACAAGCTCTATTTTCTTCTTACTATTTATTTTCCATAAGCTCTGTTTTCTTCTTATTATAGGCTGCTGTGTTTTCTACAAGCTCCTACAGGCTCTATTTTCTTCTTACCATCTATTTGCTAGAGGCTTTGTTTTTTTCTTATTGTTTATCTACTAGAAGCTCTGTTTTCTTCTTACCATTAACAACTTTGTTTGGACAAATGGATCAATAGTCCTCCCAATCTTAGCTCATACACTCTAATGGTACCTAGTAGTCATATGAGTTTACAACAGTTGAAAAGCAACAAATGAGGACAAAGATTAATTACCAAAGGTTTCCAGTGCATACAATGACGAGTATTTCAATCATGTAATGCAAAATAGAATCTATTCATTGAAGCTTAATTTGCTGTAAAATCTTTTTTTATGGATGAAAGGAAGAGGAGGGTATAAACAAATAAAATGTTTATTTTGGTACTTACTTTTAAAATATATTTGCTGCAGGCTCTATTTCTTCTTCTCATCTATTTACTACAGGCTCTGTTTTCTACTTGCTCTTAAAGGCTCTTTTTTTTCTTGCCGTTTATTTTCAAGAGGCATTGGTTTCTTCTTACCGTCTGTTTACTAAAGGCTCTATTTTCTACCTACCGTAGGCAACTCTTTTTGGACAAGTGGATTGATAGTCCTCCCAATCCTAAGCCATACATTCTGATGGTAGCCAACAATCATATAAGTTTCTAATAGTTGGAAAGCAAAAAATGAGGACGAGGATTAATTACCAAAAGTTGCCTGTGTATATAATTTTGGAAGAAGTAGCTTGATTTTCAAATTTGTAAACTCCATAGGTATTTCATCCATGTAATGCAAAATAGAATCTATTCATTGTAGCTTAATCTTTCATATAATCTTTCTTGATGGATGAAAGGAAGAGGAGTGCCCTAACAAATAAAATGTCTATTTTAGTACCTACTCCTAAAATCTATTTGCTATAGGCTATATTTTCTTCTTACCATCTATTTGCTACAGGCTCTCTTTTCTTCTTTTTGTAGGATGCACTGCTTTCTACAAGCTCCTCTAGGTTTTGTTTTCTTCGTACTGTCTATTTACTACAAGCTCTGTTTTCTTCCTACCTTAGGTTGCTCTATTTTCTACAAGCTCCTACAAGCTCTATTTTCTTCCTACCATCTATTTGCTACAGGCTCTATTTTCTTCTTATCATAGTTTGCTCTATTTTTGGTAGGCTCTTACAAGCTCTTTTTTCTTCTTGCCATCTATTTGCTAGAGGCATTGTTTTCATTTTACTATCTATTTGCTAGAGGCTCTATTTTCCTCTTATTGTAGGCTGCTTTGTTTGGCCAAGTGGATTGACAATCCTCCTAATCTCAAGCCATACACTCGAATGGTAGCTAGCAGTCACATGAGAATCCAACAGTTGGAAAGCAACAAATGAGAAGGAGGATTAATTAACAAAGGTTGCCTGTGCACATAAGTTTGAAAAAAGTAGCTTCATTTTCAAATTCATAAACTTCATGGGTATTTCAACCATGTAATACAAAACATACTTTATTCATTGTAGCTTAAATTTTCGTATAATCTTTCTCGATGGATGAAAGAAAGAGGAGTGCCCGAACAAATAAAATGTCTATTTTAGTACCTACTCCTAAACTCTATTTGCTATAGGCTTTGTTTTCTTCTTTCTGTAGACTGCACTATTTTTTAGAGGCTCCTCTAGGTTTTGTTTTCTTCTTACTGTCTATTTGCTACAGGCTCTATTTTCTTCCTACCTTAGGTTGCTCTATTTTCCACAAGCTCTATTTTCTTCCTACCATATATTTGCTACAGGCTATATTTTCTTCTTACCATAGGCTCCTCTCTTTTCTTCTTATTGTCTATTTGCTAGAGGGACTATTTTCTTCTTACTGTAGGCAGCTCTGTGTGGACAAGTGGATTGATAGTCCTCCTAATGCTAGGCCATACATTCTAATGGTAGCCAACAGTCATATAAGTTTCCAATAGTTAAAAAGCAACAAATGAGGACGATGATTAATTACCAAAAGTTGCCTGTGTATATAATTTTGGAAGAAGTAGCTTGATTTTCAAATTTGTAAACTCCACAGGTATTGCATCCATGTAATGCAAAATAGAATCTATTCATTGTAGTTTAATTTTTCATATAATTTTTCTTGATGAATGAAAGGAAGAGGAGTGCCTGAACAAATAAAATGTTTATTTTAGTACCTACTCCTAAAATCTATTTGCTACAAGCTCCATTTTCTTCTTACCCTTTATTTGCTACAAGCTCTGTTTTCTTCTTTCCATAGGTTGCACTATTTTCTACAGACTCCTCTAGGTTCTGTTTTCTTCTTACCATCTATTTGCTATAGACTCTGTTTTCTTCCTACCTTAGGTTACTTTGTTTTCTACAGGCTTTATTTTCTTCCTACCATTTATTTGCTATAGGCTCTATTTTGTTCTTACCATAGGTTGCTTTATTTTTTATAGGCTCTTACAAGCTCTTTTTTCTTCTTGCCATCTATTTGCTAAAGGCATTGTTTTCTTCTTACTGTTTATTTGCTAAAGGCTTTGTTTTCTTCTTACTGTAGACTACTATGTTTGGCCAAGTGAATTGACAATCCTCCCAATCTCAGGCCATACACTCTGATGGTAGCCAGTAGTCATATGAGAATCCAACAGCTGGAAAGCAACAAATGAGAAGGAGGATTAATTACCAAAGGTTGCCTGTGCACATAAGTTTGAAAAAAGTAGCTTCATTTTCAAATTCATAAACTCCATGGGTATTTCAACCATGTAATACAAAACATACTTTATTCATTGTAGCTTAAATTTTCGTATAATCTTTCTCAATGGATGAAAGAAAGAGGAGTGCCCGAACAAATAAAATGTCTATTTTAGTACCTACTCCTAAAATCTATTTGCTATAGGCTTTGTTTTCTTCTTTCTGTAGACTGCACTATTTTTTAGAGGCTCCTCTAGGTTTTGTTTTCTTCTTACTGTCTATTTGCTACAGGCTCTGTTTTCTTCCTACCTTAGGTTGCTCTGTTTTCCACAAGCTTTATTTTCTTCCTACCATATATTTGCTGTAGGCTCTATTTTCTTCTTACCATAGGCTCCTCTCTTTTCTTCTTATCGTCTATTTGCTAGAGGGACTATTTTCTTCTTACTGTAGGCAGCTCTATGTGGACAAGTGGATTGATAGTCCTCCTAATCCTAGGCCATACATTCTAATGGTAGCCAACAGTCATATAAGTTTCCAATAGTTGGAAAGCAACAAATGACGACGAGGATTAAATATCAAAGGTTGACTATGTATATAGTTTTAGAAGAAGTAGCTTGATTTTCAAATTTGTAAATTCTACAAGTATTTCATCCATGTAATGCAAAACAAAATCTATTCATTCTAGCCTAATTTTTCATCTAATCTTTCTTGATGGATGAAAGGAAGAGGAGTACCCAAACAAATAAAATATCTATTTTAGTACATACTCCTAAAATCTATTTGCTACAGGCTTCATTTTCTTCTTACCATCTATTTGCTACAGGGTTTGTTTTCTTCCTACTTTAGGTTGCTCTATTTTCTAGAGATTCTTACGAGTTCTATTTTCTTCCTACCATCCCTTTGTTACAGGCTCTATTTTCTTTTTACCATAGGTTGCTCTGTTTTCTGTATGCTCTTACAAGCTCTCTTTTCTTCTTATCATCTATTTGCTAGAGGCATTGTTTTCTTCTTACTGTCTATTTGCTCGAGACTTTGTTTTTTTCTTACTGTAGGTAGCCCTGTTTGGACAAGTGGATTGATAGTCCTCCCAATCCTAGGCCATACATTCTAATGGTAGCCAATAGTCATATAAGTTTCCAACAGTTAGAAAGCAACAAATGACAATGATGATTAATTACTAAAGGTTGCCTGTGTATATAATTTTGGAAGAAGTAGCTTGATTTTCAAATTTGTAAACTCCACTAGTATTCATCCTTGCAATGTAAACTAGAATCTATTCATTATAGCTTAATTTTTTGTATAATCTTTCTTGATGAATGAAAGGAAGAGGAGCGCCTGAACAAATAAAATGTTTGCTTTAGTACCTACTCTTAAAATCTATTTTCTATAGGCTCCGTTTTTTTCTTACCATCTATTTGCTACAGGCTCCATTTTTTTCTTGCCATCTATTTGCTACAGGCTCCATTTTTTTCTTACCATTTATTTGTTACAGGTTCTATTTTCTTCTTTTCATAGGTTGCATTGTTTTTTAGAGGCTTCTCTAGGTTCTATTTTCTTCTTACCGTCTATTTGCTACAGACTTTGTTTTCTTCCCACCTTAAGTTGCTCTGTTTTCTACAGGCTCTATTTTCTTCCTACCATCTATTTGCTACAAGCTTTATTTTCTTCTTACTATAGGCTACTCTGTTTTCTGTAAGCTCTTACAGACTCTTTTTTCTTCTTGCTGTCCATTTGCTAGAGGCATTGTTTTCTTCTTACTGTCTATTTGCTAGAGGCTTTGTTTTTTTCTTACCGTAGGTAGCCCTATTTAGATAAGTGGATTGATAGTCCTCCCAATCCTAGGCCATACATTTTGATGGTAGCTAACAGTCATATATGTTTCCAACAGTTGGAAAACAACAAATAAGGATGATGAATAATTACTAAAGGTTGTCTGTGTATATAATTTTGGAAGAAGTAGCTTGATTTTCAAATTTGTAAAATCCACTGGTATTTCATCCATGTAATGCAAACTAGAATCTATTCATTGTAGTTTAATTTTTCATATAATCTTTCTTGATGGATGAAAGGAAGAGGAGTGCCTGAACAAATAAAATGTTTGTTTTAGTACCTACTCTTAAAATCTATTTGCTACAGACTCCATTTTCTTCTTACCATTTATTTGCTATCGGCTCTGTTTTCTTCTTTCAGTAGGCTACACTATTTTCTAGAGGCTTCTCTAGGTTCTGTTTTCTTCTTACCTTTTATTTGCTATAAACTTTGTTTTCTTCCCACCTTAGGTTGCTATGTTTTCTACAGACTCCTACAAGCTCTATCTTCTTCCTACCATCTATTTGCTACAAGCTTTGTTTTCTTCTTACTATAGGCTACTCTGTTTTCTGTAGGCTTTTACAGGCTCTTTTTTTCTTCTTGTTGTCTATTTACTAGAGGCATTGTTTTCTTCTTACTATCTATTTGATAAAGGCTCTGTTTTCTTCTTACCATAGGTTGCCCTGTGTGGCCAAGTGGATTGACAATCCTCCCAATCTCAGGCCATACACTCTGATGGTAGCCAACAATCACATAAGAATCCAATAATTGGAAAGCAACAAATAAGGATGAGGCTTAATTACTGAAGGTTGTCTATGCACATAAGTTTGAAAAAAGTAGCTTCATTTTCAAATTCGTAAACTCCATGGGTATTTCAACCATGTAATACAAAACATAATCTATTCATTCTAGCTTAATTTTCCATATAATCTTTTTTGATAGATGAAAGGAAGAGGAGTGCACAAACACATAAAATGTCTATTTTAGTACCTACTCCTAAAATCTATATGCTACTGGCTCTATTTATTTCTTACTGTTTGTTTGCTATAGGCTTTGTTATCTTCTTTCTATAGGCTACACTATTTTCTAAAGGCTCCTCTAGGTACTGTTTTCTTCATACCTTATATTTCTAGAGGCTCTGTTTTCTTCCAACCTTTGGTTGCTCTATTTTATAAAGGCTTTGTTTCCTTCCTACTGTCTATTTGCTGCAGGCTATTTTTTCTTCTTGTCGTCTATTTTCTTGAGGTATTATTTTCTTCTTACCATCTATTTGCTAGAGGTTCTATTTTCTTCTTACCATCTATTTGCTAGAGGTTCTATTTTCTTCTTACCATAGGCTGCTCTATTTGTCCAACTGGATTGACAATTCTCCCAATCTCAAGTCATACACTTTGATGTTAGCCAACAGTCATATGAGCTTCCAATAGTTGGGAAGTAGCAAATAAGAACGAGGATTAATTACCAAAGGTTGCCACCACACATAATTTTGAAAAAAGTAGCTTGATTTTCAAATTTGTAAACTCCACGAGTATTTCAACCATGTAATGCAGAACAAAATCTATTCATAAAGCTTAATTTGTCGTATAATCTTTTTTGATGAATGAAAAGAAAAGGAGGGCACGCGTAGATAAAATGTCTATTTTAGTACCTACTCTTAAAATATATTTGCTACAAGCTCTATTTTGTTCTTACCGTCAATTTGTTATAGGCTTTAATTCTTCTTTCCTTTGGCTACTATGTTTTCTACAGACCCCTTCAAGTTCTGTTTTCTTCTTACCATCTATTTACTACAAGTTTTGTTTTCTTCCTACCTAAGGCTGCTCTATTTTTTAAAGGCTCCTACAGGCGCTATTTTCTTCTTACTGTCTATTTGCTATAGGCTCTATTTTCTTCTTACCATAGGTTGCTCTATTTTCTACAGGCTCCTACAAACTTTGTTTTCTTCTTACTAGAGGCTACTCTGTTTGAACAAGTAGATTGATAGTCCTCACTATCTTAGCCCATACACTCTGATAGTAACCAACAATCATATGAGAATCCAACAGTTGGAAAGCAACAAATGAGGACAAGCATTAATTACCAAAGGTTGCATGTGCACATAATTTTGAAAGAAGTAGCTTGATTTTCAAATTCGTAAACTCCACAGGTATTTCAACCATGTAATGCAAAGCATAATCTATTCATTAAAACTTAATTTGTCGTTTAATATATTTTTATGGATGAAAGGAAGAGGAACGCACGTAGAGATAAAATGTCTATTTTAGTACTTACTCTTAAAATCTATTTACTATAGGCTTTATTTTCTTCTTATCATTTATTTGCTACGAGCTCTGTTTTCTTCTTTCCGTAGGCTACTTTATTTGCCTCAGGCTCCTCTAGGTTCTGTTTTCTTAGTATCTTCTATTTGTTGCAAACTTTGTTTTCTTCCTACCATAGGCTGCTCCTGTTTTCTACAAGCTCTGTTATCTTTTTATCGTCTATTTGCTATAGGTTTTGTTTTCTTCTTACAATAGGCTACTATGTTTTTTACAAGTTTTGTTTTCTTCTTACCATAAGTTGCTATGTATTCTATAACCCACCAGCCTTAATAACATCATTTTTATTTTTTCTTTTTCACATTTTTTCTATTCTTTTCTTTTCTTTATTCAATAAGTCAACAAACGTAAATCTTAATATAATAAATTTGTAATTTAAAATATCTTAAATATAAAATAACTTGATTTCTTCTTTCCGTAGGCTATTCTGTTTTCTATAGGCTCCTCCAAGTTCTATTTTCTTCTTACCGACTATTTACTATAGGCTCCTATAGCCTATGTTTTCTTCTCACCATTTATTTGCTATAGGCTTTGTTTTCTTCTTACCATAGGCTACTCTATTTTCTACAAGCTATGGTTTCTTCTTACTATTTATTTGCTAGATGCTCTATTTTCTTCTTATTATCTATTTGCTAGAGGCACTATTTTCTTCTTACCGGAGGCTGCTTTGTTTGGACAAGTGGATTGACAATCCTCCCAATTGTAGCCTATACACTCTAATGGTTGTTAGTAATCACATAAGTTTCCTACAGTTGGAAAGCAATAAATGAGGACAAAGATTAATTACCAAACATTGCCTGCACACATAATTTTGATAAAAGTAGCTTCATTTTCAAATTCATAAACTCCACGGGTATTTCAAGCATGTAATGCAATACAAAATCTATTCATTAAAGTAGCTTAATTTGCTGTATAATCCTTTTGATGATGAAAGGAAGATGAGCGCACGAATAGATAAAATGTCTATTTTAGTACCTACTCCTAAAATCTATTTGTTATAGGCTCTATTTGTTCCTTTTGTAGGCTGCTCTGTTTTCTACGGGCTCCTCTAGGTTTTGTTTTTTTTCTTATTGTCTATTTGCTACAGGTTTTATTTTCTTCCTACCTGAGGCTACTCATAGAAGCATATGAAAAAAAGAAAACAGAGCCTGTAACAAATGGATTTTAGAAGTAAGTACTAGAATAGACATTTTATCTATTCGTGCAGTCCTCTTCCTTTTATCCTTACAAAGAGATCATATTGCAAATTAAGATTCAAAGAATGGATTATGTTGTGCGTTACATGGTTGAAATACCCTTGGAGTTTACAAATTTGAAAATCAAGCTACTTCTTTCAAAATTATGTGCACAAGCAACCGTTGGTAATTAATCCTCATCCTCATTGATTGTTTTCCAATTGTTGGAAACTCATGTGACTACTCATCACCATCAAAGTGTATGACCTAAGATTGGGAGGACTA
This sequence comes from Bruguiera sexangula, assembly GCA_020141445.1. Lineage (NCBI taxonomy): Eukaryota > Viridiplantae > Streptophyta > Magnoliopsida > Malpighiales > Rhizophoraceae > Bruguiera > Bruguiera sexangula. The sequence goes on from JAHLGP010000232.1 coordinate 7,244,434, forward strand.
TCAATCCACTTGTCCAAATAGAGTAGCCTATGGTAAGAAGAAAACAGAGCCTCTAGCAAACAGAAGTTAAAAAGAAAATACAGCCTTTAGCAATGAAGACCTCAGTAGTCACTCGATCTATATACCCTAATAAAGGAAAGGGAGAAAAAAGTTTTTAGTCATTTACCTTGAAATATTATGCCAACTAACTATCGGCATAGTGTCAAAGTCAATAAGACTAAGGATACCAACAATTCTCAATTCCAGAACTAAAGTGATGAATTGATATATTACTTGATCAGGTGTCAAGAATGAGGAAAATTTTCTTAGCAAAAACCAATAAAATTTTGTGGTAGTGGCTTAGTTTTCTACTGACTACCATCTAGAGAGGAAATAATTTTCTCTTTTTTTTTTTTTTTTTGACAAGGGAGAAGGGGTGGCAAAGGGGAGTTCAAGGATTGTTCATGTCATCAACACATTTCTCTCCAACAATAGCACAACTTAAGTCATACAAGTGTCATTATCCAACACCACTATATTCGCTATCCTTTGTAAGGATTTATTTGTAGAATCAATGATAAAACTTGCAAAGTTGTAGACCTATTCTACAAACAAACATAGGAGTAGAATCCAAATAAGTTATAATGGTTTACATCTAATTTTAAGAATGTAAAAGTTAGCTTGGCTATGAACATAGATGCTAAATAGATCGCTAATTTATGGACTGGAGTTACATTATCAATTTTGGTTTGATCTATCTAACAAGATTTTTCATTCTTTCCTATGTAAGCTTGCAAAGAGTTGCTTTGGACTCACAAGGTAAGCAATTCCATTTCTATGCTTGTTAAGAAAGGTTTGGGAGGCCTAAAGGTGTCATTACAATCTACCACAAAGTTGTCATTCAAGGAACAGTTAGGGCCAACTCTAAAAGGGAAGGGAATGACAATGTCTCCACATTTGCCTTTACATCCAAGATGTGCTAAAAATTCATCTTCTACTACTGCTTTTGTGAACCATAGTAGCAAAATGACACAAAATAAAATTGGAGTTGCCATTAAGAATACAACCTACGAAATGAATCACTCTCAATCTTTAATCTTGATTATAATAACTATAATACTTAAATCAAATTATAAATAAAAAAATAAAACAACTATAGAAAAAAAAAACAGCTATAAAACAAAAAATGAATTAAAAAATATAATATACTAAATTTGTATACTAAATTAAATTAAAATATATAATATATATTATATATTATGAATTATAATATGGAATAAAATATATAGAATAAAATGGAATAAATATTAATATGGAATGAAAACATATTGCGTCTAATAAGATTTGAACCTATACCATGGTTTAAAAGACCTATAGGCTTTGTTTTCTTCTTATCGTAGGCTGTTCTGTTTGGACAATTGGAATAATTTTGAAATCCATACACTCTGATGGTAACCAACAATCACATGAGTTTCCAACAACTAAAAAGCAATAAATGAGGACGAGGATTAATTACCAAAGGTTGCCTATGCACATAATTTTGAAATAAGTAGCTTGATTTTCAAATTCATAAATTCCACGGGTATTTCAACCATGTAATGCAAAACATAATCTATTCATTGAAGCTTAATTTTCCATATAATCTTTAATAGTGGATGAAAGGAAGAGGAGTGCACGAACATATAAAATGTCTATTTTTGTACCTACTCCTAAAATCTATTTGCTACAAGCTATGTTTTCTTCTTTTCGTAGGTTGCTCTGTTTTCTACAAGCTCCTATAGGTTCTACATTCTTTTTAGCATCTATTTGCTACAGGCTATGATTTTTTCCTACCTTAGGCTGCTTTGTTTCTACATGCTCTGCTTTCTTCTAACCATCCATTTACTACAGGTTCTGTTTTCTTCTTACTGTTTATTTGCTAGTGGCTCTATTTTCTTCTTATTGTCTATTTGCTAAAGGCTCTATTTTCTTGTTATCAGAGGTTTCTTTTTTTGGACAAGTGGATTAACAATCCTCCCAATCTTAGCCATACACTCTAATGGAAGCCAGCAATCACAATAGTTTCCAACAGTTGGAAAGCAACAAATAGGGACAATGACTAATTAACTAAGGTTACTTGTGCACATAATTTTGGAAAAAGTAGGTTGATTTTCAAATTTGTAAACTCCATAGGTATTTCAGCCATGTAATGCAAAATATAATCTATTCATTGAAGCTTAATTTGTCCTGTAATTTTTTTTTATGGATGAAAGGAAAAGGAGTGCACAAATAGATAAAATGTTTATTTTAGTACCTACTACTAAAATCTATTTTCTACATGCTCTTTTTTCTTCTTATTTTTTATTTGTTACAGGTTCCTCTAGGCTATGTTTTATTCTTATCGTCTATTTTCTACAAGCTTGATTTTATTTCTACCTTAGGCTGCTCTGTTTTCTACAAGCTCTTACAAGTCTGTTTTCTTCTTACCGTCTATTTGCTGTAGACTTTATTTTCTTTTTACCATAGGCTACTCTATTTTCTACAAGTTCTATTTTCTTCTTACTATTTATTTACTAGAGGCTCTGTTTTCTTCTTACCGTAAGCTATTTTGTTTGGACAAGTGGATTGATTGTCCTCCCAATCTTAGTCCATACACTATGATGGTAGCCAATAGTCACATGAGTTTCTAACAGTTGGAAAGCAAAAATAAGGAAAAAAGAGTAATTACCAAAGGTTACCTATGCACATAATTTTGAAAGAAGTAGGTTAATTTTCAAATTTGTAAACTCCACAGGTATTTCAGACATATAATACAAAACATAATCTATTCATTGAAACTTAATTTGTCATATAATCTTTTTTTATGGATGAAAGGAAGAGGAGTGCACGAACAAATAAAATGTCTATTTTAATACCCACTCCTAAAATGTATTTGCTGCAGGTTCTATTATCTTCATATCGTCTATTTGCTAGAGGCTCTATTTTTTCTTTCCGTAGGCTGCTATGTTTTCTATAGACTCTTTCAAGTTTTGTTTTCTTCTTATCGTCTATTCTCTATAGGCGTTATTTTCCTTTTACCTTAGCTTGCTCTATTTTCTACATGCTCTTACAAGCTCTCTTTTCTTTTTACCGTCTACTTGCTATAGGCTCTGCTTTTATCTTTCCATAGGCTGCTCTATTTTCTACAAGCTCCTACAGGCACTATTTTCTTCTTACCATTTATTTCCTAAAGGCTATATTTTCTTCTTACCTGACACTGCTTTGTTTGGACATGTGGATTGACAATCCTCCCAATCTTAGCCCATGCACTTTAATGGTAGCCAACTATCATATGAGTTTCCAACAGTTGAAATGCAATAAATAAGGATAAGGATTAATTACCAAAGGTTGCCTGTGCACATAATTTTGAAAGAAGTAGGTTGATTTTCAAATTCATAAACTCCACGGGTATTTTAACCATGTAATGCAAAACATAATCTATTCATTGAAGAATAATTTTTCGTATAATCTTTTTTTATCTATGAAAGGAAAAGGAGTGCACGAAGAGATAAAATGTTTATTTTAGTACCTACTCCTAAAATCTATTTGCTATAGGCTCTTTTTTCTTTTTATCGTCTTTTTGCTACAGGCTCTGTTTTCTTCTTACTTTCTATTTGCTACAGGCTATGTTTCTTTTTTCCCTACACTGCTCTATTTTCTATAGGCTCTTCTAGGTTTTGTTTTATTTTTACCAACTATTTGCTACAAGTTTTTTTTTTTTCCTACCTTAGGTTGCTTTGTATTTTATAGGCTCCTATAGGTTTTGTTTTCTTCTTACCGTTTATTTGCTACAAGCACTATTTTCTTCTTACGATAGACTACTTTATTTTCAACAGGCTCTATTTTCTTATTACCGTTTATTTCTTAGAGGCTCTATTTTCTTCTTATTGTTTATTTGCTAGAGACTATGTTTTCTTCTGACCGTAGGCTGCTTTGTTTGGACAAGTGAATTGACCATCTTCCTAATCTTAGGCCATATACTTTAATGGTAGCTAGCAATCATTTAAGTTTCCAACTATTGGAAAGCAACAAATGATAATAAGGATTAATTACCAAACGTTACCAGTGCATATATTTTTGAAAGAAGTAGGTTGATTTTCAAATTCGTGTACTCCATGGGTTTTTCAACCATGTAATGCAAAATAGAATTTATTCATTGAAACTTATTTTGCCGTATAATACTTTTTTGATGAATGAAAGGAAGAGGAGTGCACCAATAGATAAAATGTCTATTTTAGTATGTACTCCTAAAATCTATTTACTGTAGGCTGCATTTTCTTCTTATTGTCTATTGTCTACAAGCTATGTTTTCTTCTTTTTGTAGGCTGCTATTTTTTCTATAGGCTCCTCTAAGTTCTGTTTTCTTATTACTGTCTATTTGCTATAGGCTTTATTTTCTACAAGTTCTTACATGCTCTATTTTCCTCTTATAGTCTATTTGTTATAGCTCTATTTTTTACTTACCGTAGGCTATTATGTTTTCTTTTTACCATTTATTTGTTAGAGGTTTTGTTTTCTTCTTACCGTTTATTTATGAGAGGCTCTAATTTCTTCCTACTGGATACTGCTTTATTTGGACAAGTGGATTGACAGTCTTCCCAATCTTAGCCCATACACTTTAATGGTAGCTAACAATCACATGAGTTTCCAATAGTTGGAAAGGAACAAATGAGGACGAGGATTAATTACCAAAGGTTGCCTGTGCACATAATTTTGAAATAAATAGCTTGATTTTCAAATTTGTATACTCTGGGAGTATTTCATCCATGTAATGCAAAATAAAATCTATTGATTGAAACTTAATTTGTCATATAATCTTTTTTTATGGATGAAAGGAAGAGGAGTGCACAAACAGATAAAATATCTATTTTAGTATCTCCTTATAATTTTTATTTGCTATAGGCTCCTTTTTTTATTTCCATAGGCTACTCTATTTTCTACAAGCTCTTTTAGGTTCTGTTTTCTTCTTACCGTCTATTTGCTACAGGCTTTATTTTCTTCCTTCCTTAGGCTGCTCTATTTCTATAGGCTCATTTAGGCTCTGTTTCTTCATACCATTTATTTGCTACACGCTTTGTTTTCTTCTTATCGTAGGCTACTTTGTCTTGTTGAGACTCTTATGAAATCTATTTGCTACAAACTTTGCTTTCTTCTTACCGTTTTTTTGCTACAAGTTTTGTTTTCTTCTTACCCTCTATTTGCTATAGGTTTCATTTTCTTCTTACTGTAAAAAAAAAAAAAAAAAAAAAACCCTACAACAATTCTCTATGTTTTTGCCTTGTTTGAAATTCCTTTTTACCCCTTCCCTACTAAAATTAAAGGCCAACTCCCTTTGGTTTGCCTTGTAAAATTGATGCCTTTGTGTTTTTGGGTTACCACTTCCTTACTAGTTGACTCTTTTGGCTTGCCTTCTAAATTTGATGCCTCTGTGTTTTATTTTCCTTGTGTTAAAGGTAATTTTTCAATTTCATATGTAACTACTATATGTGAGTCAAATAATTTATAAAGTTCATATTGAGTAGTAAAACTTATAAAGTTCATATATTAGGATTTATGAAATTGAGACTTAAAGGAAATTAAGAATTAAAAAGTTGTTAAATTGAGAAATAAAAATAGTTCCATTCAACTTTTTTATGTAAAATGAAAATTGAATAGTTATACAACAGTATTTTAAAGATATTACATATTATAAAATATAGTAAAAAGTGAAATTTTAGATCTTATTATTTAAAATTATATATTACAAAGTTCTTAAAAATTTAAAAGTCAAGTAGAAGTCAATTAAAGTTAATGGAAAAAATTGTCAAGAAAACTCTAAATAATCTTATTAACACTATTAATAATGACTTAAAAAATAATTGATTAAAATTTGAAGATGATATCAAATTAAAATATATACTATAAATACTAGTGAAATTGAATTAAAATTTTAAAAAAATGTTAAAATCAATTCAAATTCATTGTAAATTAGAAATTTCATTGTAAATTAGAAATAAGTATTTGAATCAAAATTTGACTAATTGAATTTAATTTAAATATTTATGTAGAATTATATACTTTTTTTATTATATTAGAATTTGAATTTTTCAATTTAATACATAATTAGTATACATGAGTTATGAGTATAACCTTATATTTATATTATTTGTATATGTTAATATGTGACATTTTATTAAATTAATAAAATTATAAAATATTCATATACCTATTTAATAATAACATCAAAATTATTAACAGTCAAGTCTTGCAAAAATTTTACAAAATACAATTTTGGGGCACTTGTACCCTAAGTTTGCATAATTAGTTTGGAACCTTTGTTCCTAACAAAATTTGTAGGATGTTGGGCGAAGAAAGGATTCAAAAAGACAATGAGATTTGCAATATGTCTGCTGGTTCAGTTATTGAAAGCTTCCTGTTCAACTTATAATGGGCAAATTTGTGCTTCCAAATTCTCTACAAAGTTCGGCTCATTATTCAACCATTACTTTGTTGATTCTCTCTCTCTCTCTCTCTCTCTCTCTTTTTCCCCTCTTTTAGTTCACTTAGAAAAAGGAGATTTTTATGGTGTAAATGCAAACATGATAAGTTAGGTACTTATTATTGTTCGTTCTGATGATTGTGATTTGACAAAGAATTGAAAGTTTAAAATTATCGATGGCTAATGGAGTAAATGTCATTGCTCACACTTGCTTTAATTTGTTGGACAATCCAAAGCAAAAGTTTGAAGCTTCTTGTTATAAATATTGTATTTACTAGATGAGCCCACCGAAACAATCACTAAGCTTAATAAGTCAGAAGAGTAAATTATTTTACCAATTTAAGCTGTAAACACAAATTATATATAAACAATAAGGAGGCAGATATTATTAGAGAAAGGAATTTCTTTCATACGAGTGAATTAATAGTATTTGTAATGTTACATGATTAATTGTTGTCACATATCTTATTGTATAGTACAACATAAGATGGGGAGCAACAAAGAATCGCCAAGAGATTAGTACAAAGTGAGTTGTTTAAGGAATGGTATATGCCCAGAGGAAATTAGAAAAAAATAAGGAAAATCTATGAGAACAAAATTCTGAATGGAACTGGTTAGAAATGAAAATGCAAAGAGAAAAGTTGGCTCTTCAATAATCAAAAGTTTAAGACTTAAAATGGACTGATACAACCTGCCAGCCTTAATAACATCATTTTTCTTTCTTTTTTTTTCACATTTTTTCTCTTCTTTTCTTTTCTTTTGTCAATAACTCATAAAATGTAAATCCTAATTTAATAAATTTGTACTTTAAAATATCTAAAATATAAAATAACTCGATTTGAATATGATTCGTCCATACCATGTGTTTGTCGTCCCTAATTGTAGGATATGACCCATTTGTTGTATCCAGCATCATTTCATCATTAATATATTATAACCCACACTAACTAGCCTTTTTTTCACCTATGTTCATGTTGTCAATGAATTTACTCCCTTATGGTCTAAAGTAAATAAGCTTAGCATTCAACAGCCAATGAAAATGAAGTAACGTTGCATTTCTCCATTCTTTTCTTTGGTTATTTGTCTCAACCACCATCTTTGAACAGCAGAAATTAGGTTTCTTAAGAATGGGCAGTAATGTTGGACAAGTGGATTGACAGTCCTCCCAATCTTAGCCCATACACTCTGATGGTTAGTAGCAGTCACTTGAGTTTCCAATAGTTGGAAAGCAAAAAATGAGGACAAGGATTAATTACCAAAGGCTGTATGTGCACATAATTTTGAAAGAAATAGCTTGATTTTCAAATTCATAAATTTCACGGGTGTTTCAACCATATAATGCAAAACATAATCTATTCATTGAAGTTTAATTTATCATATATATATATATATATATATATATATATATATTTTTTTTTTTATGGATGAAAGGAAGAGGAGTGCACAAATAGATAAAATGTTTATTTTAGTACCTACTCCTAAAATCTATTTGTCCCAGGCTCTATTTTCTTCTTTTCGTAGACCACTCTATTTTCCATGGCCTCTTCTAGGTTCTATTTTCTTTTTACCATCTTTTTGCTACAGGCTCTATTTTCTTCTTACCATCTTTTTGCTACAGGCTCTATTTTCTTCCTACCTTAGGCTGCTTTATTTTCTACAGACTCCTATAGGTTTTGTTTTCTTCTTACCATCAATTTGCTACAGGCTTTGTTTTCTTCTTACCATAGGTTGCTCTATTTTCTACAGGCTCTGTTTTCTTCTTGCCTTTTATTTGTTAAAGGCTCTGTTTTCTTCTTACCGTTTATTTGCTAAAGGCTTTATTTTCTTCTTACCATAGGTGGCTTTGTTTGGATAAGTGGATTGACAGTCCTTCCAATCATAGGCCATACACTCTGATGGTAGCTAGCAGTCACATGAGTTTCCAACAATTGAAAAGGAACAATTGAGGGCGAGGATTGATTACGAAAGGTTGTTTATGCATATAATTTTGAAAGAAGTAGGTTGATTTTCAAATTCGTAAATTCCACGGGTATTTCCACCATGTAATACAAAACATAATTTATTCATTGAAGTTTAATTTGTCATATAATCTTTTTTGATGAATGAAAGAAAAGGAGTGCATGAACAAGTAAAATGTCTATTTCAGTACCTACCCCTAAAATTTATTTGTTACAAGCTCTGTTTTCTTCTTACTGTATTTTTGCTATAGGCTCTATTTCTTCTTTCCATAGGCTACTCTCTTTTCTATAGTCTCCTCCAGGTTATGTTTTCTTCTTACCATATATTTGCTATAAGCTCTGTTTTCTTCCTACCTTAGACTGCTCTATTTTGTACAGGCTTTATTTTCTTCTTACCGTCTAGTTGCTACAAGCTCTATTTTCTTCTTACCATAGGCTACTCTGTTTTCTACATGCTCTTACAGGCTTTGTTTTCTCCTTATCACTTATTTGCTTGAGGCTCTATTTTCTTCTTATCGTCTATTTGCTAGAGGCTCTATTTTATTCTTACCAGAGGCTGCTCTATTTGAACAAATGGATTGATAATCCTCCTAATCTTAGCCCATACACTCTGATAGTAGCCAGTAGTCACATGAGTTTCCAATAGTTGGAAAACAATAAATGAGGAGGAGGATTAATTACCAAAGGTTACTTGTGCACATAATTTTAAAAGAAGTAGCTTGATTTTCAAATTCATAAACTCCACATGTATTTCATCCATGTAATGCAAAATAGAATCTATTCATCGAAGTTTAATTTGCCATACAATCTTTTTTGATGAATGAAAGGAAGAGGAGTGCATAAACAGATAAAATGTCTATTTTAGCACCTATTCTTAAAATCTATTTTTTACAGGCTCTATTTTCTTCTTTTCGTAGGCTGCTCTATTTTCTATGGACTCCTCCATGTTCTATTCTCTTCTTACCATCTTTTTACTACAGACTCAATTTTCTTCCTACCTTAGGTTGCACTCTTTTCAATAAACTCCTACAGGTTCTGTTTGCTACTTATCATCAATTTGCTACAGGTTTTGTTTTCTTCTTACCATAGGTTGCTTTGTTTTTTTCTTACCATAGGCTACTTGTTTTTTACAGGCTCTATTTTCTTCTTTTCTTCCATTTGTTAGAGGCTCTGTTTACTTATTATCGTCTATATGCTAGAGGCTTTATTTTCTTCCAACTGTAGGTTGCTTTGTTTGGATAAGTGGATTGACAGTCCTTCCAATCATAGGCCATACACTCTGATGGTAGCCAACAATCACATGAGTTTCCAACAATTGAAAAGGAACAAATGAGAACAAGGATTAATTAACAAAGGTTGTTTGTGCACATAATTTTGAAACAAATAGGTTGATTTTTCAAATTCGTAAACTCCACGGGTATTTAAACCATGTAATGCAAAATATAATCTGTTCGTTAAAGATTAATTTGCCGTACAATCTTTTTTGATGGATGAAAGGAAAAAGAGTGTATGAACAGATAAAATGTCTATTTTAGTACCGACTACTAAAATCTATTTGCTACAAGCTCTGTTTTCTTCTTACCACTTATTTCCTATAAACTTTGTTTTCATCTTTCTGTAGGCTACTCTGTTTGGGGGATTGACAATCCTCCCAATCCTAGCCCATACACTTTGATGGTAGTCAGCAGTCACATAAGTTTCCAACAGTTGGAAGCAACAAATGAGGACGAGGATTAATTACCAAAGGTTGCCAGTGCACATAATTTTGTAAGAAGCAGTTTGATTTTCAAATTCCTAAACTCCACGAGTATTTCGACCATGTAATGTAAAACAAAATCTATTCATTGAAGCTTAATTTGCATATAATCTTTTTTGATAGATGAAAGGAAGAGGATTGCACGAACAAATAAAATATCTATTTTAGAACATACTCCTAAAATTTATTTGTTACAAGCTTTATTTTCTTCTTTTCATAGGCTACTCTGTTTTGTACGGGCTCCTCCAGGTTCTGTTTTCTTTTTACCATCTTTTTGTTATAGGCTCTGTTTTCTTCCTACCTTAGGCTACTCTGTTTTATACAGGCTCCTGCATTTCTATTTTCTTCTTTCTATCAATATTCTATAGGCTTTGTCTTATTCTTACCATAGGCTACTCTATTTTCAATAGGCTCCATTTTCTTCTTGCCTTCTATTTGTTAAAGGCTTTGTTTACTTATTACCGTCTATTTTCTAGAGGCTTTATTTTCTTCCAACCGTAGGGTGCTTTGTTTAGATAAGTGGATTGATAGTCCTCCCAATCATAGGTCATACACTCTGATGGTAGCTAACAGTCACATGAGTTTCTAATAGTTGAAAAGGAAGAAATGAGGGTGAGGATTAATTATTAAAGGTTGCTTGTGCACATAATTTTAAAAGAAGTAGGTTGATTTGCAAATTCGTTAACTCCATAGGTATTTCCACCATGTAATAGAAAACAGAATCTATTCATTAAAACTTAATTTGTCGTATAATCCTTTTTTATTATTAAAAGGAAAAGGAGTGCATGAACAAGTAAAATGTCTATTTTAGTACCTACTTCGAAAATCTATTAGTTACAGGCTCTCTTTTCTTTTGATTGTCTATTTGCTATAAGCTCTGATTCTTCTTTCCATAGGCTACTCTCTTTTCTATAGGCTCCTTCAAGTTATGTTTTCTTCTTACCTTCTATTTGCTAGAGGCTCTGTTTTCTTCCTACCTTACGCTACTCTGTTTTGTACAGGCTTTATTTTCTTCTTATCGTCTAGTTGCTACAGGCTATGTTTTCTTCTTACCCTAGGCGACTCTATTTTCTACATGCTCCTATAGGCTTTGTTTTCTTCTTTTCGCTTATTTGCTTAAGGCTCTATTTTCTTCTTATCATCTATTTGTTAGAGCCTCTATTTTCTTCTTACCAAAGGTTGCTTTATTTAGACAAGTGGATTAATAATCCTCCTGATCTTAGCCCATACACTCTGATGGTAGCCAGTAGTCACATGAGTTTCTAATAGTTGGAAAGCAACAAATGAGGACGAGGATTAATTACCAAAGGCTACCTGTGCACATAATTTTGAAAGAAGTAGCTTGATTTTCAAATTCATAAACTCCCTGTGTATTTCAACCATGTAATGCAAAACAGAATCTATTCATCGAAACTTAATTTGCTGTACAATCTTTTTTGATGGATGAAAGGAAGAGGAGTGCACAAACAGATAAAATGTCTATTTTAGCACCTACTCCTAAAATCTATTTGCTTCTTTTCATAGGCTGCTCTATTTTCTATGGACTCCTCCAAGTTCTTTTTTCTTTTTACCATCTTTTTGCTACAGGCTCTCTTTTCTTCCTACCTTAGGTTGTATTGTTTTCAACAAGCTCCTACTAGTTATGTTTTCTTTTTATCGTCAATTTGCTACAGGCTCTATTTTCTTCTTACTATAAGCTACTTTGTTTTCTACAAGCTTTATTTTCTTCTTCCTTATTACTTGTTGGAGGCTTTGTTTACTTCTTACCATCTATTTGTTAAAGGCATTTTTTTCTTCCAACCATAGGCTGCTTTGTTTAGATAAGTGGATTGACAGTCCTCCTAATCATAGGCCATACACTCTGATGGTAGTCAGCAGCCACATGAGTTTCCAAGAGTTGAAAAGGAACAAATGAGGACGAGGATTAATTACCAAAGGCTGTCTATGCACATAATTTTGAAAGAAGTAAGTTGATTTTCAAATTCATAAACTCCACAAGTATTTCCACTATGTAATAAAAAATAAATCTATTCATTGAAACTTAATTTGTCATATAATTTTTTCTGATGGATGAAACAAAAAGGAGTGCATGAACAAGTAAAATGTCTATTTTAATACCTACTCCTAAAATCTATTTGTTATAGGCTCTGTTTTCTTCTTACCATCAATTTGCTATAAGCTTTATTTCTTCTTTCCATAGGCTACTCTCTTTTCTACAAGCTCCTCCAAGTTATGTTTTTTTCCTTCCGTCTATTTGCTATAGGGTATGTTTTCTTCCTACCTTAGGCAACTATGTTTGTACAAGCTCTATTTTCTTCTAACCGTCTATTTGCTATAGGCTTTGTTTTCTTCTTACCATAGGCTACTCTTTTTTCTACTTGCTCCTATAGGCTTTGATTCCTTCTTTCTATAGGCTACAATAATTTCTACAGGCTCCTCCAGGTTCTATTTTCTTCATATTGTCTATTTGCTACAGGCTTTGTTTTCTTTCTACCTTAGTCTGTTTTGTTTTCTACAAGCTCTTATAGGCTTTGTTTCCTTCTTAACATCTATTTGCTAAATGCTTTGTTTTCTTCTTACTGAAGGTGGCACTATTTAGACAAGTGGATTGATAGTCCTCCCAATCTTAGCCATACACTCTGATGGTAGCCAATAGTCATATGAGTTTCCAATAGTTGGAAAGCAACAAATAAGGAGGAAGATTAATTGTTAAAGGTTACTTATGCACATAATTTTGAAAGAAGTTGCTTGATTTTCTAATTCATAAACTCCATGAGTTTTTCAACCATGTAATGCAAAATAGAATCTATTCATTAAAGCTTAATTTCCTGTATAAAAAGAAGTGGAGTGCACAGATAGATAAAATGTCTATTTTAGTACTTACTCATAAAATCTATTTGCTACAGGCTTTAGTTTCTTCTTTATGTAGGATATTCTCTTTTGTACAAGCTCCTCTAGGTTTTGTTTTCTTCTTATTGTTTATTTGCTTGACACTTTATTTTCTGCTTACCATAGGCTACTCTGTTTGGACAAGTGCATTGATAGTCCTCCCAATCTTTAGCCATACACTTTGAGGGTTGCCAGTAGTCATATTTGTTTCCAACAGTTGGAAAGCAACAAATGAGGATGAGGATTAATTACCAAAGGTTACCTGTGCACATAATTTTGAAAGAAGTAGCTTGATTTTCAAATTCTTAAACTCCACGGGTATTTCAACCATGTAATGCAAAACAGAATTTATTCATTAAAGTTTAATTTGTCGTATACTCTTTTTTGATAGATGAAAGGAAGAGGACTGCATGAACAAATAAAATGTCTATTTTAGTACCCACTCCTAAAATCATTTTTCTATAGGTTCTCTTTTCTTCTTATCATCTATTTTCTACAAGCTCTATTTTCTTCTTACCGTCTATTTGTTATAGGCTCTATTTTCTTCTTACCATCTATTTGTTATAAACTCTATTTTCTTCTTACCGTCTATTTTCCATAGGCTTTATTTTCTTCTTACCATCTATTTGCTAGAGGCTCTATTTTCTTCTTATTGTTTATCTACTAGAAGCTATATTTTCTTCTTACTGTAGATAGCTTTATTTGGACAAGTGGATTGATAGTCCTCCCAATCTTAACCCATACACTCTAATGGTACCCAGTAGTCACATGAGTTTGCAACAATTGAAAAGCAACAAATGAGGGCAAAGATTAATTACCAAAGGTTTCCAGTGCATATAATGACGGGTATTTCAATCATCTATTCATTGAAGTTTAATTTGTTATATAATCTTTTTTTATGGATAAAAGGAAGAGGAGTGCACAAACAAATAAAATGTCTATTTTAGTACCTACTCCCAAAATCTATTTGCTACAGGTTCTGTTTTCTTCTTATCGTCTATTTGCTACAGGCTCTGTTTTCTTCCTACCTTAGACTACTTTATTTTCTACAAGCTCGTACAAGTTTTATTTCTTCTTCTTGTCTATTTGCTATAGGTTTTGGTTTCTTCTTACTGTTTATTTGCTACAAGCTCTATTTTCTTCTTACCGTTTATTTGCTATGGGCTCTGTTTTCTACAGGCTCTTTTTTCTTCTTACTGTCTATTTCCGAGAGGCACTGTTTTCTACTTACCATAGGCAGCTTTACTAGGACAAGTGGATTGATAGTCCTCCCAATCCTAAGCCATACATTATAATGGTAGCCAACAGTCATATAAGTTTCCAGCAGTTAGAAAGCAATAAATGAGGACGAGAATTAATTACCAAAGGTTGTCTATGCATATAATTTTGGAAGAAGTAGTTTGATTTTCAAATTCATAAACTCCATAGGTATTTCAACCATGTAATGCAAAATAGAATTTATTCATTGTAGCTCAATTTTTCGTATAATCTTTCTTGATGGATGAAAGGAAAAAGAGTGCCTGAACAAATAAAATGTCTATTTTACTACCCACTCCTAAAATCTATTTGCTACAAACTTCGTTTTCTTCTTACTATCTATTTGCTATAGACTTTACAGACTCTATTTTCTTCTTTCTGTAGGCTACATTGTGTTATACAAGCTCCTTTAGGTTTTGTTTTCTTCTTACTATCTATTTGCTATAAACTCTATTTTCTTCCCACCTTAAATTGCTTTGTTTTCTACAAGCTTTTTTTTCTTCCTACCATCTATTTGCTATAGGCTCTGTTTTCTTCTTACTAGAAGTTGCTCTATTTTCTGTAAGCTCTTATAAGCTCTCTTTTCTTCTTGTCGTCTATTTGCTAAAGGCATTGTTTTCTTCTTACCATTTATTTGCTAGAGGCTCTATTTTTTTTCTTACTGTAGGCTACTCTATTTGGCCAAGTGGATTGGCAATCCTCCTAATCTCAGGCCATACACTCTAATGGTAGCCAACAATCATAAGAGTTTCCAATAGTTGGAAAGCAACAAATGAGGATGAGGATTAATTACCAAAGGTTGCCTATACACATAATTTTGAAAGAAGTAGCTTCATTTTCAAATTCGTAAACTCCACAGGTATTTCAACCATGTAATGCAAAACAGAATCTATTCATTGTAACTTAACTTTTCGTATAATCTTTTTTAATGGATAAAAGGAAGAGGAGTGTACGAGCACATAAAATATCTATTTTAGTACCTATTTCTAAAATCTGTTTGATATAGGCTTTATTTACTTATTACCGTTTATTTGTTATAGGCTCTGTTATCTTCTTTCCGTAGGTTGCACTGTTTTCTACAAACTCCTCTAGGTAATGTTCTCTTCTTACAGTTTATTTGCTACAAGCTTTGTTTTCTTCCTACCTCAGGTTGCTCTGTTTTCTACATGCTTTAACAAGTTCTGTTTTCTTCCTACCTCAAGTTGCTCTGTTTTTTATAGGCTCTATATTCTTTTTACCGTTTATTTGCTACAGGCTCTATTTCCTTCTTACCATAGGCTATTCTATTTTTTATAGGCTCTTACAGACTCTCTTTTCTTCTTGTCATCTATTTGCTTAAGGCATTATTTTCTTTTTACCATCTATTTGCTAGAGACTCTGTTTTCTTCTTACCTAGCCAACAGTCACATGAGTTTCTAATTGTTGGAAAGTAACAAATAAGGACAAAGATTAATTACTAAAGGTTGCTTGTGCACATAATTTTGAAAAAAGTAGCTGGATTTTCAAATTCCTAAACTCCATAGGTATTTCAACTATGTAATACAAAACAAAATCTATTCATTAAAGCTTAATTTGTCGTAGAATCTTTTTTGATAGATGAAAGGAAAAGCAGTGCACGAATAAATAAAATGTCTATTTTAGTACCTACTCCTAAAATCTATTTGCTATAGGCACTATCTTCTTCTTAACATTTATTTTCTATAGCATTTGTTTTCTTCTTTCTATAGGCTGCTCTATATTATATAGGCTCCTCCAGGTTCTATTTTCTTCTTATCATCTATTTGTTAGAGGCTCTGTTTTCTTCTTACCGTAGGTTGCTTTGTTTTAACAAGTGGATTGACAGTCCTCCCAATCTTAAGTCATAAACTCTGATGGTAGCCAATAGTCACATGAGTTTCCAACAGTTAGAAAGCAATAATCGAGGATGTGGATTAAATAACAAAGGTTGCATGTGCACATAATTTTGAAAGAAGTAGCTTGATTTTCAAATTCCTAAACTCCATGGGTATGTCAACCATGTAAAGTAAAACAAAATTTATTCATTGGAGTTTAATTTGTCGTTTAATCTTTTTTGATGGATGAAAGAAAGAGGAGTGCACGAACAGATAAAATGTCTATTTTAGTACATACTCCTAAAATTTATTTGCTACAAGGTTTATTTACTTATTACCGTATATTTGTTATAGGCTTTGTTATCTTCTTTCTGTAGGTTGCACTGTTTTCTACAAACTCCTCTAGGTACTATTCTCTTCTTACCGTCTATTTGCTACAGGCTCTGTTTTCTTTCTACCTCAGGTTGCTCTTGATTTCTATAGGCTCAAATAGGCTCTATTTTCTTCCTACTGTCTATTTGCTACAAGCTCTATTTTCTTCTTACCATAGGCTACTCTATTTTTTATAGGCTCTTTTTTCTTCTTGTCGTCTATTTGTTTAAGGTACTATTTTCTTCTTACCATCTATTTGTTAGAGGCTCTATTTTCTTCTTACCGTAGGCTACTCTATTTGTCCAAGTGGATTGACAATCCACCTAATCTCAGGCCATACACTTTGATGTTAGCCAACAGTCACATGAGTTTCTAATAGTTGGAAAGTAACAAATAAGGACAAGGATTAATTACCAAAGGTTGCCTATGCACATAATTTTGAAACAAGTAGCTTGATTTTCAAATTCGTAAATTCCACGGGTATTTCAACCATGTAATGCAAAATAAAATCTATTCATTGAAGTTTAATTTGTCGTATAATCTTTTTTAATGGATGAAAAGAAGAGGAGTGCACAAATAGATAAAATGCCTAATTTAGAACCTACTCCTAAAATATATTTGCTACAAGCTATGTTTTGTTCTTACCGTCTATTTGCTATAGGCTCTATTTCTTCTTTCATTAGGTTGTTATGTTTTCTATAGGCTCCTCCAAGTTCTGTTTTCTTTTTACCATCTATTTGCCATAGACTTTGTTTTCTTCCAACCTTAGGTTGCTTTGTTTTCTACAGGTTCCTATAGGCGCTATTTTCTTCTTACTGTTTATTTTCTATAGGCTCTATTTTCTTCTTACCGTAGGTTGCTCTATTTTCTATAAGCTCCTATAAACTTTGTTTTCTTCTTACCAGAGGCTACTCTGTTTGGACAAATGGATTGATAGTCCTTACTATCTTAGCTCATACACTCTGATGGTAGCCAGTAGTCATATGTGAATCCAATAGTTGGAAAGTAACAAATAAGGACAAGCATTAATTACTAAAGGTTACTTGTGCACATAATTTTGAAAGAAGTAGCTTGATTTTCAAATTCATAAACTCCACAGGTATTTCAACCATATAATGCAAAATAGAATCTATTCATTGAAACTTAATGTGTTGTATAATCTTTTTTGATGGATGAAAGGAAGAGGAGTGCACGTAGAGATAAAATGTTTATTTTAGTACCTACTCCTAAAATCTATTTACTATAGGTTTTATTTTATTCTTATTGTCTATTTGTTATACGTTCTATTTTCTTCTTTCCATAGGCTACTTTATTTGCTACAGGCTCCTCTAGGTTCTATTTTCTAATTATTGTCTATTTGCTACAGGCTTTGTTTTCTTCCTACCTTAGGTTGCTTTATTTTCTACAAGCTCTTACAGGCTCTATTATCTTCTTACCTTCTATTTACTACAAGATCTATTTTCAATTTAATACGTAACTAGTATATGTGATTCAAATAATTTATAAAGTTCATATATTAGAATTTATGAAGTTAAATTGAGAAATTAAAAATATTTCAATTTAACTTTTTTTAAAGGAAATTAAAAATTATAAACTTGATAAATTGAGAAATAAAAATATTTCAATTTAACTTTTTTTATGTAAAATGAAAATTGAGAAAATTGAATAATTATATAATAGTATTTTAAAGATATTACATATTATAAAATATAGTGAAAAGTGAAATTTTAGGTCTTAAATTAGTAGAAAAATTTGTCAAAAAAAACTCTTAATAATTTTATTAATACTATTAATAATGACTTAAAAAATAATTTATTAAAATTTGAAAATTATATCAAATTAAAATATATACTATAAATACTTGTAAGAATGAAATAAATTAAAAGAAAATGTAAAAATCAATTCAAATTTATCGTAAATTAGAAATAAGAATTTGAATAAAAGTTTGACTAATTTAATTTAATTTAATTTAAATATTTATGTATAATTATATACTTTTTATTATATTAGAATTTGAATTTTTCAATTTAATACGTAATTAGTATACATGAGTTATAAGTATAACCTTATATTTATATTATTTGTATATGTTAATATGTGATATTTTATTAAATTAATAAAATTATAAAATATTCATATACTTATTTAATAATAACATCAAAATTATTAACAACCAAACCTTGCAAAAGTTTTACAAAATACAATTTTGGTACACCTGCACCCTAAGTTTGCGTAATTAATTTGGAACTTTTGTTCCTAACAAAATTCGTAGGATATTGGGCGGAGAAAGGATTCACAGAGAAAATGGGATTTGCAATATGTCTGTTAGTCTGGTTATTGAAAGCTTCCTTTTCAGCTTATAATTAGCAAATCTATGCTTCCAAGTTCTCTGCAAGCTTCAGCTCATTATTCAACCATACTTTGTTGATTTTCTCTCTCTCTCTCTCCCCCTTTTTTAGTTCCCTTTTTTAGTTCACTTTAGAAAAAGGAGATTTTTATGGTGTAAATGCAAACATCATAAGTTAGGTACTTATTATTGTTTGTTCTAATGATTGTAATTTGGCAAAGAATTGAAAGCTTAAAATTGTTGATGGCTAACGGAGTAAATGTCATCACTTACACTTGATTTAATTTATCGAACAATCTAAAGCAAAAGTTTCAAGTTTCTTGTTATAAATATTGTATTTAACAGATAAACCCGTCAAAACAATCACTAAGCTGAATAAGTTATAAAAGTAAATTATTCTACCAATTTAAGCTTTAAACATAGATTATATATAAACAATAAGGAGGCAGATATTATTGGAGAAAGGAATTTCTTTCATCTGAGTGAATTAATAGTATCCATAATGTTACATAATTAATTATTGTCATATATTTTATCGTACATTACAACATCAGATGGGGAGCAACAAGAATTGTCGAGAGATTACTACAAAGTGAGTTGTTTAAGGAATGACATACGCCTAGAGGAAATTAGAAAAAAAAAAAAGGAAATTTATGAGAACAAAATTCTGAATGGAAATGGCTAGAAATGAAAATGCAGAGAGAAATGTTGGCTCTTCAATAATCAAAAGTTTAAGACTTAGAATGGACTGATACAACCTGCCAGCCTTAATAACATCATTTTTCTTTTTTCTTTTTCACATTTTTTCTATTCTTTTCTTTTCTTTATTCAATAAGTCATCAAACATAAATCCTAATTTAATAAATTCATAATTTAAAATATCTAAAACATAAAATAACTCGATGTATCTAGCGTCATTTCATCGTTAATATATTATAACCCTCACCAACTAGCCTTTTTTTCACCTACATTCATGTCGTCGGTGAATTTACTCCCCTACGGTCTAGAGTCGCTAAGCTTAACATTCAACAGCCAATGAAAATGAAGTAATATTGGGTTTTTCCATTATTTTCTTTGGTTATTTATCTTAACCACCATCTCTAAACAACAGAAATTGGGTTTCTCAAGAATGGGCAGTAACATTGGATAAGTGGATTGACAATCCTCCCAATCTTAGCCCATACATTCTAATGGTAATCAACAGTCACATGAGTTTCCAACAGCTGGAAAGTAATAAATGAGGATGAGTTTACCAAAGGTTGTCTGTGCACATAATTTTGAAAAAAAGAGCTTGATTTTCAAATTCCTAAACTCCACAAGTATTTCAACCATGTAAAGCAAAACAAAATCTATTCATTGAAGTTTAATTTGTTGTATAATCTTTTTTGATGGATGAAAGGAAAAGGAGTGCACGAACAGATAAAATGTCTATTTTGGTACCTACTCCTAAAATCTATTTCCTATATACACTATTTTCTTCTTTACGTCTATTAGCTACAACATTTGTTTTCTTCTTTCTATAGGTTGCCCTATTTTCTTCAGGCTCCTCCAGGTTTTGTTTTCTTCCTATCATCTATTTGTTAGAGGCTATATTTTCTTCTTACCATAGGCTGCTTTGTTTGGACAAGTGGATTGATAGTCCTCTAAATCATTGACCATAAACTCTGATGGTAGCCAGCAATCACATGAGTTTCCAACAGTTAGAAAGCAACAATCAAGGATGAAGATTAATTACCAAAGGTTGCCTTTGCACATAATTTTGAAAGAAGTAGCTTGATTTTCAAATTCTCAAACTCCACGAGTATTTCAACCATGTGATGCAAAACAAAATCTATTCATTGAATCTTAATTTGCCGTATAATCTGTTTCGATGGATGAAAGGAAGAGGACTGCAGAAATAGATAAAATGTCTATTTTAGAACTTACTTTTAAAATATATTTGTTACAAGTTATATTTTCTTCTTATCATCTATTTGCTACAGGCTATGTTTTCTTCCTACCATAGGTTGCTCTGTTGTCTACAAGCTCTTACAAGCTCTATTTTCTTCTTACTGTCTATTTGCTACAGGTTCTATTTTCTTCTTACCATAGGCTGTTCTATTTTCTACAAGCCCTATAGGCTCTATGTCCTTCTTACTGTTTATTTGCTAGAGGCTCTATTTTCTTCGTACCGTCTATTTGCTGGAGATTCTATTTTCTTCTTACCGGAGGCTACTCTGTTTGGACAAGTGGATTGACAATCCTCCCAATCTTAGCCCATACAATCTGATAATAGCCAGTAGTCACATAAGTTTCCAATAATTAGAAAGTAATAAATGAGGACGATGATTAATTACTAAAGATTACTTGTGTACATAATTTTGAAGTAACTTGATTATCAAATTCATAGACTCCACGAGTATTTCAACCACGTAATGCAAAATAGAATCTATTCATTGAAACTTAATTTTTCGTATAATCTTTTTTGATGGATGAAAGGAAGAGGAGTGCACAAATGAATAAAATGTATATTTTTGCACCTACTCCTAAAATATATTTGCTATAGGATCTATTTTCTTATTTCTGTAGACTGCTTTATTTTCTACAAGCTCCTTCACATTCTGTTTTTTTCTTACTGTCTATTGGCTACAGGCTCTATTTTCTTCCTACCTTAGTCTGCTCTATTTTTTACAGACTCCTACAGGCTCGATTTTCTTCTTAGCATCTATTTGCTACACACTTTGTTTTCTCCTTACCATAGGCTGCTCAATTTTCTACAGGTTTTGTTTTCTTCTTACCCTATAATTGCTAGAGGCT
>JAHLGP010000232.1:7266125-7454820 GCA_020141445.1 Bruguiera sexangula
AGGCTCTATTTCCTTCTTACCATATAATTGCTAGAGGCTCTGTTTTCTTCTTATCGGAGGCTACTCTGTTTGGATAAGTGGATTGATAGTCCTCCCAATCTTAGCCCATACATTCTGATGGTAGCCAGTAGTCACATAAGAATCCAATAGCTGGAAAGCAACAAATGAAGATGAGGAATAAGTACCAAAGATTACCTGTGAACATAATTTTGAGAGAAGTAGCTTGATTTTCAAATTCGTAAACTCCACAGGTATTTCAACCATGTAATGCAAAATAGAATTTATTCTTAAAAACTTAATTTGTCATATAATCTTTTTTAATGGATGAAAGGAAGATGAGTATACGAACAAATAAAATGTCTATTCTAGTACCTACTCTCAAAATTTATTTGCTACAAGTTCTGTTTTCTTCTTATAATTTATTTGCTAAAACCTCCATTTTCTTCTTTCTGTTGGCTGCTTTATTTTTTACATGCTCCTTTAGGTTCTATTTTCTTCTTACCATCTACTAGCAACAAGCTTTGTTTTTTTCCTACCCTAGGCTGCTTTATTTTCTACAGGTTCCTACATGCTCTATTTTCTTCTTAGTAGCTATTCGCTATAGACTATATTTTCTTCTTACCACAGGCTACTTTGTTTTCTACAAGCTCTATTTCTTCTAACTAGAGGCTGCTCTATTTGGACAAATGGATTGACAGTCCTCCCAATCTTAGCCCATACACTCTGATGGTAGCTAGTAGTCACACGAGTTTCTAATAGGTTGAAGGCAATAAATAAGGACAAGGATTAATTACCAAAGGTTGCATGTACACATAATTTTGAAAGAAATAGCTTGATTTTCAAATTCATTAACTCCACGGATATTTCAACTATGTAATGCAAAACAAAATATATTCACTAAAATTTAATTTGTTGTATAATTTTCTTTTATGGATGAATGGAAAAGGAGTGCATAAACAGATAAAATGTCTATTCTAATACCTACTCCTAAAATCTAATTACTATAGACTCTATTTTCTTCTTACTGTCTATTTGTTGTAGGCTATGTTTTCCTCTTTTTGTAAGCTGCTCTATTTTCTACATGTTCCTATAGGTTCTGGTTTTTTTTTTTTTACCATCTATTTGCTACAGACTCTGTTTTTTCCTATCCTAGGCTACTTTATTCTCTACAAGTTCCAACATGCCCTATTTTCTTTTTAATGGTTATTTGCTACAGGCTCAGTTTTCTTCTAACCATAATCTACTTTATTTTCTACAGGTTCTATTTTTCTCTTACCCTTTATTTGCTAAAGGATTTGTTTTCTTCTTATGGTTTATTTGCTAGAAGTTTTATTTTCTTCTTATCGGACGCTGCTCTATTTGAACAAGTGAATTGATAGTCCACTCAATTTAAGCTCATACACTCTATTGGTAGCTAGTAGTCACATGAGTTTCTAACAATTCGGAAGTAACAAATAAGGGCAAAGATTAATTACCACAAGTTACCTGTGCACATAATTTTAAAAGAAGTAACTTGATTTTCAAATTCATAAACTTCACGGGTATTTCAACCATTTAATGCAAAACATAATCTATTCATTGAAGGTTAATTTTCCGTATAATTTGTTTTTTATGAATGAATGGAAGAGGAGTTCACAAATAAATACAATGTCTATTCTAATACCTACCCCTAAAATCTATTTTCCACATGCTCTATTTCATTCCTTTCGTAGGAGGTTTTATTTTCTTATTATCGTCTATTTCTTGCACAACTATCAAATTAAAAAATAAGTTCAATTCCATGAAAACTTTTTCTATATCGTTTCTAATTCAAAGAGATTAAGAAATAATCACATTAATTATGGTAACTGTAATAAATTAAAACTATTGAATAATTCGCATACCACAATTTTGAAATTTTAAGAGGTCCAAATTCTTGAACAAATTTAAAACCAATTTCCAGCTAATATTACAAATCAAATAAATATTGCATACTAATGATGCAACTTTAGTCTGAGATTTTTTACTAAGTTGTTCAACAAATAATTGGACTTATGTATTGTCATCGTCAAAACTAAAGTTCCCATATGGACACAAGTAGTTATAAGGTCCGTTGTCCCCCCAATATACATACAAAGAAGGCGACAATTGAAGTCCTTTAGGTCGATATTGCTGCGTTCCCCTTAGGAATGGCAAACAGGTAAAAGCCCTAGATTCAAAAAGTAGCACCTATATTAGAAGTACTGCACTTGAAGATTTAAGGAATGGCCAATCAATCAAGCAGTAACAAGTAATTAACTTTTTCCAAACATCATGTCTACCAAAGGAATAAAATATGCTCTTGTATCTTATGTGAAGGGAAAAGAAACATGCATTTTGTTGCAAATTATCAAGCAAAAGCTTATCAGTGATGTCAAAGTATCCAAGATATTGTAAACTAAACATTTTGCTTATGACACAACCAACTTTTTCAACGCATGAAACATGATTCACCAAGTAAACTGCCTTTAAGATCAGATTCAGATACAAATCAAACATTCAAGAATTGGAGAAAAACAATAGATGGGAAATGATGGTGGATGAAGGTGATGAACTATGTAAACATAAATTGTAAGCTAACACAAAGATAAAAAAAAAAAAATAATAGTTATAGCAGTTACCTTATATGTTACTAATAAATTTAAAAATCAAAAAGAAAAATTTAGTGAGATCGAACAATTTGTAGTAAGAAATAGAAAGAAGGGAGAGAAAAGTTTTGTCACACTGACGAAAAGAAAAGAAGAAGAAGAAGACATGAGAATCAAATTCTTCTCTAACCTAAAACAACCTGAATAGGCAGCAAAATTTTGTGCAATTTATCATTTAAAAATTCTTGAGAATTGGATTTTATTTGACAAATATTATTAGGAGGTTTTAATTTGAGAGTATCTAAAATTGTTCCATTACATAGTGCTTGCTAAAGCATCTTGTACTAGAACGGTGAGGATTATTGTTGTTTCAAAATCTTTTGAAGAACTATCAATGCCTTGCAGTGAAGGAAAATAAAAGAAAGAAACTAGAGAGGAGTGAGGAGGAGATGAGGACGTTGCAAAATGTTCATGAGGCAATTACTTCAAAAATAACAGGTTGTTAATAAGTTGCGATAAATGTGAAAAATGTGTTAAGTTAACAGAATACTGAAACCAATACCTTGATAAACACAAAAGGTGATATGAAATATGGCAATACCCGCTAAAGAGTAGGCGATCATATGTATTTTTTAGTTTCCGTCAAACCTGCAACAAAGATAGCGTTATGCAAGTATTTCACTGGCGGAAAATTTGAATTCTAGAAAACAGTCTTATATATACATAGAGACACTACTGACTCGACCTAAACTAAATGCATGGCCTGATTTGCATCGAAAATAAGAAAATAGGATTGATGACATGAGATATAATGTCAAGCTAAGAAGGAATGTTCCTACGTTATCAAAACCATTCTGATGAATGCAATCTCTTAATTCTAAAGTCTTCTGTTGAATTCCAAATATTCCAATGTAATATTGTTATGTGTAAGAGCATGGCATGATTTCCATTACTGATTGTTGATGACAAAATGCCTTACTCACCAGATGTGAACATTGATAACAGGAACTCCAACTAATTTCTCCAATTCGATAAAGTAAGGAATCTCTTTCCAGTCATCAAGCAAAAGAAGCTTCAGGATATCAACTGATCGGAGCAAATAGATGGACAGTAAAAAAGAATTGGGAAACAAAAGTAGTTCAATTTAGACAACACACAGAAAACATTTTGGTGTACCTGAGTGGCAAATACATAAGCATCTTTTTCAATCATGTCTCCACTATTTAGCAAAAAACTGCTCACTGCTCCCTCATTGCTTAAATCGATCTTCTTTATTCGTGAATTAAGCTGTACTTCTCCTCCCAGTGACTGAATAAGATGAACAATTGGCATTCAGAGTCTCTCAAGGGGGGTTGCCATCCAAAAAGGCCATCTTTGAACCATGTTTCTCCTGTTAAACTATTTCACTCAATTCTAGCTCCGTTGTTTCAATGTTAAAAATAATTTTTTAACAGGACATAAAGTAAAAATACCATATCCAGATAATAATGTTGAGTAAACGAAACTATTTGGTTCCAAAGAGGTAGAGAAGGTCACAGACCACTACAACATTTGTCGAATCCTTGGTTAGGGAGGCTAAAGAATGTTTTATAAAGGAATGTTGACGAATAGAAAGATTGTGACAATCAAGAAGTGTAAGATAGTCGATGAAGATGAAGGTAAGCTCAAACAGTTTATCAATGATGTTGTAATTCTAACATAAATCAACCACATAAATGTGGTAAAATTACTTGGATGTTGTTTGGAAACTGAAGTACTTCTGTTAGTTTATGAGTTCATTTCAAATGGAACTCTTTTTCAACACATATACAGACAAAATAATCATGAATTTCCAATTATGTAGGAAATGCGTTTATGGATTACAACTAAAGTTGCGGATGCTGTCTCATACTTGCATTTAGCAGCATCCATTCTCATTTATCATCAAGACATCAAATTCACAAACATACTGCTGGATGATAAATATAAAGCAAAAGTTTCAGACTTTGGCATCTCAAAGTCAATTGCTCTATATTTCTCATCTAGTAGTATGCTTGAGGACTCAATATCTCAATAATAAATGGGTATGGATGTTGCTGAATGCAAATACGAGACAGCATCTACCACTTCAATTGCAATCTGCAAGCGAATTTCCCACGTAATTAAAAATTCCTAATCATTTTGTTAATGTATGTGTTGAAAGAGAGTTCCATTTGGGATGAACTTGTAAACAAATAAAGGTACTTCTGTCTTCAAACAACATCCAAGTAAGTTAACCACATTTTTGTGGTTAATTTGTGTTAGAATTACAACTTTGTTGATAAAGTATTTGGTTTTTCCTTCATCTTTGTTGACTTTCTTAGACTTCTTGATTAACATAATCTTTCCATCAGCCAAACATTCCTTTATAGACTGTTCTTTGGCCTCCCGCCCAAGGATTTGACTCACATTGTAATGGTCTTTGGTTCTCTAGCTCCTTGGAACTAAATAGTTTTGTTTGTTCAATATTATTATCTCTTAAAAGACAATTGTTGTTGTAATAGCAAACCACCATTTCTTTTAAAATATTTTTCCTTGAGTCTAATGGTCTTTCTTCTTTTAATTTTCTTGTACAACCCCATGCAACAATAACTAGTAAAAGTAATCCAAGATCAGGCCGCAACCTGCACAATTATCAAATCAGAAGATAAATTTAATTTTATAAAAAACTTTTGATATCATTTTTAATTCAAAAAAATTAAAAAATCATCACGTTAATTATAGTGACTGCAATAAACTATAACTACTGAGTGATTAGCTTGCTGCAATTTTGAGTCTTCAAGAGGTCTAAATCCCTAAACAAATATATGACTAACTTCTAGTTAATATTACAAACCAAATAGATATTACATACCTATGATGATAATAATTTTAGTCCGAGATTTTTTATCAGGTTCCCAGACATATGGTGAGTCCCTGATAGGGTAGTAGCACATTTTCTCACTGTCAGAATTTGAGTACCCATCAGGACACGAACAGTTATAGGGTCCCTATCCCAGGATATGTACAGAGAAGGCAGCAGAGTATCTTCTTTGGGTTCATACAACGACCCTTTGCCAATTAGGAATATTAAGGCAAATCTTTTGGCATGGGAAATTAGGAATAACCATTACATGCATAATGGAAAAACAGAGTGTAAGCAAATAAAATAAAATCACATACAATAGACAGAAGAAACCCATGTGTAACAATTTGTTGTGTCTTAATGTCGAATGGTTCACAGGAAATTTGTCACAATTTTTAAGTTGACCATTAAGACTGCACAATCAACATAAAATAAATAAATAAATAAAAACAGCTAGGTGGAAAAGTAAAGAGAAAGTTAGGCAGGGCAGGAAATGGGAGAGAAACAAGAAAGGGGGAATAGCCAAGAAATAGAAGCAGAAGAAAACAGAAAAATAACTCGAGGTCAATTCATTCACTGTCTCTTGTTCCTAATAATAAAACTATTAAGGGAAACAGACGAATCACTTGAGGTAAATTCATTCACTAGCTCTTGTCCCTAATAATAAAATCACTAAAAGATTCTAAAGGGTATACTGAACATATAAATTACCGATAGAATTCCAATTACTAAGCTTTTCACAAGCCAAAAGGAAGGTCCTTATTCATCATCAGTTCTAATGGTCTGCCAAGACGTCATTAAATGCTGTATTAAATTCAGCGGCATTAATCAATGAAGGATTAGTTCCGAGGATTTTCTTACACAGTAAGTGCAGACAATATCAGCATATTGCATCATCAAAATGTGTAACGAAAATGAGTTCACAAGATCAACACAATTCAAATCATCAAACATAGACATTCTGCCAAAAAAACCTCATTAAAACTGGACCAGGAACTAGTGCACCAAGACCTTTTCTCCAGAGTATATTGCATGTGAAATGAGCCAAAGGAAGCTTGAAAGTAGGCTAGAACGCCATTAACCAAAATCAAGAATTTTGGGACACAACAGCTACCACAAAAGCTTCACACAATCTTATTTTTTTCAGATTTCTGAAAAGATATACACTATTTTACAAGCCATGTGTTAAAGAGCATTAACCAACTTACCCAAATATAATACGTCCATTGGTTGATGTTGTTTTGAGGTCTCTTGACACTCTATCATATTGCACAACATCCTTCACAAAATAACCCGCAGTCAAACTCCCAACTCCGTATATCTCTAGATATGGGCATGATTTATTGGCTATGGAGCCTGATAAAGAACCTTCATTCACCTCATAGCAAAACTCACCATCACAAGGAACCAAACTCCTACTGTCTGACTTTTTTACATTATATAGTGTATGATCTATTTGTTACGAACAATCCACTATTCAAACAAAAGCTTTGATCCTACACGGATAATGAAAATCAAAACAAAAGAAGGGCATAAGAAAAAAAAAAGTGTTTGGCTTACACCAAGGGAGCTTGTTCTAGGGCATTCTTTGCATCAGATGCAATTGACCCACATAATGTCACTTCATGTATCCACCTGTACATAGTAGTCATTGGAAGGAGTTCCAATTCCAATCCTTGCGTAATAAAGCCTACAAAGGAAGGAACTATGGAATTAGAGTGACTAAAACTTAATCTACACAAAACTACCAAAACAAGTACAACGCAATAAATAGTAATAACGGTAGAAACAAATCGACAAGGAGAAAAAAAAAGGAACTGAAAAATCGTAGAGAAAGGCGAAGAGAAGAAATAAAAGAAGAGGCAACAGAAAAATCATCAAATTAAGAAGGATAAACCCAAGGCCATTGGGATGGCCTGTGCCACTGGAGGGAAGAACAACACTGAGACGGCCGATGCCGCTGGAGGGAAGATCAACACCTGGATGGCCGATATTTGTCTCCCATAGGCAAATGGGTCCAAAACTATGTGGTTCATTCTACGAAGGTGAGCAAATTCCCAAATTCCCCTGCAAAGCACTGTGAAAATGTGCCTCCAACAGGAAGTCTGCCTCTAAGCATGTTATATACGACATATTTATAGTGAGAAGGTTCTCCAATTTTCCCAACTCCTGTGGCACCTCTCTAGTAAGTATGTTCACTTCCAATTTTAGAAATTTAAGTTGGTTTAGCTTTGATATGGACCTAAGACTGGAACCACTTAAATTGTTGTGGGACAAGCTCCTACAAGAAAAAGGAACAAACAAGCAATAAGTTTAAAGTAATATCATTTGAATTGTTATAATGATTATGTGTTTGACCAATTCTAGTGCTAGACATAATGTTGGATATAAAGATTTATTTAAGTCAATTATCTATAATATTTATAAGTATAATAATAGATAATAATATATAAAAAATAATAAAAATTTAATAAAATATTTTTTAAAATTTAATTTAATTTATTTATAAAATTAAATAAAATGTGTTTAATTTATATTATAAAATTAAATATATAATTAATATAAATTTAGTAGCAATGATATTATTTTAGAAATTAAAAATTTTTATTATTTATTTTTTTAATTATTTTCTCAAATAATTCTTAATTATATTATTTTACCTTATTTATTACTTTATCTACTTTTTTCTGTTGATTCTATATACAATTTTATAAACCAACTAGTGGCCCAACAATTGTAATACCCTTCAGCCTCCTTTGATTATCACTATGGTACCTTACAATAATTTGATGGTGGCAAAAGGTAAAGTCTACCTTCAATTCGATATGATGCCAAATGACTCAATTTTGAAAAGACCTAGTCACTGAAGTACAAAGTTATCAACCTATTTGATTTCTACACTCAAGAAAGGTAGGTCAATTACTCATATATTATCAATTTTGAATTTACTTAATGATAATATATCATGTTTCTTGTATCTTAATGGGTTAGGCAATTAATGTAATATAATTTAATCAAAGAGAAAAAATATAAATGACTAATAGAAGCAAAATTAGCAAAGGTCTTACAACAAGTAGAGAGTTAAGGAATTTCCAATCTCCTCCAGAGGCGGCCCGGTCAAGGAATTACCATGTAACTGAAGAATGCTCAAGCTACAAGACTCACATATATCCGCAGGTATTGAGCCAACCGGTCCTCCTCCGAAGATTCAAAACCTTTAGGTTCTGAAAGTAGCCAAGCTCTAGCGGCATTTTTTAGGTAAGGTTGTTCCACAAAAAATTCAAGTATCCCAAATTTGAGTATAAACCCATTTTCACAAGAATATGTCCTGCGAGATAGTTGTTTGAAAGGTCCAATGTGTGAACCGATCCAAAGAATTTACTTGAACCGGTTGGAATGGAACCGGTCAATTTGTTTTGTGAAAATTTACTTCCTCCAGCCCAAGATAAAAATGCCCTCCAGTATGCTGCCGTGAAGGCTGTTACCTCAAATTCGAATAACTAATATTGTGGCACAGTTAACTATTGTTGTTGGAATGCTACTTGTGAGCTTCTTGTTGGACAAGCTCATGTACTTTAGTGAAGTTAGATCACCAATTGATGATGGCAGGCTTCCAGTAAGTCCATTGCTTGACAAGTCCAAGTATTCCAGGCTGCTCAGATTGCCAAAGTTACCTGTCAACTTCTTGTTGTATCTGCAGAATCCAATATCCACTGGTAGTGGTCCCGGAAATTTGTTGCCCTGTAACAAGAGATCTTTCAAGTTGTGGATGGTAGATACCCTTTTGGCACGGACCTGGAAAATGCATTGTGTGAAAGATGTAAAGTTTGAAGATGTTTAAGTAACCTATTCCAGTTGAAAAATCTGGGACACCAGAAATTTTGTTGTTGGAGACCTTGAGAGTGTTCAAAGAAGAGCAGGCAGCTACATTCGGTAATGGCCCTTGAACCAAATTGTCAGCTAAAGAAAGGTAACAAAGGGACATACGGTTTCAGAAGAGATCATTAGAAACTTTTCCTGAGAATGAGTTTTTGGAAAGATCAAGAAATCTTATGGAACCAAGCGAAGATGGAATGGGACCGGAAAGACTATTGTGACTGAGTTTAAGCCTTTCAAGACTACTCATAAGACCAAGCTCAAAACTGATAGTTCCACTAAAATTGTTATGAGCAAGTGATAAGGTTTTCAAACCTTGCAACTTTTGAAGCCCTTTGCCAATTTTCCCGGATAAGTTGAGGCCATTGAGTGAGACTTGAGAAACTTGGCCGATCACTGGATTGCACTGTATGAACTTCTATGAACAAGGGGAGTCATCGTCTTCATTCCAAAGCTGAGATAAGAAGATGCATGGATAATACCTGACTTGAAAACAAGAAGGCCTAAAACATCATCATTGCGTAGAATGGGCACATCATCATTTCCAATGCAACTTTTAAGACCAGCTACCAAAATTAGAAACCATAATAAAAATAGAACCAAACCCATTTATCACCACTTCTTGCCCACTCCCTCTCTCTTTCTCTCTCTCTTTCATTGTAGGCCTCTTCTTCCCATTCAAGTGCAAACATCTTTTTGCCAGCTTTGCAACTGATCTGATCTCTTCTTTCTGGCCCTGCTTGAGGACTTGAGCATCAAGTATACAAACAAGCGGTTCTCTTGCATTGAAAGAGAGAAATATGTCACTAAATTTCTTTCTTTAACAGAATGCATTGAGATATTGATGTAGTTCCAAAACAGACGATAAGATTACTAAAACCAAATAGTTATGGCCTTCTAGTTGAGATAATTTTAAGGATTCAACTCACATTATAGTTGTTTGTGGCCTTCTCTAGTTCCTTGGAACCAAATCATTTCATTTGCTTAATGTTATTATCTTTTGAAGACAATTTTTGTTGCAATAACAAACCACTATTTCTTTTGAAATAATTTTGTTTGAGTTTAGTGGCCTTTCTTCTTTGAATTGTTTTGTACAATGTACATGCACTAATAACTAGTAAAAGTAATCAAATACTAGAGTTGCAACCTGTATAACCATCAAATCAGAAGATAAGTTTAATTCTATAAAAGACTTCGGATATTATTTATAATTCAGAAAGATTAAGAAAAGATCATGTTATTATAATGATTGCAATAAACTACAACCAGTCGAAGTGATTAGCCTACCACAAATTTGAGCTTTCAAAATGTCCAAATCCTTGAACAAATTTACAACTAACTTCCAACTAATTCTACAAACCAAACAAATATTTCATACTTATGATGATAACTTTAGCCCGAGATTTTTTACTAAGTTCCCAAAGAAATGGTGGGTAACATGTATTCTTGCTGTCATGATGCAAGTACCCATTAGGACATGAGTAGTTATAGGATCCTTGATCCCCAATATACATACAGAGAAGGTGACAATGTGAGTTCGAGTTCATACAATGACCCCATACTAATTAGGAATATTAAGAAAAATAATGTTATTTCAGGGATCTTTGGTAACCATAATATGTATAAATTATAAAAGAGTTCCCAAGTACTAATTGGATTTCAAAAATTTGCAACAAAAGGAAAAAGGTTTCAACATTTTTATAAAAAAATTTACAAGTCAACTTCATATTTGTGGCGTCATATTCTATATTTAACTTAAAGCTATAATATCTGCACATCTGCTAAGGATCTTGTGAAAGGATTTGGAATAATCAGAGGAACCATCAGTGCAAACATATAGATGCCTTTGTGATAACTGTGTCTAACAAGAGCGATTGCTAATGCAAAAAAGAACTGAAGATTTTGCTAGTCAACAATATCCCTGGAATGCTCCCCATTCAAGGACTGCAGGAACATATTCCTACTGCATCAACAAGTCAAGAGATAGTTGCCTAGAAGCAAACTAGTCTTGGTTAACCATAAAGGTAGTCTTGTTGTCACTGCAATAGTTAGAATCATCTTTTACAACATCGGTCATCCCTACTTCAAAATACTTGATGTAAGGAGGAATGGTGGCTTGACAACATTTCAGGCCATAACAACCATCACTTCTTTAGGTTCTGTTACAAAAGGAAAGACACCCATTAATAGGGTGGTGATTCGTTAGAAGCACAACATAATTGTTGCAACCTGTAACTGTGAACCTGTTATATACACTTGAATAGAAGAAAGGGTTGTATGACATGTCAATTGTTCCATCAAAGCTTCTGTTGTTGTTGCAATTGTAAAAAAAGACTGAGTTATTAACTTGAACCAAACCTCTAATTGAAATGTTGAGCAATTTCATTTCTATGCTTGTCAAGAAAGGTTTGGGAGGCCTAAAGGTGTCATTACAATCTACCACAAAGTTGTCATTCAAGGAAGAGTTGGGTCCAACTCCAAAAGGGAAGGGAATGACAACGTCTCCACATTTGCCTTTACATCTAGGATGTGCTAAAAATTCATCTTCTGCTACTGCTTTTATGAATCATAATAGAAAAATGACACGAAATAAAAGTGGAGTACCATTAAGAATACAACTTGTGAAATTGATCACTCTTAATCTTTAATCTTGATTATAATAAGTATAATATTTAAACCAATTATAAATATAAAACATAAAATAATAATAGAAAAAAAAACAACTATAAAACAAAAAATGAATTAAAAAATATATAAAAATAATATATATATATAACATATTAATATATAATATACTAAATTTGTATACTAAATTAAATTAAAATATGTAATATATATTATAATAATTATTCTAATAATTAGTTAGAATATAGATTATAATATATAATATGAAGTATAATATGAAATAAGAAATATAGAATAAAATTGGAATAAATATTAATATGGAATAAAAACATATTGCGTGTAATAGGATTTGAACTTATACCAAGATTTAGAAGACTTATGTCCTATCTATTAGACAATGGATGCTTTTCAATTTAATTTTTTTCTTTTTTCTTTGTTTTCTTGTTGATAAATGATAAAAAAAGAATATTGAAAAAATTATGGGAATTGCATATTTAACTAAATGATGGATTAAACTTTCTAGAATTCTATTTATAAATTTTATTTATATATTATATAATTAATATTATATATAGTATTCTATATAGTAATAGAATTTAATATTCTATTATTATTTATTACCATTATTTTTCTCTTATTATTATTTTATTCTTATAATATATAGATAACAAAATATAACTAATAAATAGATTACAAATATAGTATAATTTAAATACTTAAATATACTAACTAATAAGACTTTGACTATTAAGCATTTACCTCAAAATTAGGGGCAGTCACTTGTGGTCGACTAAAAGTGAAGGTTAGCTCTGTTTTCTACAATCTCTTAATAAACAATACTTGTCAAGACTCCTAAAATTTATTTGTTACAAACTTTGTTTTCTTTTGATCATCTATTTGATACAAGTTTTGTTTTCTTCTTACCGTAGCCTATTCTGTTTGAACAATTGGATTGATAGTAATCCCAATCTTAGCCCATACACTCTCATGGTAACCAACAATTGCTTGAGTTTCCAACAACTAGAAAACAATAAATGACGACGAGGATAAATTACCAAATGTTACCTGTGCACATAATTTTGAAACAAATAGCTTGATTTTCAAATTCATAAACTCCACGGGTATTTCAACCATGTAATGCAAAACAAAATCTATTCATTGAAGCATAATTTTCCATATAATCTTTTTTGATGGATGAAAGGAAGAAGAGTGCACAAACAGATAAAATGTCTATTTTAATACCTACTCCTAAAATCTATTTGTTATAGGCTATGTTTTCTTCTTACCATCTATTTGCTTGAAACTTTGTTTTCTTCTTACTATTTATTTGCTACAGGCTTTGTTTTCTTCTTTCTGTAGGTTGCTTTGTTTTCTATTGGCTTCTCTAGGTTTTGTTTTTTTCTTACCGTCTATTTGCTACAGACTTTGTTTTCTTCCTACCTTAGGCTACTTTGTTTTCTTCTTACCTTATATTTTCTACAAGCTCTATTTTCTTCTTACAATAGGTTGCTCTATTTTCTTCTTACCATTTATTTGCTAGAGGCTCTATTTTTTTTTTACTATAGGCTACTCTATTTGGACAAATGGATTGACAGTCCTCCTAATGTTAACCCATACATACACTCTGATGGTAGCCAACAGTCACATGAGTTTCCAATAGTTGGAAAACAACAAATGAGGACAAGGATTAATTACCAAAGGTTGCTTATGCACATAATTTTGAAAGAAGTAGCTTGATTTTCAAATTCGTAGATCCCACAGATATTTCAACCATGTAATGCAAAATATAATATATTCATTGAAACTTAATTTGCTGTATAATCTTTTTTGATGGATGGCAGGAAGAAGAGTGCATGAACAGATAAAATGTCTATTATACTACCTACTCCTAAAATCTATTTGCTATAGGCTTTGTTTTGTTCTTACTATCTATTTGCTACAGGCGTTGTTTTCTTCTTTCCATATGTTACCCTATTTTCTGCAAGCTCATCTAGGTTCTATTTTTTGGTTATCGTCTATTTGTTACAAA
This sequence comes from Bruguiera sexangula, assembly GCA_020141445.1. Lineage (NCBI taxonomy): Eukaryota > Viridiplantae > Streptophyta > Magnoliopsida > Malpighiales > Rhizophoraceae > Bruguiera > Bruguiera sexangula. Next base: position 7,280,125 of record JAHLGP010000232.1, read on the forward strand.
CTTTATTTTCTTCCTACCTTAGGCTGTTTTGTTTTCTATAGGCTCTATTTTCTTCTTACCGTCTGTTTGTTACAAGCTATGTTTTCTTCTTACCATAGGTTATTTGATTTTCTATAGACTTGTATAGGATCTGTATTCTTCCTACCATTTATTTGCTATAGGCTCTGTTTTCTTCTTACCGGAGGCTACTCTGTTTGGACAAGTGGATTGACAGTCCTCCCAATCTTAGCCCATACACTCTAATGGTAGCCAGCAGTCACATGAGTTTACAACAGTTAGAAAGCAACAAATGAGGATGAGGATTAATTATCAAAGGTTTCTAGTGCACATAATTTTGAAAGAAGTAGCCTAATTTTCAAATTTGTAAACTCCACAGGTATTTCAACCATGCAATACAAAACAAAATATATTCATTGAAACATAATTTTCCATATAATCTTTTTTCATGGATGAAAGGAAGAGGAGTGCACGAAAAGATAAAATGTCTATTTTAGTACCTACTCCTAAAATCTATTTGTTACAGGCACTATTTTCTTCTTTCCATGGGCTGCTTTATTTCTACAGGCTCTTCTACGTTCTATTTTCTTCTTAGTGTCTATTTGCTATAGACTTTGTTTTTTTCCTAACTTAGGCTACTTTATTTCTATAGGCTCTGTTTTCTTCTTACTATTTATTCGCAAGAGGCTCTATTTTCTTCATACCATTTTTTTGCTAGAGACTTTATTTTCTTCTTACCATCTATTTGCTAGAGGATTTGCTTTCTTCTTACCGAAGGCTACTTTGTTTGGACAAGTGTATTGATAGTCCTCCCAATCTTAGCCCATACACTTTGATGATAACCAACAGTCACATGAGTTTTCAACAGTTGCAAAGCAATAAATGAGGATGAGGATTAATTACCAGACGTTGCATGTGCACATAATTTTAAATGAAGTAGCTTGATTTTCAAATTCGTAAACTCCATAGGTATTTTAACCATGTAATGCAAAACATAATCTATTCATTGAAACTTAATTTGCCATAAATTTATTTTTAGTGGATGAAAGAAAAAGGAGTGCATGAACAGATGAAATGTCTATTTTAGTACCTACTCCTAAAATCTATTTGCTACTGGCACTGTTTTCTTCTTACTGTCTATTTGATACAGGCTTTATTTTCCTTTTACCATAGGTTGCTCTACTTTCTACAAGCTCCTACAGCCTTTATTTTCTTCTTATCATTTATTTGCTAGAGGCTTTATTTTCTTCTTATCTTCTATTTGCTAGAGGCTCTATTTTCTTCTTACTGAACGCTACTTTGTTTGGACAAGTGGACAATCCTCCTAATCTAAACCCATGCACTTTAATGGTAACCAACAGTCACATAAGTTTCTAATAATTAGAATCCAATAAATAAGGATGAGGATTAATTACCAAAGGTTACAAGTGCACATAATTTTGGAAGAAACAACTTGATTTTTAAATTCATAAACTCCACAAGTATTTCAACCATGTAATGATAAATAGAATTTATTCATTGAAGCTTAATTTTCCATATAATCTTTTTTGGTGGATAAAAAGAAGAGGAGTGCACAAATAGATAAAATTTCTATTTTAGTTCCTACTCCTAAAATCTATTTGCTACAAGCCCTGTTTTCTTCTTACCGTCTATTTGCTACAAACTCTATTTTCTTCTTTCTGTTGGCTGCTCTATTTTTTACTGACCCCTCCAGGTTCTATTTTCTTCTTGTCGTCTATTTGCTACAGACTCTATTTTTTTCCTACCTTAGGCTGGTCTATTTTTACAGGCTCTATTTTCTTCATACCATCCATTTACTACAAACTTTATTTTCTTCTTACCATAGGCTACTTTGTTTTCTACAAGCTCTTATAGACTCTATTTTCTTCTTATCGTTTATTTACTAGAGGTTCAATTTTCTTCTTATTGTCTATTCGCTAGAGTCTCTATTTTCTTTTTACTAGAGACTGCTTTGTTTAGACATGTGAATTGACAGCCCTCCCAATCTTAGCCCATACACTTTGATGGTATCCTATAGTCACACGAGTTTCCAATAGTTGGAATGCAACAAATGAGGATGAGGATTAATTACCAAAGGTTGCCAATGCACATAATTTTGAAAGAAGTAGCTTGATTTTCAAATTTGTAAACTCTATCTGTATTTCAACCATGTAATGCAGAACAAAATTTATTCATTAAAGAGGAGTGCACGAACATATAAAATGTTTATTTTTATACCTACTCCTAAAATCTATTTGCTACAGCCTCTATTTTCTTCCTTCTGTAGGTTGCTCTATTTTCTACAAGCTCCTTTAGGTTTTATTTTCTTTTTAGCATCTATTTGCTATAGGCTCTGTTTTCATCTCACCAAAGGTAGCTCTGTTTGGACAAATGGATTGATAGTCCTCCCAATCTTATCCCATACACTCTGATGGTAGCCAACAGTCACATGAGTTTCCAACAGTTGGAAAGTAACAAGTGAGGAGGAAGATTAATTGTTAAAGATTGCTTGTGTACATAATTTTGAAAGAAATAGCTTGATTTTCTAATTCTTTAACTCTACGAGTATTTCAATCATGTAATGCAAAACTGAATCTATTCTTTGAAGATTAATTTGTCGTATAATATTTTTTGATGGATGAAAGGAAGAGGAGTGCAAGAACAGATAAAATGTCTATTTTAGTACCTACTACTAAAATCTATTTGCTAGAAGTTTTATTTTCTTCTTACCGTCTATTTGCTACAGACTTTGTTTTCTTCTTTTCATATGCTACACTAATTTCTACAGGCTCCTCCAGGTTCTGTTATCTTCTTATCATCTATTTACTATAGGATTTGTTTTTTTCCTACCTTAGGTTGCTCTGTTTTTGACAAACTCCTACAGACTCTATTTTGTTCTTACTATCTATTTGTTACAGGCTCTATTTTATTCTTACCATAGGATGCTCTATTTTCTATAAGTTCCTTCAGGATTTGTTTTCTTCTTGTCATTTATTTGCTAGAGGCTCTTTTTCTTTCTTAACATCTATTTGCTAGAGGTTCTGTTTTCATCTTACTAGAGGTAGCTCTGTTTGGACAAGTGGATTCATAGTCCTCCCTATCTTATCCCATACACTTTGATGGTAGCCAACAATCACATGAGGTTCCAATAGTTGGAAAGCAATAAATGAGGAGGAAGATTAATTGCCTATGCACATAATTTTGAAAGAAGTAGCTTGATTTTCTAATTCATAAACTTCACAAGTTTTTCAACCATGTAATGCAAAATTGAATCTATTCATTGAAGTTTAATTTCCTGTATAATCTTTTTTGATGGATGAAAGGAAGTGGAGTGCACGAACAGATAAAATGTCTACTTTAGTACCTACTCCTAAAATCATTTTTCTATAAGTTCTCTTTTCTTCTTACCGTCTATTTGCTATAGGTTTTGTTTTCTTCTTACCGTCTATTTGCTACAGGCTTTATTTTCTTCTTACTATCTATTTGCCATAGGCTCTGTTTTTTTCTTATTATAGGTTGTTATGTTTTCTATAGGCTCTTACAAATTCTATTTTCTTCTTACCATCTATTTGCTAGAGGCTTTGTTTTTTTCTTATCATTTATCTACTAAAAGCTCTATTTTCTTCTTACCATAGACAACTCTGTTTGGAAAAATGAATTGATAGTCCTCCTAATCTTAGCCCATAGACTCTGATGGTACCCAGTAGTCACATGAGTTTACAATAGTAGAAAAGCAACAAATGAGGACAAAGATTAATTACCAAAGGTTTCTAGTGCATATAATGACGAGTATTTCAATCATGTAATGCAAAATAGGATATATTCATTAAAGCTTAATTTGTTGTATAATCTTTTTTTATGGATGAAAGGAAGATGAGTGCACAAACAAATAAAATGTTAATTTTAGTACCTACTCCCAAAATCTATTTGCTACAGGCTCTATTTCTTCTTCCCGTCTATTTGCTGCAGGCTTTGTTTTCTTCTTACCATTTATTTGCTACAGGCTCTTTTTTCTTCTTGCCGTCTATTTTCAAGAGCCACTGTTTTCTTCTTACCGTCTATTTGTTAGAGGCTCTATTTTCTACTCACCGTAGGCAACTCTATTTGGACAAGTGGATTGATAGTCCTCCCAATCCTAGGCCATACATTCTGATGGTAGCCAATAGTAATATAAGTTTGTAATAGTTGGAAAGCAAAAAATGAGGACGACGATTAATTACCAAAAGTTGCCTGTGTATATAATTTTGGAAGAAGTAACTTGATTTTCAAATTTGTAAACTTCATAGGTATTTCATCCATGTATTGCAAAATAGAATTTATTCATTGTAGCTTAATCTTTCGTATAATCTTTCTTGATGGATGAAAGGAAGAGGAGTGCCTGAACAAATAAAATGTCTATTTTAGTACCTACTTCTAAAATTTATTTGCTATAGGCTCCATTTTCTTCTTACCATCTATTTGCTATAAGCTCTGTTTTGTTCTTTTCATAGGCTACACTGTTTTCCACAGGCTCCTCTAGGTTCTATTTTCTTCTTACCGTTTATTTGCTACAGGCTTTATTTTCTTCCTACCTTAGGTTGCTCTATTTTCTACAAGCTCTTACAGGCTCTATTTTCTTCCTATCATCTATTTGCTACAGGCTCTGTTTTTTTCTTACCATAGGCTACTTTATTTTTTGTAGGCTCTTACAGGCTCTTTTTTCTTCTTGTCGTCTATTTGCTAGAGGCATTGTTTTCTTCTTAATGTCTATTTGCTAGAGGCTTTGTTTTCTTCTTACTATAGGCTGCTCTGTTTGGCCAAGTGGATTGACAATCCTCCCAATCTCAGGCTATACACTATGATGTTAGCCAGCAATCACATGAGAATCCAATAGTTGGAAAGCAACAAATGAGGATGAGGATTAATTACTGAAGGTTTCCTGTGCACATAAGTTTGAAAAAAGTAGCTTCATTTTCAAATTCGTAAACTCCATGGGTATTTAAACCATGTAATACAAAACATAATCTATTGATTGTAGCTTAAATTTTCGTATAATCTTTCTTGATGGATGAAAGGAAAAGGAGTGCCCAAACAAATAAAATGTCTATTTTAGTACCTACTCTTAAAATCTATTTGCTATAGGCTTTGTTTTATTCTTTTTGTAGGTTGCACTATTTTCTAAGGGCTCTTCTAGGTTTTATTTTCTTCTTACCATCTATTTGCTACACGCTCTGGTTTCTTCCTACCTTAGGTTGCTTTGTTTTCTACAGGCACTATTTTCTTCCTACCATCTATTTGCTACAGGCTTTGTTTTCTTCTTACCATAGGCTGTTTTCTTTTCTTCTTGTCGTCTATTTGCTAGAGGGACTATTTTCTTCTTACTATCTATTTACTAGAGGCTCTATTTTCTTCTTACCGTAGGCAGCTCTGTTTGGACAAGTGGATTGATAGTCCTCCCAATCCTAGGCCATACATTCTGATGGTAGCCAACAGTTATATAAGTTTCCAACAATTGAAAAGTAACAAATGAGAATGAGGATTAATTACCAAAGGTTGCCTGTGTATATAATTTTGGAAGAAGTAGCTTGATTTTCAAATTTGTAAACTCCATAGGTATTTCAACCATATAATATAAAACATAATTTATTCATTGTAACTTAATTTTTCATATAATCTTTCTTGATGGATGAAAGGAAGAGGAATGCATGAACAAATAAAATATCTATTTTAGTATCTACTCCTGAAATCTATTTGCTACAGGCTCCGTTTTCTTCTTACCATTTATTTGTTACAGGCTCTATTTTCTTCTTTCCATTGGCTGCACTGTTTTCTACAGACTCCTCTATGTTCTATTTTTTTGTTACTGTCTATTTGCTACAGACTCTGTTTTCTTCCTACCTTAGGTTGTTCTATTTTTTACAAGCTCTTACAGGCTCTATTTTCTTCCTACCATCTATTTGCTACAAGTTCTGTTTTCTTCTTACCATAGGCTACTTTCTTTTTTGTAGGCTCTTACAAGCTCTTTTTCCTTCTTGCCGTCTATTTGCTAGAGGCACTATTTTCTTCTTACTATCTATTTGCTAGAGGTTTTGTTTTCTTCTTACCGTAGGCTACTATGCTTGGCCAAGTGGATTGACAATCCTCCTAATCTCAGGCCATACACTTTGATGGTAGCCAGCAGTCACATTAGAATCCAATAGTTGGAAAGCAGCAAATAAGGATAAGGATTAATTACTGAAGGTTACCTGTGCACATAAATTTGAAAAAGTAGCTTCATCAAATTCGTAAACTCTATGGGTATTTCAACCATCTAATACAAAACATAATCTATTCATTGTAGTTTATTTTTTTGTATAATCTTTCTTGATGGATGAAAGGAAGACAAGTGTCCGAACAAATAAAATGTCTATTTTAGTACCTACTCCTAAAATCTATTTGCTACAGGCTCCGTTTTCTTCTTACCATTTATTTGCTACAAGCTCTATTTTCTTCTTTCCATAGGTTGCACTGTTTTCTACAAGCTCATTTAGGTTCTATTTTCTTCTTACCGTCTATTTGCTACAAGCTCTGTTTTCTTCCTACCTTAGGTTGCTCTGTTTTCTACAGGCTCCTATAAGCTCTATTTTCTACAGACTCCTACAAGCTTTATTTTCTTCCTACCATCTATTTGCTACAGGCTCTATTTTCTTCTTACCATAGGCTACTTTATTTTTTGTAGGCTCTTACAAGCTCTCTTTTCTTCTTGTCGTCTATTTGCTAGAGGCTCTGTTTTCTTCTTACTGTAGGAAACTCTATATGGACAAGTGGATTGATAGTCCTCCCAATTCTAGGCCATACATTCTAATGGTAGCCAACAGTCATATAAGTTTCCAACATCTGGAAAGCAACAAATGACGATGAGGATTAATTATTAAAGGTTGACTATGTATATAATTTTGGAAGAAGTAGCTAGATTTTCAAATTTGTAAACTCCACAGGTATTTCATCCATGTAATGCAAAATGGAATCTATTCATTCTAACTTAATTTTTCGTATAATCTTTCTTGATGGATGAAAGGAAGAGGAGAGCCCAAACAACTAAAATGTCTATTTTAGTACCTATTCCTAAAATCTATTTGCTATAGGCTTCATTTTCTTCTTACTATATATTTGCTACAGGGTCTATTTTCTTCCTACCTTAGGTTGCTTTATTTTCTACAAGCTTTTACAGGCTCTATTTTCTTCCTACCATCTATTTGCTATAGGCTCTGTTTTCTTCTTACCATAGGTTGCTCTGTTTTCTGTAGGCTCTTATAGGCTCTCTTTTCTTCTTGTCGTCTATTTGCTAGAGGGATTGTTTTCTTCTTACTGTATATTGGCTAAAGGTTCTATTTTCTTCTTATCGTAGGCAGCTCTATATGGATAAGTGGATTGATAGTCCTCCCAATCCTAGGCCATACATTCTGATAGTAGCCAACGGTCATATAAGTTTCCAACAGCTGGAAAGCAATAAATGATGATGAGAATTATTTATTAAAGTTTAGCTATGTATATAATTTTGGAAGAAGTAGCTTGATTTTCAAATTTGTAAACTCCATAGGTATTTCATCCATGTAATGCAAAATGGAATATATTCATTCTAGTTTAATTTTTTGTATAATCTTTCTTGATGGATGAAAGGAAGAGGAGTGCCCAAACAACTAAAATGTCTATTTTAGTACTTACTCCTAAAATCTATTTGCTATAGGTTTTATTTTCTTTTTACCATCTATTTGCTACAGGGTCTATTTTCTTCCTACCTTAGGTTGCTCTATTTTCTACAAGCTTTTATAGGCTCTATTTTCTTCCTACCATCTATTTGCTACAGGCTATGTTTTCTTCTTACCATAGGTTGCTCTGTTTTCTATAGGCTCTTATAGGCCCTCTTTTCTTCTTGTTGTCTATTTGCTAGAGGCATTGTTTTCTTCTTACTATCTATTTGCTAGAGGCTTTGCTTTTTTCTTACCGTAGGTAGCTCCATTTCGACAAGTGGATTGATAGTTCTCCCAATCCTAGGCCATACATTCTGATGGTAGCCAACAACCATATAAATTCCAAACAGTTGGAAAGTAACAAATGAGGATGATGATTAATTACCAAAGGTTACCTGTGTATATAATTTTAGAAGAAGTAGTTTGATTTTCAAATTTATAAACTCCACTGGTATTTCATCCATGTAATGCAAACTATAATTTATTCATTATAGCTTAATTTTTTGTATAATTTTTCTTGATGGATGAAAGGAAGAGGAGTGTCTGAACAAATAAAATGTTTATTTTAGTACCTACTCTTAAAATCTATTTGCTATAAGCTCCGTTTTCTTCTTACCATCTATTTGCTACAGGCTTGTTTTCTTCTTTCCGTAGGCTGCACTATTTTCTAGAGGTTTCTTTAGGTTATGTTTTCTTCTAACCATCTATTTGCTACAGACTCTATTTTCTTCCTACCTTAGGTTGCTCTGTTTTCTACAAGCTCTATTTTCTTCCTACCATCTATTTGCTACAGGCTCTATTTTCTTCTTACTGTAGGTTAATTTGTTTTCTGTAGGCTCTTACATGCTCTTTTTTTTTTCTTGCCATCTATTTGCTAAAGACATTTTTTTCTTCTTACTGTCTATTTGTTAGAGGCTCTGTTTTCTTCTTACCATAGGCTGCCTTGTGTGGCCAAGTGGATTGACAATCCTCCCAATCTCAGGCCATACACTCTGATGGTAGCCAACAATCATATGAGAATCCAACAATTGGAAAGCAATAAATGAGGATGAGGATTAATTACTAAAGGTTGCCTATGAACATAAGTTTGAAAAAAGTAGCTTCATTTTCAAATTCGTAAACTCCATGGGTATTTCAACCATGTAATACACCATGTAATACAAAACATAATCTATTCATTGTAGCTTAATTTTTCGTATAATCTTTTTTGATGGATGAAAGGAAGAGAAGGGTAGGAACACATAAAATGTCTATTTTAGTACCTGCTCCTAAAATCTATTTGCTACAGGCTCTATTTATTTCTTACTATTTGTTGGCTATAGGCTTTGTTATCTTCTTTTTATAGGCTGCATTATTTTCTACAGGCTCCTCTAGGTACTATTTTCTTCTTACCGTATATTTGCTACAGGTTATGCTTTCTTCGTACCTTTGGTTGCTCTGTTTTATACATGCTTTGTTTTCTTCCTACCGTCTATTTGCTGCAAGTTGTTTTTTCTTCTTACCATAGGCTACTTTTTTTTTTTTTACAGGCTTTTACAAACTCTCTTTTCTTCTTGTCGTCTATTTGCTTGAGGTACTATTTTCTTCTTACCATTCATTTGCTAGAGGCTCTATTTTCTTCTTACCGTAGGCTGCTTTATTTGTCCAAGTGGATTGACAATTCTCCCAATCTCAAGTCATACACTTTGATGTTAGCCAACAATCACATGAGTTTCCAATAGTTGGAAAGCAACAAATGAGGATGAGGATTATTTACCAAAGGTTGTCTACACACATAATTTTGAAAAAAGTAGCTTGATTTTCAAATTTGTAAACTCCACAAGTATTTCAACCATGTAATACAGAACAAAATCTATTCATTGAAGTTTAATTTGTCGTATAATCTTTTTTAATGAATGAAAAGAAGAGGAGTGCACGCATTGATAAAATGTCTATTTTAATACCTACTCCTAAAATATATTTGTTACAGGCTTTGTTTTGTTCTTACTGTGTATTTGTTATAGGCTCTAATTCTTCTTTCCTTTGGCTATTATGTTTTCTACAGACCCCTGCAAGTTCTATTTTCTTCTTACCATTTATTTGTTACAGGCTTTGTTTCTACCTACCTAAGGCTGCTCTATTTTCTAAAGGCTCTTATAAGCATTATTTTCTTCTTACTATCTATTTACTATAGGCTCTGTTTTCTTCTTACCATAGGCTACTCTATTTTCTACAGGCTCCTACAGACTTTGTTTTCTTCTTGTCAGAGGCTGCTCTGTTTCGACAAGTGGATTAATAGTCCTTACTATCTTAGCCTATACACTCTAATGGTAGCCAACAATCACATGAGAATCCAACAATTGGAAAGCAATAAATGAGGACAAGCATTAATTACCAAAGGTTGCCTATGCACATAATTTTGAAAGAAGTAGCTTGATTTTCAAATTCGTAAACTCCACAAGTATTTGAACTGTGAAATGCAAAGCAAAATCTATTCATTGAAACTTAATTTACCATATAATCTTTTTTGATGGATGAAAGGAAGAGGAGCGCACGTAGAGATAAAATGTCTATTTTAGTACCTACTCCTAAAATCTATTTGTTATAGACTTTATTTTCTTCTTATTGTCTATTTGCTACGAGCTCTGTTTCCTTCTTTCCATAGGCTATTTTATTTCCTTTAGGCTCTTCCAGGTTCTATTCTCTTATTATCTTCTATTTGCTACAAGCTTTGTTTTCTTCCTACCTTAGGCTACTTTGTTTTCTATAGGCTCTGTTATCTTCTTACTATCTATTTGCTATAGCTTTGTTTTCTTCTTACCTTAGGCTGCTCTGTTTTCTATAGGCTCTGTTATCTTCTTACCATTTATTTGCTATAAGCTTTGTTTTTTTTCTTGCCATAGGCTGCTATGTTTTCTACAAGTTCTATTTTCTTCTTACCATAGGTTGCTATGTTTTCTACAACCTGCCAGCCTTAATAACATCATTTTTCTATTTTCTTTTTCACATTTTTTCTGAACTTTTCTTTTCTTTATTCAATAAGTCAACAAACGTAAATCTTAATTTAATAAATTCGTAATTTAAAATATTTGAAATATAAAATAACTTGATTTCTTCTTTTTGTAGGCTATTCTATTTTCTATAAGCTCCTCCAAGTTCTGTTTTCTTCTTGCCAACTATTTACTATAGGCTCCTATAGCCTATGTTATCTTCTCACCATCTATTTTCTATAGGTTTTGTTTTCTTCTTACCATAGGCTACTCTATTTTCTACAGGTTATGTTTTCTTCTTACCATTTATTTGCTAGATGCTCTATTTTCTTCTTATTGTCTATTTGCTAGAGGCATTATTTTCTTCTTACTAGAGGTTGCTTTGTTGGGACAAGTGGATTGATAATCCTTCCAATCGTAGCCCATACAATCTAATGGTTGTCAGTAATCACATGAGTTTCCTACAGTTAGAAAGCAATAAATGAGGATGAAGATTAATTACCAAACGTTGTCTACACACATAATTTTGATAGAAGTAACTTCATTTTCAAATTCGTAAACTCCACGGGTATTTCAATCATGTAATACAATACAGAATCTATTCATTAAAGTAGCTTAATTTGCTGTATAATCCTTTTGATGATGAAAGGAAGATGAGCACACGAACAGATAAAATGTCTATTTTAGTACCTACTCCTAAAATCTATTTGCTACAAGCTCTATTTATTCCTTTTGTAAGTTACTCTATTTTCTATAGGCTCCTTTAGGTTTTGTTTTTTTTATTATTGTTTATTTGATACAAACTTTATTTTCTTCCTACCTTAGGTTGCTCTGTTTTCTAAAGGCTCCTATAGGCACTATTTCTTCTTACCATCTATTTGCTACAGGCTCTATTTTTTTTTTCTTACTATTTATTTGCTAAAGTCTCTGTTTTCTTCTTACCTTCTATTTGGTAGAGGATCTGTTTCTTCTTACCATAGGCTGCTCTGTTTGGACAAGTGAATTGATAGTCTTCCCAAACTTAGGCCATACACTCTGATGGTAACAAACAATCACATGAGTTTCCAACAATTGGAAAGCAACAAATGAGGACGAGGATTCAAAACCAAAGGCTACCTATGCACATAATTTTGAAAGAACTAGCTTGATTTTCACTTTCATAAACTCCATGAGTATTTCAGCTATATAATGCAAAACAAAATCTATTTGTTGAAACTTAATTTTCTGTATAATCTTTTTTGATGGATGAAACGAAAAGGATTGCATGAACAGATAAAATGTCTATTTTAGTACCTACTCCAAAAATCTATTTACTATAGGGTCTATTTTCTTCATACTGTCTATTTGCTATAGCCTCTGTTTTTTTCTTTCCATAGGCTACTCTATTTTCTATAGGCTCCTCCAAGTTTTATTTTCTTCTTACTGTCTATTTACTATAGGCTCTATTTTCTTCCTACCTTAGGCTACACTGTTTTCTATAGGCTCTTACAAGTTCTATTTTTTTCTTACTATATCCTTCCAATTATAGTCCATATAATTTGATGGTTGTCTGTAATCACATGAGTTTTCTACAGTTAGAAAGCAATAAATGAGGATGAGGATTAATTACTAAATATTGTCTACGCACATAATTTTGATAAAAGTAACTTCATTTTCAAATTCGTAAACTTTACGAGTATTTCAATCATGTAATACAATACATAATCTATTCATTAAAGTAGCTTAATTTGCTGTATAATCCTTTTGATGATGAAAGGAAGATGAGCGCACGAACAAATAAAATGTCTATTTTAGTACCTACTCCTAAAATCTATTTGCTACAGGCTTTATTTGTTCCTTTTGTAGGCTACTATATTTTCTATAGGCTCCTCTAGGTTTTAATTTATTTTTTTATTGTCTATTTGTTACAAGCTTTATTTTCTTGCTACCTTAGGTTGCTTTATTTTCTAAAGGCTCCTATAGGTTCTATTTCTTCTTACCATCTATTTGCTACAGGCTCTGTTTTTTTTTTCTTACTATTTATTTGCTAGAGGCTCTGTTTTCTTCTTACCTTCTATTTGGTAGAGGATCTGTTTCTTCTTACCATAGACTGCTTTGTTTGGACAAGTGAATTGATAGTCTTCCCAAACTTAGGCCATACACTCTGATGGTAACAAACAATCACATGGGTTTCCAACAATTGGAAAGCAACAAATGAGGACGAGGATTCAAAACCAAAGGCTACCTGTGCACATAATTTTGAAAGAACTAGCTTGATTTTCACTTTCATAAACTCCATGAGTATTTTAGCTATATAATGCAAAACAAAATCTATTTGTTGAAACTTAATTTTTTGTATAATCTTTTTTTATGGATGAAACGAAAAGGATTACATGAACAAATAAAATGTCTATTTTAGTACCTACTTCAAAAATCTATTTACTACAGGCTCTGTTTTCTTCATACTGTCTATTTGCTATAGCCTCTGTTTTTTTCTTTCCATAGGCTTCTCTATTTTCTACAGGTTCCTCCAAGTTTTATTTTCTTCTTACTGTCTATTTACTATAGGCTCTATTTTCTTCCTACCTTAGGTTACACTGTTTTCTATAGGCTCTTACAAGTTCTGGTTTTTTCTTACTATTTATTTGTTACAAGCTCTATTTTCTTCTTACCATAGGTTGTTTTGTTTTCTACGTCTTCTGTTTTTTTCTTACTGTCTATTTGCTAGAGTCTCTATTTTCTTCTTACCGTAGGATACATTGTTTAGACAAGTGGATTGACAATCCTCCCAATCTTAAACCATACACTCTAATGATAGCCTGTAGTCACATGAGTTTCCAATAGTTGGAAAGGAATAAATGTGGACAAGGATTAATTACCAAAAGTTGCCTATGCACATAATTTTGAAAGAAATAGCTTGATTTACACATTCGTAAACTCTATAGGTGTTTCAACCATGCAATGCAAAACTGAATCTATTCATTAAAGCTTAATTTGTCCTACAATCTTTTCTGATCGATGAAAGGAAGAGGAGTGCACGAACAGATAAAATGTCTATCTTAGTACCTACTCCTAAAATCTATTTGCTGCAGGCTCTGTTTTCTCCTTACTATATATCTGCTACAAGCTTTGTTTTCTTCTTTCCGTATATTGCTCTATTTTCTACAAGCTCCTCCAGGTTATGTTTTCTTTTTATAGTCTATTTAATATTTCTTCCTATATTAGACTACTCAATTTTTTACAGGCTCCTACAAGCTCTGTTTCTTCTTACCATATGTTACTCTATTTTCTACAAGCTCCTCTAAGTTCTGTTTTCTTCTCACCATCTATTTGTTACAAGTTCTGTTTTCTTCCTACCTTAGGCTACTTAGTTTTCTATAGGCTTCTATAGTCTCTATTTCTTCTTACAGTCTATTTGCTATAGTCTTTGTTTTCTTTTTACTATTTATTTGCTAGAGGCTTTATTTTCTTCTTACCTTTTATTTGCTAGAGGCTCTATTTTCTTCTCATTATAGGCTGCTTTGTTTCGACAAGTGGATTGACAGTCCTCCCAATCTTACCCCATACATTTTGATGGTAGCCAGTAGCCACATGAGTTTCCAATAGTTGGAAAGCAACAAATGAGGACGAGAATTAATTACCAAAGGTTTCTTGTGCACATAATTTTGAAAGAAATAGCTTGATTTTCACATATGTAAACTCCATCGGTATTTCAACCATATAATGCAAAACAGAATCTATTCCTTGAAGCTTAATTTGTCATATAATGTTCTTTAATGAATGAAAGGAATAGGAGTGCACGAATAGATAAAATATCTATTTTAGTACCTACTCCTAAAATCTATTTGCTCCAGACTCTATTTTCTTCTTACCGTCTATTTCTTACAGGCTTTGTTTTCTTCTTTTCATATGCTACTTTGTTTTCTACAAGCTCCTTTAGCTTTTGTTTTCTTCTTATAGTCTATTTACTATAGGCTTTATTTCTTCCTACATTAGGCCACTCAGTTTTTTATAGGCTCTTATAACCTCTGTTTCTTTTTACCGTATGCTGCTCTATTTTTTATAAGCTCCTCCAAGTTCTGTTTTCTTTTTACCATCTATTTGTTACAGGCTTTGTTTTCTTTCTACCTTAGGCTGCTTAGTTTTCTATTAGCTCCTACAGTCTCTATTTCTTCTTATTGTCTATTTGTTATAGACTTTGTTTTCTTCTTATTATTTATTTGCTAGAGGCTCTATTTTCTTCTTACCTTCTATTTGCTAAAGGCTCTATTTTCTTCTTACCATAGGCTGCTCTATTTAGACAAGTGGATTGACAGTCCTCCCAATCTTACCCCATACATTTTGATGGTAGCCAACAGCCATATGAGTTTCCAACAGTTGAAAAGCAACAAATGAGGATGAGGATTAATTACCATAGGTTTCCTGTGCACATAATTTTGAAAGAAGTAGCTTGATTTTCACATACATAAACTCTATCAGTATTTCAACTATATAATGCAAAACAAAATCTATTCCATGAAGCTTAATTTGTCTTATAATGTTCTTTAATGGATGAAAGGAAGAGGAGTGCACAAATAGATAAAATGTCTATTTTAGTACCTACTCCTAAAATCTATTTGTTCCATACTCTATTTTCTTCCTATTGTCTATTTCTTACAGGCTTTGTTTTCTTCTTTCCGTATGTTGCTCTGTTTTCTACAAGCTCCTCCAACTTCTGTTTTCTTCTGATAGTCTATTTACTGTAGGCTCTCTTTCTTCCTACATTACGCTACTTAGTTTTTTACAGGCTCCTATAACCTCTATTTCTTCTTACCGTATGCTACGCTGTTTTCTACAAGCTCCTCCAAGTTCTATTTTCTTCTTACCATCTATTTGTTACAGGCTTTATTTTCTTCCTACCTTAGGCTGCTTAGTTTTTTATAGGCTCCTATAGTCTCTGTTTCTTCTTACCGTATATTTGTTATAGACTTTGTTTTCTTCTTACTGTTTATTTACTAGCGGCTCTATTTTCCTCTCACCTTCTATTTGCTAGACGCACTATTTTCTTCTTACCATAGTCCTCCCAATCTTAGCCTATACATTATGATGGTAGCCAGCAGTCACATGAGTTTCCAACAATTGGAAAGTAACAAATGAGGACGAGGATTAATTACCAAAGGTTGCCTCTGCACATAATTTTGAAAGAAGTAGCTTGATTTTCACATATGTAAACTCCATTGGTATTTCAACCATGTAATGCAAATCAAAATCTATTCATTGAAGTTTAATTTGTCGTATAATCTTTTTTAATGGATGAAAGGACAAGGAGTGCACAAACAGATAATATGCCTATTTTAGTACCTACTCCTAAAATCTATTTGCTCTAGACCTTGTTTTCTTCTTACCACCTATTTCGTACAGGCTCTGTTTTCTTCTTTTTGTATGCTGCTTTGTTTTCTACAAACTCCTCCACGTTTTGTTTTCTTCTAACTGTTTACTTACTATAGGCTCTATTTTTTCCTACCTTAGGCTACTCTATTTTCTATAGACTCTGTTTCTTTTTACATTATATTTGCTAGAGGCTTTGTTTTCATCTTACCGTAGGTTGCTTTGTTTTCTATAGGCTCTATTTCTTCTTACATTCTATTTGCTAGAGGCTTTGTTTTCATCTTACTGTAGGCTGCTCTGTTTTCTATAGGCTTTATTTCTTCTTATATTCTATTTGCTAGAGGCTTTGTTTTCATCTTACCATAGGCTGCTTTGTTTGGACAAGTGGATTGATAGTCCTCCCAATCTTAGCCCATACACTTTGATGGTAACTAGTAGTCATATAAGCTTCCATAAGTTGGAAAAGCAATAAATGGGAATGAGGATTAATTACTAAAGGTTACCTGTGCACATAATTTTGAAAGAAATAACATGATTTTCAAATTCATAAACTCCATCGGTATTTCAACCAAGTAATGCACAACAAAATCTATTCATTGCAGCTTAATTTGCTTATAATCTTTTTTGATTGATAAAAGGAAGAGGAGTGCACGAATAGATAAAATGTTTATTTTAGTACCAACTCCAAAAATCTGTTTATTGCAAGCTTTGTTTTCTTCTTACTGTCTATTTTCCATAGGCTCTGTTTTCTTCATTCCGTATGCTACTCTATTTTCTACACGCACCTCCAAGTTTTGTTTTCTTCTTACTATCTCTTTGCTATAGGCTTTTTTTTTTTCTTACCATACGTTGCTTTGTTTTCTTCTTACTATCTATTTGCTACAATCTTTGTTTTCTTCCTACCCTAGGCTACTCTATTTTCTACGGGCTCTATTTCTTCCTACCTTTTATTTGCTATAGGCTTTATTTTCTTTTTATTGTTTATTTGCTTAAGATTCTATTTTCTTATTACCTTTTGTTTGCTATAGGCACTATTTTCGTCTTACCATAGGCTGCTCTGTTTGCATAAGTGGATTGATAGTCCTCCCAATCTTAGGCCATACATTCTGATGGTAGCCAGCAGTCTCATGAGTTTCCAAGAGTTGGAAAGCAACAAATGAAGATGGGGATTAATTACCAAAGGTTGCCTATGCATATAATTTTGAAAGAAGTAACTTGATTTTCAAATTCAAAAAATCCATGGGGTATTTCAACCATGTAATGCACAACAGAATCTATTCATTGATGCTTAATTTGCCATATAATCTCTTTTGATGGATGAAAGGAAGAGGAGTGCACGAACAAATAAAATGTCTATTTTAATACCTACTCCTATTAGTAATTAATCCTTGTCCTCATTTATTGCTTTCCAGTTGTTGGAAACTCATGTGACTGTTGATTACCATCAGAGTGTGTAGGCTAAGATTGGGAGGACTGTCTATCCACTTGTCCAACGTTATTGCCCATTCTTGAAAAACCCAATTTCTGCTGTTCAGAGATGGTGGTTGAGATAAATAACTAAAGAAAAGAATGAAGAAATGCAACATTACTTCATTTTCATTGGCTGTTGAATGCTAAGCTTAGTAACTTTCGACTGTAAGGGAGTAAATTCATTGACAACACAAACACAGGTGAAAAAAAAGGCTAGTTGGCATGGGTTATAATATATTAATGATGAAATGATGTTAGACACAATGAGTGGGTCGTATCCTACAATTAGGGACGACAAACACATGGTGTGGACATATCATATTCAAATCGAGTTATTTTTATGTTTTAGATATTTTAAAGTACAAATTTGTTAAATTAGGATTTACATTTGATGAGTTATTGAAAAAAGAAAATAAAAGAAAAGAAAAAATGTGAAAAAAAAGAAAGAAAAGTGATGTTATTAAGGCTAGTAAGTTATATTAGTCCATTCTAAGTATTAAACTTTTGATTATTGAAAAGCCAACATTTCTCTCTGCATTTTCATTTCTAGCTAGTTCCATTCAAAATTTTGTTCTCATAGATTTCCCTTATCTTTTTCTAATTTCCTCTGGGAATATACCATTCTTTAAACAACTCACTTTATACTAATCTCTCAGTGATTCTTATTGCTCCCCATCTTATGTTGTATTGTACGATAAGATATGTGACAATAGTTAATCATGTAACATTACAGATACTATTAATTTACTTGTATGAAAGAAATTCCTTTCTCTAATAATATGTAATATCTTTGAAATACTGTTGTATAACTATTCAATTTTCTCAATTTTCATTTTACATAAAAAAGTTGAATGAAACTATTTTTATTTCTCAATTTAACAAGTTTCTAATTCTTAATTTCCTTTAACTCTCAACTTTATAAATCCTAATATATGAATTTTATAAGTTTTACTACTCAATATGAACTTTATAAATTATTTAACTCACATATACTAGTTACGTATTAAATTGAAAAATTACATTTAACACAAGGACAATAAAACATAGAGACATCGATTTTAGAAGGCAAGCCAAAAGAGTCAATTAGTAAGGAAGTGGTAACCCAAAACTACAAAGGCATCAATTTTACAAGGCAAGCCATAAGGAGTTGACCTTTAATTTTAAAAGGGAAAGGGTAAAAAGGAATTTCAAACAAGGCAAAAACACAGAGAATTGCTGTAGGTTTTTTTTTTTTGGTAAGAAGAAAATAAGGTTTGTAGCAAAAAGACAGTAAGAAGAAAACAAAATTTATAGCAAATAGATTTCATAAAAGTCTCAACAAGACAGAGCAGTCTATAGTAAGAAGAAATAGAGGTTGTAACAAATAGATGGTATAAAGAAACAGAGCCCAAAAGAGTCTGCAAAAAATAAAGCAGCCTAAGAAAGGAAGAAAATAAAACTTGTAGCAAATAGACGATAAAAAGAAAATAGAACCTGAAAGGAGCTTATAGAAAATAGAGTAGCCTATGAAAAGAAGAAAGTATAGCCTATAACAAATAGAATTTATAAGTAGATACTAAAATATACATTTTATCTATTTGTACACTCCTCTTCCTTTCATCCACAAAAAAAGATTATACGACAAATTCAACTTCAATCAATAAATTTTGTTTTGCATTACATGGAAGAAATACCCTTAGAGTATATGAATTTGAAAATCAAGCTACTTTTTCAAAATTATGTGCACAGGCAACCTTTGGTAATTAATCCTTGTCCTCATTTGTTGCTTTCCAACTATTGAAAACTTATGTGACTGTTGGCTACCATTAGAGTGTATGGGCTAAGATTGGGAGGACTATCAATCCACTTATCCAAACAAAGCAGTGTCTAGTAGGAAGAAAATAGAGCCTCTAGTAAATAGATGGTAAGAAGAAAACAAAACCTCTAACAAATTAATGTTAAGAAGAAAATAAAGCTTGTAGCAAATAGACGGTAAGAAGAAAATAGAGCCTATAAGAGCCTGTAGCAAATAGATAGTAATAAGAAAATAGAACTCTAAGGAGCCTATAGAAAACATAACAGCCTATGGAAAAAAGAGATAGAGCCTCTAGGAAATAGACAATAAGAAGAAAATAGAGCCTGTAGCAAATAAATGTTAAGAAGAAAATAGAGTCTCTATCAAATAAACGGTAAGAAGAAAACAGACAAACAATCATTGGTAATTAATCCTTGTCCTCATTTCTTACTTTCTAACTATTGGAAACTCATATGACTGGTCACTACCATCAAAGTGTATGGCCTAAGATTAGGAGGACTATCAATTCACTTGTCTAAATTGAACAACCTATGGTAAGAAGAAGACAAAGCCTCTAGCAAATAAAAGGTAAGAAGAAATAGAGCCCCTAGCAGATAAACGATAAGAAGAAAACAGAGCTTGTAGCAAATAAACGGTAAGAAGAAACAAAAACTGTAAGAGCCTATAGAAAACTGAGTAGCCTAAGGAAGGAAGAAAACAAAGGCTATAGTAAATAAATGGTAAGAAGAAAATAGAACCTGAAGGAGCTTGTAGAAAACAAAGTAGCATACGGAAAGAAGAAAAGAGAGCATGTGGCAAATAGACGGTAAGAAGAAATAGAGCCTGCAGAAAATAGTGCAGACTAATGTAAGAAGAAATAGAGCCTACAAATAGACGGTAAGAAGAAATAGAGACTAGAGGAGCCTGTAGAAAACTGAGTAGCCTAAGGAAGCAAGAAATAGAGCCTGTAGCAAATAAACGGTAAGAAGAAAACAAAACCTGGAGGATCTTGTAGAAAACAAAGCAGCATATGGAAAGAAAAGAACAGAGCCTATAAGAAATGGATAGTAAGAAGAAAAGAGAGTTTGGAGCAAATAGATTTTAGGAGTAGATACTAAAATAAACATTTTATGTATTTGTGCACTCCTCTTCCTTTCATCCATCAAGAAAGATTATACGGCAAATTAAGTTTCAAGTAATAGATTTTGTTTTGCATTACATGGTTGAAATACAGATAGAGTTTATGTATGTGAAAATCAAGCGACTTTTTTCAAAATTATGTGCACAGATAACCTTTGGTAATTAATCCTCGTCCTAATTTCTTGCTTTCTAATTGTTAGAAGCTCATGTGAGTGCTGACTACCATCAGAGTTTATGGGCTAAGATTGAGAGGACTGTCAATCCATTTGACCAAACATAGAAGCCAACGGTGAGAAGAAAACAGAGCCTCTAGCAAATAGATAATAATAAGAAAACAGAGCAGCCTATGGTATGAAGAAAAAATAGCCTATAGCAAATAGATGGTGAGAAGAAAATATAGCCTATAGGAGCCTGTAGAAAACCAAGTAACCTAAGGTAGGAAGAAAACAAAGCTTGTACCAAATAGACGGTACGAAGAAAACAGAATTTAGTGGAGCCTGTATAAAACAGAGAAGCACACGAAAGAAGAAAATAGAGCATGTAGCAAATAAACTGTAAGAAGAAAACAAAGCCTATGGCAAATAGACTGTAAGAAGAAAACAAAGCCTACAACAAACAGATTTTAGAAGTAAGTACTAAAATGGACATTTTATCTATTCGTACACTCCTCTTCCTTTCATCCATAAAAAATATCATACTGCAAATTGAGATTCAAAAAATAGATTCTGTTGTGCAGTACATGGTTGAAATACCTGTGGAGTTTTCAAAATTATATGCACAGGCAACCTTTGGTAATTAATCCTCATCCTTATTTGTTACTTTCCAACTGTTGGAAACTCATGTGACTGCTAGCTACCATCAAGGTGTAAGGCCTAAGATTGGGAGGATTGTCAATCCACTTGTCCAAATAGAATAGCCTATGGTAAGAAGAAAACAAAGCTTATAGGAGCTTAAAGAAAACAAAGAAGTATACAGAAAGAAGAAAATAGTCTGTAGTAAATACACAACATGAAGAAATAGAGCCTACAGAAAACAAAGTAACCTAATGTAAGAAGAAAATAGAGCCTGTAGCAAATAGGTAGTAAGAAGAAAATATAACGTAGAGGAGTTTGTAGAAAATAGTGCAACATACAGAAAAAAGAAAACAGAGCCTGTAAGGAAAAGATAGTAAGAAGAAAATAGAGTCTGGAGCAAATAGATTTTAGGAGTAGGTATTAAAATGGATTTTTTATTTGTTTGTACACTCCTCTTCCTTTCATCCATCAAAAAAGAGTATACGACAAATTAAGTTTTAAGGAATAGATTTTGTTTTGCATTACATGGTTGAAACACCTATGGAGTTTATGTATGTGAAAATCAAGCTACTTTTTTCAAAATTATGTGCACAGGCAACCTTTAGTAATTAATTCTCGTCCTTATTTGTTGCTTTCCAACTATTGGAAACTTATGTGATTGTTGGCTACCATTAGAGTGTATGGCCTAAGATTGGGAGGATTGTCAATCCACTTTTCCAAACAAAGCAGCCAATGGTAGGAAGAAAATAAAGCCTTTAGCAAATAAACAATAAAAAGAAAATAGAACTTCTATCAAATAGACGACAAGAAGAAAATATAGCCATTAGGAGCCTCTAAAAAATAGAGCAGCCTATACTAAGAAGAAAACAGATCCTATAGTAAATAAATGGTAAGAACAAAATAAAACTTGAAAGAGCCTGTAGAAAACAAAGCGGCCAATAGAAGGAATAAAATATAGCGTATAGCAAATAGATTTTAGGAGTAGGTACTAAAATAGACATTTTATTTGTTCGTGCACTCCTTTTCATTTCATCCATCAAAAGAGATTATACAACAAATTGAGCATCAATGAATATATTCTATTGTGCATTGCATGGTTGAAATACTCCATGGAGTTTATGAATTTGAAAATCATGCTATTTCTTTCAAAATTATGTGCACAAGCAACTTTTGGTAATTAATCCTTGTCCTCATTTGTTGCTTTCCAACTATTGGAAACTCATATTACTACTGGCTACCATCAGGGTGTATGGGCTAAGATTGAGAGGATTGTCAATTTAGTTGTCCAAACAGAGCAGCCTATGGTAAGAAGAAAATAGAGCCTTTAGCAAACAGATGGTAAGAAGAAAATAGAGTAGTGTATGGTAAGAAGAAAAAATAGCCTGTAGCAAATAAACGATAAGAAGAAAACAAAACTAATAGGAGCTTGTTGAAAATAAAGCAGCCTAAGGTAGGGCGAAAACAGAACTTGCAGCAAATAGATAGCAAGAAGAAAACAAAACCTAGAAGAGCCTGCAAAAAATAAAGCAACATACAAAACAAAGAAAACAAAGCCTATTGTAAATAGACAGGAAGAAGAAAACAGAGTTTGCAGCAAACAGATTTTTGGAGTTTGTAGTAAAATAGGCATTTTATCTGTTCATGCACTCCTTTTCCTTTCATCAATAAAAAAAATTATATGGCAAATTAAGTTACAATGAATAGATTATGTTATGCATTACATGCTTAAAATACCAGTGGAGTTTATGAATTTGAAAATCATGCTATTTCTTTCAAAATTATGTGCACAAGCAAGCTTTGGTAATTCATCCTTATTCCCATTTATTACTTTTCCAATTGTTGGAAACTCATGTGACTACTGGCTACCATCAAGGTGTATGGGCTAAGATTGGGGAGACTGTCAATCCACTTGTCCAAACAAAGCAGCCTACAATAAGATGAAAACAAAGCCTCTAGCAAAAAGACAGTAAGAAGAAACAGTGTCTATAGAAAACAAAGAAGCCTAAGGTAGGAAAAAATAGAGCCTATAGCAAATAGATGGTTAGAAGAAAATAGAACCCAAAGGAGCTTGTAGAAAATAGAGCGGCATACGGAAAGAAGAAAACAAAGTCTATAAGAAATAAACAGTAAAAAGAAAACAAAGTCTAGAGCAAATATATTTTAGGAGTAGGTACTAAAATAAACATTTCATTTGTTCGTGCACTCCTCTTCCTTTCATCCATCAAAAATGATTATATGGCAAATTAAGTTTCAAAGAATAGATTTTGTTTTGCATTACATGGTTGAAATACCCATGAAGTTTATGTAGGTGAAAATCAACCTACATCTTTCAAAATTATGTGCACAGGCAACCTTTGGTTATTAATCCTTGCCCTTATTTGTTGCTTTCCAATTGTTGGAAACTCATGCAGCTATTGGCTACCATCATAGTGTATGGCCTAAGATTGGGAGGACTATCAATCTACTTGTCCAAATCGAGCAACCTTTGGTAAGAAGAAAATAAAGCCTCTAGCTAATAGAAGTTAAGAAGAAAACAGAACCCTTAGCAAATAAACGATAAAAAGAAAATAGAGCCTGTAGCAAATGGACAATAAGAAGAAAGAGAGACTGTAGGAGCCTGTAGAAAATTGAGCAGCCTAAGGTAGGAAGAAAATAGAGCCTACAGCAAATAGACTGTAAGAAAAAAGCAGAACCTAAAGGAGCATGTACAAAATAGAGCAGCATACAGAAAGAAGAAAATATAGTTGTAGCAAATAGACGATAAGAAGAAATAGAGCCTAGAGAAAACAAAGTAGCCTAATGTAGGAAGAAAGCAAAGCCTGTAGCAAAAAGACGGTAAGAAGAAAATAAAACTTGGAGGTGCTTGTAGAAAACAGAGCAACATCTGGAAAGAAGCAAACAGAGCCTGTAAGAAATAGATAATAAGAAGAAAATAACGTCTAGAGCAAATAGATTTTAGGAGTAAGTATTAAAATAGACATTTTATCTATTCATGCACTCCTCTTCCTTTCATCGATCAAAAAAGATTATATGGGAAATTAAGTTTCAAGGAATAGATCTTGTTTTGCATTACATGGTTGAAATGACCATGGAGATTACATATGTGAAAATCAAGCCACTTCTTTCAAAATTATGTGCACAGACAACCTTTGACAATTAATCCTCATCCTCATTTGTTGCTTTCCTACTATTGGAAGCTCATCTGACTACTGACTACCATCAAAGTTTATGGGCTAAAATTGAGAGGACTGTTAATCCACTTGTTCAAACATAGTAGCCTACGGTAAAAAGAAAGTAGAGCCTCTAGCAAATAGACAATAAGAAGAAAACAGAGCAACCTATTGTATGAAGAAAAAAGAGTTTGTAGCAAATTGATGAGAACCGTAGAGATGATGTGTAGAGAGCTTTAATGGATGCAAAAGGTCCATTATACATTCCAGAAGGCCTAATAACACGAGTTAGAGCTAGAAAGATGAAAGAAGCACTAAATGGGCTGATTAAGGAGGTTCAAGCCAACTAAGCTTTAAATGGTGCAAATTCAAACTTGAAAGAGAGTCCAGGCCTTAGTAATATCATTGGAGTACTTAAAGTGTTAGGACTAAGTAATAGTAGTCACTTCAAATTAGGAGTTTATTTTTTAGTAAGAATTTTTACCTAGATAGGAATTCCTCCTAAATAAGGAATTGTCCTAAGTAGGAATTTGTACCTCTTTAGGATTGTCATCTTAGCCTATAAATAGGCACCCCTTGTAAGATCAGACAATAGATCAGACGACTTGGAGTGAAATAGAAAATAAGGGTTTTTCTCCCTCAGTTCTTTTGAGAACTAAAGAATTTATCAAGAGGTTCTTCTTCTTATGACATTCAAATCAACTTATCACTCCCAATTCCTTTCTTGTCTAGAGTGTGGCATCCATATCCTTCTTAAATACCTTAAGTTTGTGTTCCTTCAAATATTAGGTCTAGGGTTTGTGTTATTAAACTCTAATTTGGCTTTCTTGGTTATTCTTTGATTCCTCGTGTGTGTTGGATCCGTAAGCCATGTCTTTTTGGGTTTTTTCGCATCACAAATAGATGGTAAGAAGAAAACAGAATCTGTAGAAAACAAAGTAGCCTAAGGTGGGAAGAAAACAAAGCTTAAAGCAAATAGATGGTAAGAAGAAAATAAAACCCAGTGGAGTTTGTATAGAACAGAGAAGCATATGAAAAGAAGAAAACAGAGCCTGTAGCAAATGGATTTTAGAAGTAAGTACTAGAATAGACATTTTATCTATTCGTGCATTCCTCTTCCTTTCTTCCATAAAAAAAGATCATACTACAAATTAAGATTCAAAGAATAGATTCTGTTGTGCATTACATGGTTGAGATATGCATAAGTAACCGTTGGTAATTAATCCTCATCCTCATTTATTACTTTCCAATTATTGAAAACTCATATGACTGCTAGCCACCATTAAAGTGTATGGCCTAAGATTAGGAGGACTGTCAATCCATTTGTCCACACAGAGCAGCCTATGGTAAGAAGAAAACAAAGCCTTTAGCAAATAGAAGTTAAAAAGAAAATACAACCTCTAGCAAATAAACGGTAAGAATAAAACAGAGCCTATAGCAAATAGAGGGTAAGAAGAAACAGAGATTGGAGGAGCCTGTAGGAAACTAAGTAGCCTAAGGTAGGAAGAAAACAGAGCCTGTAGCAAATAGATGGTAAGAAGAAAATATAACCTAGAGAAGCTTGTAGAAAATAGAGTAGCAAATGGAAAGAAGAAAACAGAGCTTGTAGCAAATAGACGATAAAAAGAAATAGAGCTTGTAGAAAATTAAGTAACCTAAGGTTGGAAGAAAACAAAGCCTGTAGCAAATAGACAGTAAGAAGAAAACAAAGCCTGTAGCAAATAGACAGTAAGAAGAAAACAGAGCCTATAGGAAATAAATAGCAAGAAGAAAACAGAGTTTGGAGAAAATAGATTTTAGGAGCAGGTACTAAAATAGATTTTAGGAGTAGGTACTAAAATAAACATTTTATCTGTTCATGCACTCCTCTTTGTTTCATCCATCAAAAGAGATTATACAACAAATTAAGCATCAATGAATAGATTGTGTTGTGTATTACATGGTTGAAATACCTGTGGAGTTTACGAATTTGGAAATCAAGCTACTTCTTTCAAAATTATGTGCACAGGAAACCTTTGGTAATTAATCCTTATCCTCATTTGTTGCTTTCCAACTATTGGAAACTCATGTGACTGCTAGCTATCATCAGAGTGTATGGGCTAAGGTTTGGGAGGATTGTTAATTCACTTGTCCAAATAGAACAGCCTATGGTAAGAAGAAAATAGAGCCTTTAGCAAATAGATGATAAGAAGAAAAAGGAGCCTGTAACAAATAGATGGTAAAAAGAAAATAGAGCCAATATGAGCCTGTTAAAAATAAAGTAGCCTAAGGTAGGACGAAAATATAACCTATAGTAAATAGACAGTAAGAAGAAAATAAAACTTGGAGGAGCCTATAGAAAATAGAGTATCATATGAAATGAAGAAAACAGAGCTCGTGACAAATAGACAGTAAGAAGAAAATAGAATTTGCAGTAAATAGATTTTTGGAGTTAGTACTAAAATAAACATTTTATTTGTTTGTACACTCATCTTCCTTTCATCAATCAAAAAAGATTATGCGGCAAATTATGGTTCAATGAATAAATTATATTGTGCATTACAGGTTGAAATAATGGTGGAGTTTATGAATTTGAAAATCATGTTATTTCTTTCAAAATTATGTGCATAGACAACCTTTGGTAATTAATCATCGTCCCCATTTATTACTTCTCTAACTATTAAAAACTCATGTGACAGCTGGCTACCATGAGAGTGTATGAGCTAAGGTTGGGAGGACTGTCAATCCACTTGTCCAAATAGAGCAGCCTATGGTAAGATGAAAACAAAGCCTCTAGCAAATAGATAGTAAGAAGAAATAGAGTTTATAGAAAATAGAGTAGCCTAAGGTAGGAAAAAATAGAGCTTGTAGCAAATAAATGGTTAGAAGAAAACAACACCTGGAGGAGCTTGTAGAAAATAGAGCGGCATATGGAAAGAAGAAAACAGAGCCTGTAAGAAATAGATGGTAAGAAGAAAACAAAGTCTAAAGCAAATTAATTTTATAAGTAGGTACTAAAATAGACGTTTTATCTGTTCGTGCACTCATCTTCCTTTCATCCATCAAAAAAGATTATACGGCAAATTAAGTTTCAAGGAATAGATTCTATTTTGCATTATATGGTTGAAATACCCATGAATTTTACGCATGTGAAAATCAAGCTACTTCTTTTAAAATTATATGCACATGCAACCTTTGGTAATTAATCCTCATCCTCATTTGTTGCTTTCCAACTGCAACCTTTGGTAATTAATCCTCATCCTCATTTGTTGCTTTCCAACTGTTGGAAACTCATCTGACTGCTGGCTACCATTAGAGTGTATGGCTTAAGATTGGGAGGACTGTCAATCCACTTGTTCAAACATAGCAGCCTATGGTAAGAAGAAAATAGAGCCTTTAGCAAATAAATGGTAAGAAAAAAAACAAAGCCTATAGCAAATAGATGATAAGAAGAAACAAAGACTATAAGAGCTCATAGAAAATTGAGCAACCTAAGGTAGCAAGAAAACAAAGCTTGTAGCAAATAGATGGTAACAAGAAAATAGAGCAACCTATGATAAGAATAAAATAGAGCTCGTAGCAAATTGACAGTCAAAGGAAAACAGAACTTGTAAAAGACTGTAGAAAATAGAGTGACCTAAGGTAGGAAGAAAATAAAGCCTATAGCAAAAAGATGGTAAGAATAAAACAAAACTTGGAGGAGCCTATAGAAAACAAACTAGCTTACTGAAAGAAGAAAATATAACTTGTAGCAAAAAGATTTTAGGAATAGGTATTAAAATAGACATTTTATCTGTTTGTACACTCCTTTTCCTTTCATCCATTAAAAATGATTCTATGATAAATTAAGTTTCAATGAATAAATTATATTTTGCATTACATGGTTGAATTACTCATGGAGTTTACGAATTTGACAATTAAGCTACTTCTTTCAAATTTATGTGCAAGGTAACCTTTGGTAATTAATCCTCATCCTCATTTGCTGCTTTCCAACTGTTGCAAACTCATGTGACTAATGGCTACCATTATAGTGTATGGGCTAAGATTGGGAGGACTGTTAATCCACATGTCTAAATAGAGTAGCTTATAGTAAGAAGAAAACACAACCTCTAGCAAATAGACAGTAAGAAGGGAACATAACCTCTAACAAATAGACGACAAGAAACAAAATAAAACTTGTAGATAACAGAGCAGCCTATGGTAAGATAAAAACAAAGTCTGTAGTAAATAGACGATAAGAAGAAAATAGAGCTTATAAAAGCCTATAAAAATAGAGTAGCCTAAAATAGGAATAAAACAAAGCTTGTAGAAGCCTGTAGAAAATATAGCAACCTAAGGTAGGAAGAAAACAGAGTCTGTAGAAAATAAAGCAACCTAAGGTAGGAAGAAAATAGAGCCTGTAAAAAATAGATCAGCTGAAGGTAGGAAGAAAATAGAGCAGCCTAAAATAGGAAGAAAACAGAGCTTATGGCAAAAAGATAGTAAGAAGATAAGAAAAACTGGAGGAGCACGTAGAAAATAGAGTAACTTACAAAAAGAAGAAAATAGGGCTAATAGCTAATAGATTTTAGAAGTAGGTATTAAAATAGACATTTTATCTGTTCATGCACTCCACTTCCTTTCTTCCATAAAAAAAAATTATACAACAAATTAAGTTACAATGAATAGATCCTATTTTGCATTACATAGTTGAGATACTCGTGGAGTTTACGAATTAGAAAATGAAGCTACCTCTTTCAAAATTATGTGCACATGCAACTTTTAAGAATTAATTTTCCTCCTCATTTGTTGCTTTCCAATTGTTGGAAACTCATGTGATTGTGGGCTACCATTATAGTATATGGGCTAAGATTGGGAGGACTATCAATCTACTTGTCCAAATAGAGTAGCCTCTAGTAAGAAGAAAACAAAGTCTCTAGCAAATAAACGGTAAGAAGGAAATAAAGCCTCTAACAAATAAATGGTCTATTTGCTAGAGACTCTGTTTTCTACAAGTTCCTCCAAGTTTTATTTTCTTCTTACTGTTTATTTACTATAGGCTTTATTTTCTTCCTACCTTAGGTTGCACTATTTTCTATAGGCTCCTACAAGCTTTTTTTTTTCTTACTATCTATTTACTACAGGCTCTGTTTTCTTCTTACCATAGGCTGTTTTGTTTTCTACATCTTCTATTTTCTTCTTATTGTCTATTTGCTAGAGTCTATATTTTCTTCTTACCGTAGGATACACTGTTTGGACAAGTGGATTAACAATCCTCCCAATCTTAGCCCGTACACTCTAATGATAGCCTACAGTCACATAAGTTTCCAATAGTTGGAAAGCAACAAATGTGGATGAGGATTTATAAGCAAAGGTTGCCTATGCACATAATTTTGAAAGAAGTAGCTTGATTTACACATTCGTAAACTCCATGGGTGTTTCAACCATGCAATGCAAAACATAATCTATTCATTAAAGTTTAATTTGTCATACAATCTTTTCTGATCGATGAAAGGAAGAGGAGTGCACAAATAGATAAATGTCTATTTTAGTACCTACTCCTAAAATCTATTTGCTGCAAGCTCTGTTTTCTCCTTACTGTCTATTTGCTACAAGTTTTGTTTTCTTCTTTTTGTATGCTACTTTGTTTTCTACAGTTTCCTTCAGGTTTTGTTATCTTCTAACCATCTATTTGCTACAGGCTCTATTTTCTTCACACCTTAGGCTGCTCTATTTTCTATAGGCTATGTTTTCTTCTTACCATAGGCTGCTCTATTTTCTTCTTAACGTCTACTTGCTAAAGGCTCAGTTTTCATCTTATTGTAGGCTATTTTTTTTGGACAAGTGGATTGACAATCCTCCTAATCTTAGCCCATACACTCTGATGGTAGTTAGCAGTCATATGAGTTCCCAACAGTTGGAAAGCAATAAATGAGGAAGACTATTAATTACTAAAGGTTACCTATGCACGTAATTTTGAAAGAAATAGCTTGATTTTCAAATCCATAAATTCCACGGGTATTTCAACCATGTAATGCACAACAGAATCTATTCATTGTAGCTTACTTTGCCGTATAATCTTTTTTGATTGATGAAAGGAAGAGGAGTGCATGAATAGATACAATGTCTACTTTAGTACCTACCTCTAAAATCTATTTGCTGCAAGCTCTGTTTTCTTCTCACTATCCATTTGCTACATGCTTTATTTTCTTCCTTCTATATGTTGCTCTATTTTCTACAGGCTCCTTAAGGTTCTATTTTTTTCTTACTGTCTATTTGTTACAGGCTCTGTTTTCTTCCTACCTAAGGTTGCTCTGTTTTCTTCAGGCTCCTCAAGGTTCTATTTTTTTCTTACTGTCTATTTGCTACAGGCTCTATTTTTTTCCTACATAAGGTTGCTCTATTTTCTATAGGCTCCTACAGACTTTGTTTTCTTCTTATCATCAATTTGCTATAGACCCTTTTTTCTTTTTACCATACGCTGCTCTATTTTCTTCTTACCATAGGCTACTCTATTTGGACTAGTGGATTGATAGTCCTCCCAATCTTAACCCATATACTCTGATGGTAGCCAAGAGTCACATGTGTTTCAAACAGTTGGAAAGCAACAAATGAGGACTAGGATTAATTAGCAAAGGTTGCCTGTGCATATAATTTTGAAAGAAGTATCTTCATATTCAAATTCATAAACTTCACGAGTATTTCGACCATGTAATGCAAAACATAATTCATTGAAACTTAATTTGTCATATAATCTTTTTGATGGCTGAAAGGAATAGGAGTGCACAAATAGATAAAATGTTTATTTTATTACTTACTCCTAAAACCTATTTGCTATAGGCTCTATTTTCTTTTCTTCGTAGGCTGCCTTATTTTCTACAAGTTCCTTCAGGTTTTGTTTTCTTCTTACCATCTATTTTCTATAGGCTCTATTTTCTTCCTAACTTAGGTTACTCTATTTTCTACAGGCTCCTACAAACTTTGTTTTCTTTTTATCGTCAATTTGCTACAGACCCTTTTTTCTTCTTACCATACGTTGCTCTATTTTCTTCTTACCATAGGCTGCTTTGTTTGGACTAATGGATTGATAGTCCTCCCAATCTTAGCCCATACCCTCTGAGGGTAGCCAACAATCACATGAGTTTCCAATAGTTGGAAAGCAATAAATGAGGTCGAGAATTAAATACCAAAGGTTGTTTGTGCACATAATTTTGAAAGAAGTAGCTTGATTTTTACATTCGTAAACTCCATGGGTGTTTTAATTATGTAATGAAAAACATAATTTATTCATTAAAACTTAATTTGTCGTATAATCGTTTTTTATGGATGAAAGGAAGAGGAGTACATGAATAGTTAAAATGTCTATTTTAGTACTTACTCTTAACATCTATTTGCTACAGGCTTTATTTTCTTCTTTTCGTAGGCTACTTTGTTTTTTACAGGCTCTTCTAGGTTCTATTTTGTTCTTATTGTCTATTTGCTACAGGCTATGTTTTCTTCCTACATTAGGTTGCTACGTTTTGTACAGGATCTAACAAGCTCTATTTTCTTCTTGTTATCTATTTGCTATAGGCATATTTTTTTTGTTACCATTTATTTGCTAGAGGCTCTGTTTTCTTTTTGCTGTAGGTTGTTCTATTTGGATAAGTGGATAGACAGTCCTGCCAATCTTAGCCTATACACTTTGATGGTAACTAGCAATCACATGACTTTTCAATAATTGGAAACCAACAAATAAGGACAAGGATTAATTACCAAAGGTTGCTTAAGCATATAATTTTGAAAGAAATAGCTTGATTTTCAATTTCGTAAACTCCATGGGTATTTCCACCATGTAATGTAAAACATAATCTATTCATTGAAACTTAATTTGACGTATAATCTTTTTTTATGGATGAAAAGAAGACAAGTGCACGAACAAACAAAATGACTATTTTAGTACCAACTCTTAATATCTATTTGTTAAAAGCTCTGTTTTATTCTTTCCGTAGGCTGCTTTATTTTCTATAGGCTTCTCTAGGTTCTATTTTTTTTCTTACCATCTATTTGCTACAGGTTTTGGTTTATTCCTACCTTAGGCTATTCTATTTTCTAAAGGCTCATACAGGCTTTGTTTCTTCTTACCATTTATTTACTAGAGGCTCTATTTTCTTCTTCCCTTCTATTTGCTAGAGACTCCGTTTTCTTCTTACCATAGGCTGCTCTGTTTAGACAAGTGGATTGACAATCCTCCCAATCTTCACCCATACACTCTGATAGTAACTAGAAGTCATATGAGTTTCTAATAATTGGAAAGCAACAAATGAGGATGAGGATTAATTAACAAAGGTTGCTTGAGCATATAATTTTTAAAGAAGTAGCTTGATTTTCAAATTCCTAAACTCCATAAGTATTTCAACCATGTAATGCATCTATTCATTGAAGCTTAATTTGCTATATAATCTCTTTTGATGGATGAAAGGAAGAGGAGTGTGCGAACATATAAAATTGTTATTTTAGTACCTACTCCTAAAATCTATTTGCTATAAGCTCTATTTTCTTCTTTCCATAGGTTGCTTTATTTTCCACAGGCTCCTTTAAGTTCTATTTTCTTCTTACTGTTTATTTGTTGTAGGCTCTGTTTTCTTCTAACCGTAGGTTGCTTTGTTTGGACAAGTGGATTGACAATCCTCCCAATCTTAGGCCTTACACTCTGAGTTTCCAATAGTTGGAAAGCAACAAATGAGGACAAGGATTAATTACCAAAGGTTTCCTGTGCATATAATTTTGAAGGAAGTAGCTTGATTTTCACATACGTAAACTCCATTAGTATTTCAACCATATAATGCAAAATAGAATCTATTCCTTGAAGTTTAATTTGTCGTATAATGTTCTTTGATGGATGAAAGGAAGAGGAGTGCACAAATAGATAAAATGTCTATTTTAGTACTTACTCTTAAAATCTATTTGCTCCAAACTTTGTTTTCTTCTTACTATTTATTCTTACAGGCTTTATTTTCTTCTTTCCGTATGCTACTCTGTTTTCTACAAGCTCCTCCAGGTTATGTTTTCTTCTTATAATCTATTTACTATAGGCTCTGTTTCTTCCTACATTAGACTGCTTAGTTTTTTACAGGCTCTTACAACCTCTGTTTCTTTTTACCGTATGCTGTTCTATTTTCTACAAACTCCTCCAAGTTCTATTTTCTTCTTACCATCTATTTGTTACAAGCTTTATTTTCTTCCTGCCTTAGGCTACTTAGTTTTCTATAGGCTCCTACAGTCTCTATTTCTTCTTACCATCTATTTGTTATAGATTTCCTTTTCTTCTTACTGTTTCTTTGCTAAAGTCCCTATTTTCTTCTTACCTTTTTTTTGTTAGAGGCTCTATTTTCTTCTTACCATAGGCTACTTTGTTTAGACAAGTGGATTGACAGTCCTCCCAATTTTAGCCCTTACACTTTAATGGTACCCAGTAGTCACATGAGTTTTCAATAGTTGGAAAGCAACAAATGAGGACAAGGATTAATTACAAAAGGTTGCTTGTGCACATAATTTTGAAAGAAGTAGCTTGAGTTTCACATTCGTAAACTCCATCATGCATTCTCCATACCTTGTGCATTACAATTTTCCCTAAATTTTGCTTATTATATTCTTCATGTTGTCCTTATGAAAGTTACAAAATTGAGTACAACTATGGGTTGGATAAACTATGAAAGTTGCCTAGAGATTGTCTATATTTCTATATACCTGTTAGGCTAGACCAATATTGAATCTTTCAAATAATTTTGCCTTTTAGCATTTTAGTGTGCTATTTATATTTGCCGAAAATTTATGCATAGTGTATTATTTGGTTTTTTGGCATTTCTATTTGTATTGCCTCAATTCTTGATGTTCTTTGCATGCAGAGGAAATATTTTGCTTAAGCCAGGTAGTAGATATGGTTTGTGATACTAGAAGGATCAATAGGGCTACTACATATTACAAGGTATATACTTGCTATCATTATTGACACACGAGGAAGTAACCTTTTCAATTGAGGTGTTATTTAAGAAGGATACTCAAGATCACAATCTGCCCTATGTTTCCTTTTATAACTTACTGATGTTACATTATATATGAGATATTATTTTGATTTGCATGATTATATAATTTATTTAAATTATTGTCTTTGTCAACTAGTATAAAATCCTCTGTTTTAATTAATTTTTATATATTATTTCCCATTATTACATGAAAATATAATTATTATAAAATTTTTTTCTATAAAACCTATCTTATTACCTTTTTTCTTAATTATTTTTCTTCAATATTATTTAATTTAGGCTAAATTATGTGTTGCATTTAAACATTTCATTTTTTTTTCCAACATCAAAGATTTGGGTTATATTGTAAGCCCATTAGAAACTATGAAGATAGTTCCAAAAGAATGAGCGAACCTTTAATTTTTTAGCCCATGCAGTGAGGGATGATTCATGTGAATGAATTATTTCCCAAATCATAAGCGCTTAACATCATTTTGAGAGGTGGCCCTAAAAAAAGTGTCGTAATACAATTTTCCTTTTTGTGTTTTTTTTTTTGGTTTGTTATAGCAAATGTGGAAAAGATTAGGCTGCATAAAATAAAACTACTTTTGACAATGTCAACATACAAATCACAACGAGAACCTATCATTACATAGTTCATGCATTAAAGTCGAGCCCTTCTTGTTTATATTTAACCAAACCAAGTTTGGTTAGTTAGTTGGAAACTTACCAATTATTTGACCATAATAAAGGTGCTAGTTAGAGAGTAGAGGTTGCGTATCAATTTCTATATATATGGCAATGTGGTTCAAATGTGACCTAGATGAAGAGGGTGTACTATCTCAAGGTCTAGTGGTGCCCACTTAAGCATAATCTGCCTCGTCAGGGACAAAATTCTGTTGAATCGCTAAATAAGCTACCTCCAATGATGCTCTAATCGATTCCAACTCCATAACCAGTGCTTTCATTGTAGGCCTCTTCTTCCCATTCAAGTGCAAGCATCTTTTTGCCAACTTTGCAACTGTTGTGATTTCCTCTTTCTAACCCTACTGGAGGACTGGAGCATTAAGTATATCAAACAAGCGGTTGTCTTGCATTAAAAGAAAGAAATATGTCACTAAACTTCTTTCTTCAACAAAACACATTAAGGTGATTGGCTTTTGTCCAATCAAGAGCTCAATAAGCACAACTTTAAAGTTGTAAGCATCACTTTTCTCTATAAATTGGCTTGACTGGAAGTACTCTGAGTCAAAGTATCCTATAGTCCCTTGGACTTGAGTAGTTACATGTGTTTGATGAATTATAATTGACTTTGAAGTGCCAAAGTCTGAAACTTTTGCTCTATATTTATCATCCAGTGGTATATTTAGGGACTTTATGTCCGCAAGTGTATTTCTCACATAATTAGAGATTGCCAATCATTTTGACCATATATGTGTTGAAAGATGAACTCATGGACTAGTATAAGTACTTTTGTCTCCAAACAACATCCCAGTAACTTTACCACATTTCTGTGATTGATTTGTGTCACAATTACAACTTCGTTGATGAACTATTCAAGTTTGCCTTCATTTTCGTTGACTATCTTGAACTTCTTGATTGCCACAATCTTTTCATCTCAACATTCCTTTATAGACCATTCCTTGGCCTCCCTAACCAAAGATTCGGCTCATGTTGTAATGGTTTTGAGGCCTTCTCTACCTCCTTGAAACTAAATAGTTTCATTTGCTTAATATTATTATCTCTTGAAGACAATTACTGTTGCAATAATAGACCACCATTTCTTTTGAAATATTTTTCCTTGAATTTAACGGTCTTTCTTATTTTAGTTGTCTTATACAACCCTAATGCACCAATAACTAGTAAAAATAATCCAAGACCAAAGCAGCAGCCTGCACAACTATCAAATTGAAAGATAAGTTCAATTCCATGAAAATTTTTTTTATATCATTTCTAATTCATAGACACTATTGACTTGACCTAAACTAAATGCATGGCCTGATTTGCATCGAAAGTAAGAAAATATGATTGATGACATGAGATATAATGTAGAGCTAAGAAAGAATGTTCCTATGTTATCACAACCATTCTGATGAACGCAATCTCATAATTCTAAAGTCTTCTGTTGATTTCCAAATATTCCAATGTAATATTGTTATGTGTAAGAGCATGGCATGATTTCCATTACCAATTGTTGATGACAGAATGCCTTACTCACCAGATGTGAACATTGATAACAGGAACTCCAACTAATTTCTCCAATTCCTTAAAGTAAGGAATCTCTCTCCAGTCATTAGGCAAAAGAATCTTCAGGGTATCAACTGATTGCGGCAAATCGATCAATAGTAAAAAAAACTGGGAAACAAAAGTAGTGCAATTTAGACAACACACAGAAAACATTTTGGTGTACCTGGAGTGGCAAATACATAAGCATCTTCTTCAATCATGTCTCCACTATTTAGCAAAAAACTGCTCACTGCTCCCTCATTGCTTAACTCAATCTTCTTTATTCGTGAATTAAGCTATACTTCTCCACCCAGTGACTAAATAAGATAAACAATTGACATTCAGGGTCTCAAGGGGGGTTTCCACCCAAAAAGGCCATCTTTGAACCATGTTTCTCCTATTGAACTATTTCACTCAATTCAAGCTCGGTTGTTTCAATATAACACCCCCCAACCCCGCTCCCAACAAATATATCGTTAAGGGGTAGCAAGCTATTCCAGAGATTATGCATATGTCTAGAGTGAAATGAACAATTTTTGTTTTCTAGTAAAATACACCCACAATTCATGGGTTAGCAAAAGCATAGAAACAGATTTAAGTGGCGTATAAAGGCAAGGAAACACTGATTCATCCCATGCCTCACATGTAATAGAGGGAAAATGTGCCATTACATCGAACGAGAACGTAAACAAAGGGATAAGTCAAAGTTGACATCCTGATGGCAAATCTTTCTGTGCTTGAAAAATTATCACAACATACAACTTCAGGTGCTCAAAATTGAGGCTCCTAATTTTCTGATGTGCTACATTTACTTATGCAAGAAAGATGCTAATTCTAGCATGAACAATAATTCCACCAAAAGATCATAAATGATATTCTCTTGCCCATGTGGTTTTCTCATAAAATCATCACGCAAAAGCGGGATGGATCAGTGAGTAACCTGAAGAAACCGGTTCGAAGCTATCAATATGTACTAAATTGAGAGTTCATAAGGGTTAATGAAGTTGAGTGCCTTTGACATTGCAATGAAGACCTCAGTAGTCACTCGATCTGATACACCCTAATAAAGAAAAGGGAGAAAAAAGTTTTTAGTCATTTACCTTGAAATATTACGCCAACTATCGACACAGTGTCAAAGTCAATAAGACCAAGGATACCCATAATTCTCAATTCCATAATTGAAGTGATGAATTGATATATTACTTGATCAGGTGTCAAGAATGAGAAAAAATTTCTTAGCCCAAACCAATAAAATTCTGTGGTAGTTGCTTAGTTTTCTACTGACTACCATCTAGAGAGGAAATAATTTTCTCTTTTTTTTTTTTTTTTTTGACAGGGGAGAAGGGGTGGCAAAAGGGAGTTCAAGGATTGTTCATGTCATCAACACATTTCTCTCCAGCAATAGCACAACTTAAGTCAACAAGTGTCATTATCCAACACCACTATACTCCTTATCCTTTGTTAGGATTTATTTGTAGAATCAATGATAAAACTTGCAAAGTTGTAGACCCATTCTACAAACAAACATAGGAGTAGAATCCAAATAAGTTATAATGGTTTACATCTGATTTTAAGAATGTCAAAGTTAGCTTGGCTATGAATATAGGTGCTAAATAGATCGCTAATTTATGGACTGGAGTTACATTATCAGTTCTGGTTTGATCTATCTAACAAGATTTTTCATTCTTTCCTATGTAAACTTGCAAAGAGTTGCTTTGGACTTACGAGGTAAGTTAGTAGTGAATTGTATGAGCAGCTAACTTATCTTCATTAGTGACTTTGGTGCTAAATTATACCTGCTTTCTCATCCACTCTCGAATTGTTAAACCATCTTGAGCCTCAACATAGGCCTACCCACCGATGATTGCTAGCAGGAGTCGAATCGCAAATGTCATTTGAATTGTCATAATAATTATATTTTTGACCAATTTTATTAAAAATTACTCTTATTTTCTTTATGGTACTAGGCATAATGTTGAAAACAAAGACTTGTTTAGGCAAGTTATGCACAATATTTACAAGTATAACATTAGATAACAATACATAAAAAATAATAAGAGTTTAATAAAATATTTTTAAAATTTAATTTTATTTATTTATAAAATTAAATGAAATATGTTTAATTTATATTATGAAATTAAATACATAATTAATAGAAATTCAGTAATAATGACATCGTTATAGGAATTAAAAATTTTTATTATTTATTTTTTTTAGTTATTTTCTCAAATAATTCTTCATTATAATATTTTATGTTACTTACTCCTCTATCCACTTTTGTCTATTGACTTTATACACAATTTTATAAGCCAACTAGCAGCCCAACAATTGTAATACCCTCCAGCCTCCTTTGACCATCACCATGGTACTCTACAATAATTTGATGGTGGCAAAAGCTAAAGTTCACCTTCGATTTGATACAATACCAAATGACCCAATTTTGAAAGGCCTAGTCATTGAAGTAGAAAGCTATTAACCTACTTGATTTCTACACTTAAGAAAGGTATGTCAATTACTCATATATTATCAAATTTGAATTTATTTAATAATAATATATCATGTTCCTCGTGTCTTAATGACCTAGGTTACTAATATAATGTAATTTAACCAAAGAGAAAATATGTAGATGACTAATAGAAGCAAAATTAGCAAAGGCCTTACAACAAGTAGAGAGCTGAGGAATTTCCAATCTCCTCTGGAAGCAGTCCAGTCAAGGAATTACCATGCAACTGAAGAATGCTTAAGCTATGAGACTTGCATATATCTGCTGGTATTGGGCCAACTGGTCCACTGCTCTGAAGATCCAAAACCTTTAAGTTCTGAAAGTAGCCAAGCTTTAGCGGCATTTTTGAGGTAAGGTTGTTCCACAAAAAAATTCAAGTATCCCAAATTTTAGTATATACCCATTGTCGCAGGAATGGAACCCGTCAATTTGTTTTGTGAAAAATTTACTTCCTCCAGCCTAAGATAAAAATGCCCTCCGATATGCTGTCGTGAAGGCTGTTACCTCTAATTCGAATAACTGATATTGTGGCACAGTTAACTATTGTTGCTAGAATGCTACTTGTGAGCTTCTTGTTGGACAAGCTCATGTACTTTGGTGAAGTCAGATCACCAATTGATGATGGTAGGCTTCCAGTAAATCCATTGCTCGACAAGTCCAAGTATTCCAGGTTGCTCAGATTGCCAAAGTTACTTGTCAACTTGAGAAACTCAGCCAGTCACTGAATTGCACTGTATGAACTTCCATGAACAAGGGGAGTCATCGTCTTCGTTCCAAAGCTGAGATAAGAAGATGCATCAATAATACCTGACTTGAAAACAAGAAGGCCTAAAACATCATCATTGAGTAAAATGGGCACATCATCATTTCCAATGCAACTTTTAAGACCAGCTACTGAAATCAGAAACCATAATAAAAATAGAACCAAACCCATTTATCACCACTTCTTGCCCACCCCCTCTCTCTTTCTCTCTCTTTTTTTTTTATTATTTTTTGTGTGTTATGGTGGTCCTTGAAATTTGCAAGCAGAGAAGGGAGCTTGAAAAAATAGAATGTAAAGGGATAAGCATGAAGGGAAAATTAACGTGACAATTTCGACCATATGGCTCCTGACATATTCCCTGCAAAACATGGCCCAAGTTTTTGTCTATAAGCTCACATACAAGTCTCTCTCTCTTTGCTTTGATGTGACTGAATTTGTCTCTTCCATTCGCTGCTTCCTGTCACATGCTTCACTTTCTGCATTAGAAGATTAATAATTTTGACCTTTTAAAAGCATTATTATTATTATTTACACACTATATTTTAAACTATAAACCTTATGTTTTTGAAACTTTGTATATGTATTTATAATTTTCTACAATTATAGGCATATAATGAAATGTTTTCTTTTTTTTATATATTTTTCTACAAGTATAGGCACAAAGTGAAATGCAAAATTAAGAGAAAGCACGAGAGACTTTCATTTTCCTATGCAATGTGGTTGAAGATTTATTGCCATTAAAAACATTCATTTTACTTGGTCCTTTCAACAGAGATGAATAAATTCCCAAATTTCTCTTCAAAGTACTATAATCCAAGCTTGTAAATATGCCTTCAACAGAAAGCCTACCTGTTAACTTGTTGACAATATATTCACCGCAAGAATATTCTCCTATTTTTTCAGCTCTTGTGGTATCACCCAAGTAAGCATCTTCACTTTCAATTTCAACTGGGTGATTACTTTGTTTTGTACAACACTTATTCTGAATTGCAAGTTAAACACATTCATTGGCCTCATTTCAATATGACTAATAGAAACCCAGTAGTAATGCAATCGTTCTAGGCACTAAAAATCTCTATCATTTATTTTTCTTTAGTTATTTTCTCATATAATTCTTTATGATACTATTTTTCTTTCTCTACTTCTCTACCCACTTTTGTTTGTTGATACACACAATTATAAGCCAACTAGTAGGCCTGACAACCTTAATTACCTACCACCATCATCATGGTATCCCTACAATTATTTGGAGGTCACAAAAGCTAAACGCTACGTTGATGCGATATCAAATGATTCAATTTTGAAAAGACTTGGTTACTAAGGTACAGTACTATCCATCTACTTGATCTAAAATCTTCTAGTCAAATTAAATTTACGATATATATATATATATATATAATATTTTACTTGAATTTATTAAATTTATATTTATCATCTCAGGACCTCATTTTTAAATACAAGAGTAAAATTTGTGTAATATAATTAAAGCAAAATTTTAATAAATGCAATTGATTTTTTTTGGTTATATTTACTTTTTTTTTATTAGTGTAATCCGTATATAATTTTATATTTTATAAATTTATTTTATTATTATTTTAATTAATTTAACTTAAATTTGAAAATCTTTTTCCTTGAAATGATTTACACATTACTTACTGGCATTTTTTAAATTTGAAATAACTTTTGCATCTTATACCACATTTGATCATCTTTTTCCAAATCGAATTCAATCATGACGAATCAAGAATTTCTTCTTCTTTTCACTAATAATAACATTTACCTGAAGTTGGGAAAGGGAATGCAACGAAATATATTCACTAAGGAACTGGGAGCATTATGTTGGTTGTATAGGTTCCAATGATATATGCCTTATTCCTAGAACTACCAAGATAGAAAAGAGTTCAGGCATCAAAGCTAAGCCCTTATTGTTTGTATCTAACCAAACCAAGTCTAATTAGGTGGTCAGAAACTTATATATTATTTGACAATAATTAAGGTGTTAGCTAGAGACTAAAGGTTGCACACCAATTTCCATATGCATGGCGATGAGGTTCAAATGTGACCTAGATGGAGAGGATGCAGTATCTCAATGTCCAGCAGTGCCCGCTTTAGTGTAATCCACCTTGTCAGGGCCAAAATCCTGATGAATGGTTGAAGAAGCTGCCTCCAACAATGCTTTAATCACTTCCAACTCCATAGCCACTGCTTTCATTGTAAGCCTCTTCTTCCCATTCAAGTGC
The DNA here is from genome assembly GCA_020141445.1 of Bruguiera sexangula. Lineage (NCBI taxonomy): Eukaryota > Viridiplantae > Streptophyta > Magnoliopsida > Malpighiales > Rhizophoraceae > Bruguiera > Bruguiera sexangula. Next base: position 7,322,188 of record JAHLGP010000232.1, read on the forward strand.
AAACATCTTTTTGCCAACTTTGCAACTGCTCTGGTCTCTTCTTTCTGGCCTTGCTTAAGGGCTTGAGCATCAAGTATACAAACAAGTAGTTCTCCTACATTGAAAGAGAGAAATATGTCACTAAAACAGACAATATGATTACTCAAACCAAATAGTTGTGGCCTTCTAGTTGAGATATTTTTAAGGATTCAGCTCACATTATAGTTGTCTGTGGCCTTCTCTAGTTCCTTGGAACCAAATAGTTTCATTTGCTCAATGTTATTTTCTCTTGAAGACAATCGTTGTTGCAATAGCAAACCGCTATTTCTTTCAAAATATTTTTGTTTGAGTTTAATGGCCTTTCTTCTTTGAATTGTTTTGTACAATGCTCATGCACTAATAACTAGTAAAAGTAATCAAATACTAGAGTTACGACCTGTACAACCATCAAATCAGAAGATAAGTTTAATTCTATGAAAAACTTTGGATATCATTTCTAATTCAGAAAGATTAAGAAATGATTGTTTTATTATAATGACTGCAATAAACTACAACCAGTCAAAGTGATTAGCCTACCAAAAATTTGAGCTTTCAAAATGTCCAAATCCTTGAACAAATTTACAATTGACTTACAACTAATTCTACAAACGAAATAGATATTGCATACCTATGATGATAACTTTAGCCCAAGATTTTTTACCGAGTTCCTAAAGAAATGGTGGGTAACATGTATTCTTGTTGTCATAATGCAAGTACCCATCAAGACACGAGCAGTTGTAGGATCCTCGATCCCCAGTATACATACAAAGAAGGCGACAATGTGAGTTCGAGTTCATACAGTGGCCCCCTACCAATTAGGAATGTTAAGACAAATAATGTTATTTTAGGGATCTTTGGTAACCATTATATGTATAAATTATAAAAGAGTTCCCAAGTACTAATTGGATTTCGAAAATTCGCAACAAAAGAAAAAAGGTTTCAACATTTTTATAAAAAAATTTACAAGTCAACATCATATTTGTGGCGTTATATTCTATATTTAAGTTAAAGTTGTAATATCTACACATCTACCAAGGACCTCTTGAAAGGATTTGGAATTAATAGAGGAACCATCAGTACTAACACATAGCTGCCTTTGTGATAACTGTGTCCAACAAGAGCCATTGCTGCTACAAAAAAGAGCTGAAGTTTTAGCTAGTCGATAATATCCCTAGAATGCTCCTCCCCATTCAAGGACTGCAGGAACATATTCCCACTGCATCAATAGGTCAAGAGATAGTTTCCTAGAAACCATGAAGGCAGTCTTGTTGTCATTGCAATAGTTAGAATAATCTTTTACAAAACTAGTCATCCCCACTTCAAAAGACTTGATGTGAGAAGGAATGGTGGCTTGACAACATCTTAGGCCATAATAACCATCACTTCTTAGGGTTCCGCTATGAAAGGAAAGACACCCACCAACAGGGTGGTGATTCGTCAAAAGCACAACATAATTGTTGCAACCTGTAACTATGAACCTGTTATATACACTTGAATAGAAGAAAGGGTTGTTTGACATGTCAATTGTTCCATCCAAGCTTTTGTTGTTGTTACAGTTGTAAGAAAAGACTAAATTATTAACTTGAACCAAACCTCCAATTGAAACGCTGAGCAATTCCATTTCTATGTTTGTTAAGGAAGGTTTGGGAGGTCTAAAGGTGTCATTACAATCTACCACAAAGTTGTCGTCCAAGGAACAGTTAGGTCCAACTCCAAAAGGGAAGGGAATGGCAACATCTCCACATTTCCCTTTACATCCAAGATGTGCTAAAAATTCATCTTCTGCTACTGCTTTTGTGAACCATAGTAGCAAAATGACACAAAATAAAATTGGAGTTGTCATTAAGAATACAACTTGCGAAATTGATCACTCTTAATCTTTAATCTTGATTATAATAAGTATAATACTTAAATCAAATTATAAATAAAAAAACATAAAACAACTATAGAAAAAAAAACAACTATAAAACAAAAATGAATTAAAAACTATAAAAAAATAATATATATACACACTAAATTTGTATACTAAATTAAATTATAATATGAATTATAATATGGAATAAGAAATATAGAATAAAATGGAATAAATATTAATATGGAATGAAAACATATTGCATCCAATAGGATTTGAACCTATACCATGGTTTAAAAGACTTATATCATATCCATTAGACAATGGATGCTTTTCAATTTGAATTTTTTTTCCTTTTTTTTTGTTTTCTTGTTGATAAATGATAAAAAAGAATATTGAAAAAATTTGGAGAATTGCATATTTAACTAAATGATGAATTAAACTTTCTAGAATTCTATTTATAAATTATATAATTAATATTATATATAGTAGTCCATATAGTAATAGAATTATATATACTATTATATATATATATATATATTAATTATTATATATAGTAATAGTATATGATATTTTATTACTATTCTATTATTATTTATTACCATTACTTTTCTCTTATTATTATTTCATTCTTGTAACATATAGATAACAAAATATAACTAATAAATAGATTACAAATATAGTATAATTTAAATACTTAAATATACTAACTAATAAGACTTTGACTATTAAGCATTTACCTCAAAATTAGGGGCAGCCACTTGTGATCAACTAGAAGTGAAGGTCAACTCTATTTTTTACAGGCTCTTAATAAACAATACTTGCCGAGACTCTTGAAATTTATTCACTACAAGCTCTGTTTTCCTTTTACCATGTATTTGCTATAGGCTTTATTTTCTTCTTATCATAGGTTCTATTTGGGCAATTGGAATAATTTTGAAACTCATACACTATGATGGTAACTAGCAATCACATGGGTTTCCAACAACTAGAAAGCAATAAATGAGGACAAGAATTAATTACCAAAGGTTACCTGTGCACATAATTTTGAAATAAGTAGCTTGATTTTCAAATTCATAAACTCCACGGGTATTTCAACCATGTAATGCAAAACATAATCTATTCATTGAAACTTAATTTTCCATATAATCTTTAATAAGGGATGAAAGGAAGAGGAGTGCACGAATAGATAAAATGTCTACTTTAGTATCTACTCCTAAAATCTATTTGCTATAGACACTGTTTTCTTCTAACCGTCTATTTGTTATAGGCTCTATTTTCCTCTTACCATCGGCTACTCTGTTTTAGACAGGCTCTATTTTCTTCTTACCATTTATTTGTTAGAGACTCTATTTTCTTCTTACTGCCTATTTGGTAAAGACTATATTTTCTTATTACCGGAGGTTGCTTTATTTGGACAAGTGGATTAATAGTCCTCCTAATCTTTAGCCCATACACTCTAATGGTAGTTGGTAGTCACACGAGTTTCCAACAGTTGGAATGCAACAAATGAGGATGAGAATTAGTTACCAAAGGTTACTAGTGGACATAATTTTGAAAGAAATAGGTTGATTTTCAAATTCATAAACTCCACAGGTATTTCAATCATGTAATGCAAAATAAAATTTATTCATTGAAACTTAATTTTCCATATAATCCTTCTTGATGGATGACAGGAAGAAGAGTGCATAAATAGATAAAATATATATTTTAGTATTTACTCCTAAAATTTATTTGTTAAAGGCTCTATTTTCTTCTTACCAAGAGTTACTCTATTTCGACAAGTGGATTGATATTCCTCCCAATCTTAACCCATACATTTTGATGGTAGCCAGCAATCACATAAGTTTCCAATAGTTGGAATGGAACAAATGAGGATGAAGATTAATTACCAAAGGTTGCCAATAGACATAATTTTGGAAGAAACAACTTGATTTTCAAATTCGTAAACTCCACAGGTATTTCAACCATGTAATGCAAAATATAATCTATTTATTATAACTTAATTTGCTGTATAATCTTTTTTGGTGGATGAAAGGAAGAGGAGTGCACAAATAGATAAAATGTCTATTTTGGTACTTACTCCTAAAATTTATTTGCTATAGGCCCTTTTTTCTTCTTACCATCTATTTGCTATAGGCTCTGTTTTTTTCCTACCTTAGACTACTATGTTTCTACAAGCTCCTATAGGCTTTATTTTCTTCATACCGCTCATGTCCTACAGGCTCTATTTTCTTCTTACCATAGGCTACTCTATTTTCTACAGGCTCTATTTTCTTTTTACTGTTTATTTGCTAGAGACTTTGTTTTCTTCTTACCATCTATTTGCTAAAGTCTCTATTTTCTTCTTACCAAAGGCTACTTTGTTTGGACATGTGGACTGACAATCCTCCCAATCTTAGCCCATACACTCTCATGGTAGCCAACAATGGCATGAGTTTTTGGAATGTAACAAATAAGGATGGGGATTAATTACCAAAGGTTACCAGTGCACATAATTTTGAAAGAAGTAGCTTGATTTTCAAATTTGTAAACTCCATATGTACTTTAACCATGTAATGCAGAACAAAATCTATTCATTGAATCTTAATTTTCCATATAATCTTTTTTTATGGACGAAAGGAAGAGGAGTGCATGAATATATAAAATATCTAATTTTGTACCTACTCCTAAAATCTATTTGTTACAGGCTCTATTTTCTTCTTTTCATAGGTTGTTTTGTTTTCTACTGGCTCTTTTAGGTTATACTTTCTTTTTAGCATCTATTTGCTATAGGCTATGTTTTTTTCCTACCTTAGGCTGCTTTGTTTCTATAAGCTTTGCTTTCTTCTTATCATCCATTTACTACAGACTCTGTTTTCTTCTTACTATTTATTTGCTAGTGGCTCTATTTTCTTCTTATCGTCTATTTGCTAAAGGCTTTGTTTTCTTGTTATCAGAGGTTGCTTTGTTTGGACAAGTGGATTGACAGTCCTCCCAATCTTAGCCCATACACTCTAATGGAAGCCAGCAGTCACAAGAGTTTCCAACAATTGGAAAGCAACAAATGAGGACAATAAGTAATTAACCAAAGTTACATGTACACATAATTTTGAAAGAAGTAGGTTGATTTTCAAATTTGTAAACTTTACGGGTATTTCAATCATGTAATGCAAAACATAATCTATTAATTGAAGCTTAATTTGTCCTATAATCTTTTTTGATAGATGAAAGGAAGAGGAGTGCACAAACAGATAAAATGTTTATTTTAGTACCTACTACTAAATTCTATTTGCTACATGCTTTATTTTCTTCTTACTGTCTATTTGTTATAGGTTCCTCCAGGTTTTGTTTTATTCTTATTGTCTATTTTCTACAAGCTTGATTTTATTTCTACCTTAGGCTGCTCTATTTTCTACAGGCTCTTATAGGTCTGTTTTCTTCTCACCATCTATTTGTTATAGGTTTTATTTTCTTTTTACCATAGGCTGCTCTGTTTTCTACAAGCTTTGTTTCTTCATACTATTTATTTGCTAGAGGCTCTATTTTCTTCTTACCATAGGTTGTTTTGTTTGGACAAGTGGATTCACTGTCCTCCCAATCTTAGTCCATACAATATGATAATAGCCAATAGTCACATAAGTTTCTAATAGTTGGAAAGCAACAAATAAGGACAATGAGTAATTACCAAAGGTTACCTATGCACATAATTTTGAAAGAATTAGGTTAATTTTCAAATTTGTAAACTCCACGGGTATTTTAGCCATGTAATGCAAAACATAATCTATTCATTGAAACTTAATTTGTCGTATAATCTTTTATGATGGATGATAGGAAGAGGAGTGCACAAACAGATAAAACGTCTATTTTAGTACCTACTCCTAAAATGTATTTGCCGCAGGTTCTATTTTCTTTATACTATCTATTTGCTAGAGGCTCTATTTCGTTTTTCCGTAGGCTGCTATGTTTTCTAAAGACTCTTTCAAGTTTTGTTTTCTTCTTATCGTCTATTCTTTATAGACGCTATTTTCCTCCTACCTTAGCTTGCTTTATTTTCTACATGCTCTTACAAGCTCTTTTTTCTTTTTACCGTCTATTTGCTACAAGCTCTGCTTTCTTCTTTCCATAAATTGCTATATTTTCTACAAGCTCCTACAAGCACTATTTTCTTCTTACCATTTATTTCCTAAAGGCTTTATTTTTTTCTTACCTGATGTTGCTTTGTTTGGACAAATGGATTGACAATCCTCCCAATCTTAGCCCATGCACTTTAATGGTAGCCAATTATCATATGAGTTTCCAACAGTTAGAATGCAACAAATAAGGACGAGGATTAATTACCAAAGGTTGCCTGTGCACATAATTTTGAAAGAAGTAGGTTGATTTTCAAACTCGTAAATTCCACGGGTATTTTAACCATCTAATGCAAAACATAATCTATTTATTGAAGCATAATTTGTCGTATAATATTTTTTGATTGATGAAAGGAAAAGAAGTGCATGAAGAGATAAAATGTCTATTTTAGTATCTACTCCTAAAATCTATTTGCTATGGACTCTATTTTCTTCTTACCGTCTTTTTACTACAGGCTCTATTTTGTTCTTACTGTCTATTTGCTACAGGCTCTGTTTTGTTTTTCCTTACATTGCTATATTTTCTATACGCTTTTCTAGGTTTTGTTTTATTTTTACTAACTATTTGCTACAAGCTCTATTTTTTTCCTATCTTACGCTGCTCTGTATTCTATAGGCTCCTATAGGTTTTGTTTTCTTCTTATCATCTATTTGCTACAAGCACTATTTTCTTCTTACCATAGGCTACTTTGTTTTCAACAGACTCTGTTTTCTTCTTATTGTTTATTTCCTAGAGGCTTTGTTTTCTTCTTATCGTTTATTTGCTAGAGACTCTATTTTCTTTTGATCGTAGGCTACTCTGTTTGGACAAGTGGATTGACTATCCTCCTAATCTTAGGTCATACACTTTGATGGTAGCTAGCAATCATTTGAGTTTCCAACTATTAGAAAGCAACAAATGAGGATGAGGATTAATTACCAAAGGTTGTCTGTGCACATATTTTTGAAAGAAGTAGGTTGATTTTCAAATTCGTGTACTCCATAGGTTTTTCAACCATGTAATGCAAAACAAAATTTATTCATTGAAACTTATTTTGCCGTATAATTCTTTTTTGATGAATGAAAGGAAGAGGAGTGCACCAACAGATAAAATGTCTATTTTAGTACCTACTCCTAAAATCTATTTACTGTAGGCTCCATTTTCTTCTTACCATCTATTTACTACAAGCTTTGTTTTCTTCTTTCCATAGGCTGCTATTTTTTCTACAGGCTCTTCCAAGTTCTATTTTCTTATTATTGTCTCTTTGCTATAGGCTTTATTTTCTATAGGTTCTTATAGGCTCTATTTTCCTCTTATTGTCTATTTGCTACAAGCTCTGTTTTCTTCTTACCATAGGCTATTATGTTTTCTTCTTACAGTTTATTTGTTAGAGGTTTTGTTTTCTTCTTACCGTTTATTTGTGAAAGGCTTTGATTTCTTCCTAATGGACATTGTTTTATTTGGATAAGTGGATTGATAGTCCTCCCAATCTTAGTCCATACACTCTAATGGTAGCCAACAATCACATGAGTTTCCAATAATTGGAAAGGAACAAATGAGGACAAGGATTAATTACCAAAGGTTGCCTGTGCACATAATTTTGAAAGAAGTAGCTTGATTTTCAAATTCGTATACTCCAGGGGTATTTCATCCATCTAATGCAAAATAGAATCTATTGATTAAAGCTTAATTTGTCGTATAATCTTTTTTTATGGATGAAAGGAAGAGGAGTGCACAAACAAATAAAATATCTATTTTAGTATTTACTTATAATTTCTATTTACTACAGGCTCTATTTTCTTCTTTTCGTAGGCTGCTTTATTTTCTATAGGATCCTTTAGGTTCTGTTTTCTTCTTACCATCTATTTGCTATAGGCTCTATTTTCTTTTTTTCATAGGTTGCTTTATTTTCTATAGGATCCTTTAGGTTCTGTTTTCTTTTTACCATTTATTTGCTATAGGCTCTATTTTCTTCCTTCTTTAGGCTGCTCTATTTCTACAGGCTCGTTTAGGCTTTGTTTCTTCATACCATCTATTTGCTACACATTTTGTTTTCTTCTTACCGTAGGCTGCTTTGTCTTGTTGAGACTCTTATGAAATCTATTTGCTACAAACTTTGCTTTATTCTTACCATCTTTTTGCTACAAGCTCTATTTTCTTCATACCCTTTATTTGCTATAGGTTTTATTTTCTTTTTACTAAAAAAAAAAAAAACCTACAACAATTCTCTGTGTTTTTGCCTTGTTTGAAATTCCTTTTTACCCCTTCCCTACTAAAATTGAAGGCCAACTCCTTTTGGCTTGCCTTGTAAAATTGATGCCTTCGTGTTTTTAGGTTACCACTTCCCTATTAATCGACTCTTTTGGCTTGCCTTCTAAAATTGATGCCTCTGTGCTTTATTTTTCTTGTGTTAAATGTAATCTTTCAATTCCATACGTAACTAGTATATGTGAGTCAAATAATTTATAAAGTTCATATTGAGTAGAAAACCTTATAAAGTTCATATATTAGGATTTATGAAATTGAGAGTTAAACAAAATTAAGAATTAGAAACTTGTTAAATTGAGAAATAAAAATAGTTCCATTCAACTTTTTTATGTAAAATGAAAATTGAGAAAATTGAATAGTTATACAACAGTATTTCAAAGATATTACATATTATAAAATATAGTAAAAAGTGAAATTTTAGATCTTATTGTTTAAAATTATATATTACAAAGTTCTTAAAAATTTAAAAGTCAAGTAGAAGTCAATTAAAGTTAGTGGAAAAAATTATCAAAAAAACTCTAAATAATCTTATTAATACTATTAATAATGACTTAAAAAATAATTTATTAAAATTTGAAGATTATATCAAATTAAAATATATATTATAAATACGAGTGAGATTGAATTAAAATTAAAAGAAAATGTTAAAATCAATTCAAATTCATTGTAAATTAGAAATAAGTATTTGAATCAAAATTTGACTAATTTAATTTAATTTAAATATTTATGTAGAATTATATACTTTTTTTATTATATTAGAATTTGAATTTTTCAATTTAATACGTAATTAGTATCCGTGAATTATAAGTATAACTTTGTATTTATATTATTTGTATATGTTAATATGTGACATTTTATTAAATTAATAAAATTATAAAATATTCATATACCTATTTAATAATAACATCAAAATTATTGACAATGAAGTCTTGCAAAAGCTTTACAAAATACAATTTTGGGGCACTTGCACCCTAAGTTTGCGTAATTAGTTTGGAACCTTTGTTCCTAACAAAATTTGTAGGATGTTGGGTGAAGAAAGGATTCATATAGAAAATGGGATTTGCAATATGTCTACTGGTTCAGTTGTGCTTCCAAGTTCTTTGCAAAGTTCGACTCATTATTCAACCATTACTTTGTTCATTCTCTCTTTCTGTCTTTTTCCCCTCTTTCAGTTCACTTGGAAAAAGGAGATTTTTATGTTGTAAATGCAAACATGATAAGTTAGGTACTTATTATTGTTTGTTCTGATAATTGTGATTCGACAAAGAATTGAAAACTTAAAATTGTTGATGGCTAATGGAGTAAATGTCATTGCTCACACTTGCTTTAATTTGTTGGACAATCCATAGCAAAAGTTTCAAGCTTCTTGTTTTAAACATTGTATTTACTAAATGAGCCCACTGAAACAATCACTAAGCTCAATAAGTCAGAAGAGTAAATTATTTTACCAATTTAAACTCTAAACACAAATTATATATAAACAATAAGTAGGTAGATATTATTAGAGAAAGGAATTTCTTTCATACAAGTGAATTAATAGTATCCATAATGTTACATGATTAATTGTTGTCACATATTTTATCGTACAATACAACATAAGATGGGGAGCAACAAGAATCGCTAAGAGATTAGTACAAAGTGAGTTGTTTAAGGAATGGTATATGCCCAGAGGAAATTAGAAAAAAATAAGGAAAATCTATGAGAACAAAATTCTAAATGGAACTAGCTAGAAATGAAAATGCAGAGAGAAATGTTGGCTCTTTAATAATCAAAAGTTTAAGACTTAGAATGGATTTATACAACCTGCCAGCCTTAATAACATCATTTTTCTTTCTTTTTTTTTCACATTTTTTCTCTTTTTTTCTTTTCTTTTTTCCATACCATGTGTTTGTCATCCCTAATTGTAGGATATGACCCACTTGTTGTATCCAACATCATTTCATCATTAATATATTATAACCTACACCAACTAGCCTTTTTTTCACCTGCATTCATGTTGTCAATGAATTTACTCCCTTACGGTCTAAAGTTACTAAGCTTAGCATTCAACAGCCAATGAAAACGAAGTAACGTTGCATTTCTCCATTCTTTTCTTTGGTTATTTGTCTTAACCACCATCTCTGAACAGTAGAAATTGGGTTTCTCAAGATTGGGCAGTAACGTTGGACAAGTGGATTGACAGTCCTCCCAATCTTAGCCCACACACTCTGATGGTAACTAGTAGTCACATGAGTTTCCAACAGTTGGAAAGCAATAGATGAGGATGAGGATTAATTACCAAAGGCTGCCTGTGCACATAATTTTGAAAGAAATAACTTGATTTTCAAATTCGTAAACTCCACGGGTGTTTCAACCATGTAATGCAAAACATAATTTATTCATCGAAACTTAATTTTTCGTACAATCTTTTTTGATGGATCAAAGGAAGAGGAGTGCACAAACAGATAAAATGTCTATTTTAGCACCTATTCTTAAAATCTATTTGCTACAGGCTCTATTTTCTTCTTTTCGTAGGCTACTTTGTTTTCTATGGTCTCTTCCATGTTCTATTTTCTTCTTACCATCTTTTTACTACATGCTCAATTTTCTTCCTACCTTAGGTTGCACTCTTTTCAATAGGCTCCTACAAGTTTTGTTTGCTTCTTATCATCAATTTTCTACAGGTTTTGTTTTCTTCTTACCATAGGCTGCTCTATTTTCTACAAACTCTATTTTCTTCTCCCCTTCTATTTTTTAAAGGCTCTGTTTACTTATTATCGTCTATTTTCTAGAGGCTTTATTTTCTTCCAACCATAGGTTGCTTTGTTTAGATAAATGGATTGACATTCCTCCAAATCATAGGCCATACACTCTGATGGTAGCCAGTAGTCACATGAGTTTTCAACAATTGAAAAGGAACAAATGTGGACAAGGATTAATTACCAAAGGTTGCCTGTGCACATAATTTTGAAACAAATAGGTTGATTTTTCAAATTTGTAAACTCCACAGGTATTTCAACCATGTAATGCAACACATAATCTATTCATTGAAGGTTAATTTGTCGTACAATCTTTTTTGATGAATGAAAGGAAAAGGTGTGCATGAACAGATAAAATGTCTATTTTAGTACCAACTCCTAAAATCTATTTGCTACAGACTCTGTTTTCTTCTTACCGCCTATTTGCTATAGACTTTGTTTTCTTCTTTCTGTAGGCTGCTCTGTTTGAGTTTCCAACAGTTGGAAAGTAACAAATGAGGATGAGGATTAATTACCAAAGGCTGTCGGTGCACATAATTTTGAAAAAAGCAATTTGATTTTCAAATTCCTAAACTCCACAAGTATTTCAATCATGTAATGTAAAACAAAATCTATTCATTGCAACTTAATTTGCGTATAATCTTTTTTGATGGATGAAAGGAAGAGGAGTGCACGAACAAATAAAATGTCTATTTTAGAACATACTCCTAAAATCTATTTGTTACATGCTTTATTTTCTTCTTTTCGTAGGCTACTCTGTTTTTTACAGACTCCTCCAGGTTCTGTTTTCTTCTTACCATCTTTTTGCTATAGGCTTTGTTTTCTTCCTACCTTAAGCTGCTCTATTTTCTACAAGCTCCTACATTTATATTTCCTTCTTATTGTCAATTTACTATAGGCTTTGTTTTCTTCTTACCATAGACTGCTCTGTTTTCTATAGGCTTTATTTTCTTCTTGCCTTCTATTTTTTAGAGGCTCTATTTACTTATTACCATATATTTTTTAGAGACTTTATTTTCTTCCAATCGTAGGCCACTTTGTTCGGATAAGTGGATTGATAGTCCTCCTAATCATATACCATACACTCTGATGGTAACCAGTAGTCACATGAGTTTCCAATAGTTGAAAAGGAACAAATGAGGGCAAGAATTAATTACTGAAGGTTGCCTGTGCACATAATTTTGAAAGAAGTAGGTTGATTTGCAAATTCGTTAACTCTATGGATATTTCCACCATGTAATAGAAAACATAATCTATTCATTAAAGCTTAATTTGCTGTATAATCTTTTTTGATGGATGAAAGGAAAAGGAGTGCATGAACAAGTAAAATGTCTATTTTCGTACCTACTCTGAAAATCTATTAGTTACAGGCTCTCTTTTCTTCTTATCATCTATTTGCTATAAGCTTTGTTTCTTCTTTCCATAAGCTACTCTCTTTTCTATAAGCTCCTTCAAGTTATGTTTTCTTCTTATCGTCTATTTGCTACAGGCTCTGTTTTCTTCCTACCTTAGGCTACTCTATTTTGTATAGGTTTTATTTTCTTCTTACTGTCTAGTTGCTACAGGCTCTGTTTTCTTCTTACAATAGGCTATTATATTTTCTACATGCTCCTACAAGCTTTGTTTTCTTCTTATCACTTATTTGCTCGAGGCTCTATTTTCTTCTTACCAGAGGCTACTCTGTTGGGATAAGTGGATTAACGATCCTCCCAATCTTAGCCTATACACTCTGATGATAGCTAGTAGTCACATGAGTTTCCAATAGTTGGAAAGCAACAAATGATGATGAGGATTAATTACCAAAGGCTACCTGTGTACATAATTTTAAAGAAGTAGCTTGATTTTCAAATTCATAAACTCCACGTGTATTTCAACCATGTAATGCAAAACAACATTTATTCATTAAAGCTTAATTTGTTGTACAATCCTTTTTGATGGATGAAAGGAAAAGGAGTGCACAAACGGATAAAATATCTATTTTAACACCTACTTCTAAAATCTATTTGCTTCTTTTTGTAGGCTACGTTATTTTTTATAGACTCCTCTAAGTTTTATTTTCTTCTTACCATCTTTTTGCTACAAGTTTAGTTTCTTCATACCTTAGGTTGCACTGTTTTCAATAGGCTCCTATGGGTTCTGCTTTCTTTTTATCATCAATTTGCTATAGGTTCTGTTTTCTTCTTACCATAGGCTGCTCTATTTTCTACAGGCTCTATTTTCTTCTTCCCTTTTATTTGTTAGAGACTCTGTTTACTTCTTACCATCTATTTGTTAGAGGCTTTTTTTTATTCCAACCATAGGCTGCTCTGTTTAGATAAGTGGATTGATAGTCCTCTCAATCATAGGCCATACACTCTGATTGTAGCCAACAATCACATGAGTTTCCAAGAGTTGAAAAGGAACAAATAAGGACGAGGATTAATTACCAAAGGTTGCATATGCACATCATTTTGAAAGAAGTAAGTTGATTTTCAAATTTGTAAACTCCACAAGTATTTCCACCATGTAATACAAAATAGAATCTATTCATTGAAGCTTAATTTGTCGTATGATCTTTTCTAATGGATGAAATAAAAAGGAGTGCATGAACAAGTAAAATGTCTATTTCAGTACCTACTCCTAAAATCTATTTGTTACAGACTCTGTTTTCTTCTTACCGTCTATTTGCTATAAGTTTTGTTTCTTCTTTCTATGGACTAATCTCTTTTTTATAGGCTCCTCCAAGTTATGTTTTCTTCCTACCGTCTATTTGCTACAGGGTATGTTTTCTTCCTACCTTAGGCAGCTTTATTTTGTGCAGGCTTTATTTTCTTCTTATCGTCTATTTGCTACAAGCTTTGTTTTCTTCTTACCATAGGCTACTCTTTTTTCTACTTGCTCCTCCAGGTTTTGTTTTCTTCATATCGTCTATTTGCTATAGGCTTTGTTTTCTTCCTACCTTAGTCTACTTTGTTTTCTATAGGCTCCTACAGGCTTTGTTTTCTTCTTACCATCTATTTGCTATAGGATTTATTTTCTTTTAACCATAAGATGCTCTGTTTTCTATAAGCTCCTACAGGCTTTGTTTTCTTCTTACCATTTATTTGCTAGAGGCTTTATTTCCTTCTTAATGTCTATTTGCTAAAGGCTCTGTTTTTTTTTTTACCGGAGGTGGCTCTATTTGGACAAGTGGATTGATAATCCTCCTAATTTTAGCCCATACACTCTAATGGTAGCCAACAGTCACATGAATTTCTAACAGTTGTAAAGCAACAAATGAGGAGGAAGATTAATTGTTAAAGGTTACTTGTGCACATAATTTTGAAAGAAGTAGCTAGATTTTCTAATTTGTAAACTCCACGAGTTTTTCAACCATGTAATACAAAACATAATCTATTCATTAAAACTTAATTTCCTGTATAATCCTTTTTGATGGATGAAAGGAAGTGGAGTGCACAAACAAATAAAATGTCTATTTTGGTACTTACTCCTAAAATCTATTTGCTATAGGCTTTAGTTTCTTCTTTGCATAGGCTGCTCTCTTTTGTACAGGCTCCTGCAGATTTTGTTTTCTTCTTATTGTTTATTTGCTTGACGCTTTATTTTCTGCTTACCATAGGTTGCTTTGATAGTCCTCCCAATCTTTGGCCATACACTCTGAGGGTTGCTAGCAGTCACATTTGTTTACAATAGTTGGAAAGCAACAAATGAGGATAAGGATTAATTACCAAAGGTTACATGTGCACATAATTTTGAAAGAAGTAGCTTGATTTTCAAATTTGTAAACTCCATGGGTATTTCAACCATGTAATGCAAAACAGAATCTATTTATTGAAGTTTAATTTGTCGTATAATCTTTTTTGACATATGAAATGAAGAGGACTGCACAAACAGATAAAATGTCTATTTTAGTACCTACTCCTAAAATCATTTTTCTATAGGTTCTCTTTTCTTTTTATCGTCTATTTTCTACAGGCTTTGTTATCTTCTTGTCTATTTGCTATAGGTTCTATTTTCTTCTTACCGTCTATTTGCTATAGGCTCTATTTTCTTCTTACCTTCTATTTTCCATAGGTTTTATTTTCTTCTTACTGTCTATTTGCTAGAGGCTCTATTTTCTTCTTATTGTTTATCTGCTAGAAGCTTTATTTTCTTCTTACCGTAAATAGCTCCATTTGGACAAGTAGATTGATAGTTCTCCCAATCTTAACCCATACACTCTGATGGTACCCAATAGTCACATGAGTTTGCAACAATTGAAAAGCAACAATGAGGACAAAGATTAATCACCAAAGGTTTCTAGTCCATATGATGATAGGTATTTCAATCATGTAATGCAAAATAGAATCTATTCATTGAAGCTTAATTTGCTATATAATCTTTTTTGATGAATAAAAGGAAGAGGAGTGCATGAACAAATAAAATGTCTATTTTAGTACCTACTCCCAAAATCTATTTGTTACAAACTCTATTTTCTTCCTACCTTAGACTACTATGTTTTCTACAAGCTCCTATAGGCTCTATTTCTTCTTCTGTCTATTTGTTATAGGCTCTGTTTTCTTCTTACTATTTATTTGTTATAAACTCTATTTTCTTCTTACTGTTTATTTGCTACAGGCTATGTTTTTTATAAGCTCTCTTTTCTTCTTGTTGTCTATTTCTAAGAGGCACTATTTTCTACTTACCATAGGTAGCTCTATTTGGACAAGTGGATTGATAATCCTCCTAATTCTAAGCCATACATTATAATGGTAGCCAACAGTCATATAAGTTTCCAACAGTTACAAAGTAACAAATAAGGACAAGGATTAATTACCAAAGGTTGTCTATGCATATAATTTTGGAAGAAGTAGCTTGATTTTCAAATTCATAAACTCCATGGGTATTTCAGCCATGTAATGCAAAACAAAATCTATTCATTGTAGCTCATTTTTCGTATAATCTTTCTTGATGGATGAAAGGAAGAGGAGTGCCTAAATAAATAAAATGTTTATTTTACTACCTACTCCTAAAATCTATTTGCTACAGGCTCCGTTTTCTTTTTACTATTTATTTGCTACAGACTCTTTTTTTTTCTTTCCGTAGGCTGCATTGTGTTCTACAGGCTCTTCTAGGTTTTGTTTTCTTCTTACTGTCTATTTGCTACAAGCTCTATTTTCTTCCCACCTTAGGTTGCTTTGTTTTCTACAGGCTCTATTTTCTTTACCTACCATCTATTTGCTATAGGCTCTGTTTTCTTCTTACCATAGGCTGCTCTATTTTCTATAAGCTCTTATAGGCTCTCTTTTCTTCTTGTTGTCTATTTGCTAAAGGCACTATTTTCTTCTTACCATTTATTTGCTAAAGGCTCTGTTTTTTTCTTACCGTAGGCTACTCAATTTGGCTAAATGGATTGACAATCCTCCTAATCTTAAGCCATACACTCTGATGGTAGCCAACAGTCATGAGAGTTTCCAATAGTTAGAAAACAACAAATGAGGACGAAGATTGATGTGCAACCTTTACTCTTTGGCTAACACCTTAATTATTGTCAAATAATATATAAGTTTTTTACTACCTAATTAAACTTGGTTTGGTTAGATACAAACAAGAAGGGAGGCTTTGATGCATGAACTATTTTCTATCTTGGTAGTTCTAGGAATGGGGCATACATCATTGGAACCTATATAACCAACATAATGCTCCCAGTTCCTTAGGGAACTTTAGGTAAATGTTATTATTGGTGAAGAGAAGAAGAAGTTCTTGATTCGCCACAATTGAATTTGATTTGGAAAAAGACAATTAAGCATGACATGAGATGTAGAAGTTATTTCAAATTTAAAAAATACCGGTACGTAACATGTAAATCATTTGAAGGAAAAAGATTTTCAAATTTAAGTTAAATTAATTAAAATAATAATAAAATAAATTTATAAAATATAAAATTATGTACAAACTACACTAATAAAAAAAGTAAATATAAAATTTCATGTAAAATTCTTTTACCAAAAATATCAATTGCATTTATTAAAATATTTTTTTAATTATATTACACAAATTTTATTCTTATATTTAAAAATGAGAACCTGAGATATTTAATAAATTTAAGTAAAATATTTTATATTATATATAAAAACATTATTATAATATAAATATATATATATATATATATATATATTGTGTTTTAATAGATTTTTGTTTTTTTAATTAGACATATATCGTAAATCTAATTTGACTAGAAGATTTTAGATCCAGTAGATGGATAGTACTATACCTTAGTAACCAAGTCTTTTCAAAATTGAATCATTTGGTATCGCATCAACACAACGTTTCGCTTTTGTAAACTCCAAATTATTGTAGGGATACCATGATGATAATGGTGGGCAATTGAGGTTGTTGGCCTGCTAGTTGGCTTATAATTGTTTATAGAATCAACAGATAAAAGTGGGTAGAGAAGTAGAGAAGGAAAAATAGTATCATGAAGAATTATATGAGAAAATAATTGAAGAAAAAATAAATGATAGAGATTTTTAGTGCCTAGAATGATTGCATTACTATTGGGTTTCTATTAGTCATACTGAAAGGAGGCCAATGAATGTGTTTAACTTGCAATTTGGAATAAGTGTTGTACAAAACAAAGTAGCAATTTGGAATAAGTGTTGTACAAAACAAAGTAAGCACCCAGTTGAAATTGAAAGTGAAGATGCTTACTGGGGTGATACCACAGGAGCTGAAAAAATAGGAGAATATTCTTGCGGTGAATATATCATATAACAAGTTGATAGGTAGGCTTCCTATTGAAGACATATTTACAAGCTTGGATTATAGTGCTTTGAAGAGAAATTTGGGAATTTATTCGTCTCTGTTGAAAGGACTAAGTAAAATGAATGTTCCTAATGGCAATAAATCTTCAACCACATTGCCTAGAAAGATGAAAGTCTCTCTTTTGCTTTATCTTACTTTTGCATTTCACTATATGCCTATACTTGTGGAAAATTATAAATAGACATATAAAGTTTTAGAAACATAAGGTTTACACTTTAAAATATAATGTGTGAATAGTAATAGTATTGCTCTTAAAAGGTGAAAATCATTAATCTTCCAATGCAGAAAGTGAAGCACGTGGCAGGAGGTAGTGAATGGAAGAGACAAATTCAGTCACATCAAAGCAAAAAGAGAGAGACTCAAACTTTGAACACTCTCAAGCTCTCTAACAACAAAATTTCTGGTGTCCTAGATTTTTCAATTGGAATTTGGTTACTTAAATGTCTTCAAACTTTACATCTTTCACACAATGCATTTTCCAAGTCCGTGCCAAAAGGGTATCTTCCATCCGCAACTTGAAAGATCTCTGGTTACAGGGCAACAAATTTTCGGGACCACTACTAATGGATATTGGATTCTATGGATACAACAAGAAGTTGACAAGTAATTTTGGCAATCTAAGTAGCCTGGAATACTTGGACTTGTTGAGCAATGGACTTACTGGAAGCCTATCGTCATCAATTGGTGATCTAACTTCACTAAAGTACATGAGCTTGTCCAACAAGAAGCTCACAAGTAGCATTCCAGCAACAATAGTTAATTGTGCCACAACATTAGTTATTCAAATTAAAGGTAACAGCCTTCACGATAGCATATCGGAGGGCATTTTTATCTTAGGCTGGAGGAAGTAAATTTTTCACATAACAAATTGACGGGTTCCATTCCAACCAGTTCAAGTAAATTCTTTGGATTGGTTCACACATTGGACCTTTCAAACAACTATCTTGCAGGACATATTCCTACGAAAATGGGTCTATACTCAAATTTGGGATACTTGAATTTTTCGTGGAAGAACCTTAACTCAAAATTTCCGCTAGAGCTTGGCTACTTTCATAACCTAAAGGTTTTGGATCTTCAGAGTAGTGGACCAATTGGCCCAATACTTGTGGATATATGCGAGTCTCGTAGCTTGAGCATTCTTTAGTTGCATGGTAATTCCTTGATCGGGCCGCTTCTGGAGGAGAGTGGAAATTCCTCAGCTCTCTACTTATTGTAAGGCCTTTGCTAATTTTGCTTCTATTAGTCATCTATATCTATTCTTTTTGGTTAAATTACATTATATTAGTAGCCTAACCCTTTAAGACATGAGTAACATGATATGTTATCATTAAGTAAATTCAAAATTTATAGTATGTGAGTAATTGACCTACCTTTCTTGAGTGTAGAAATCAAGTAGGTTGATAACTTTATACTTCAGTGACTAGGCCTTTTCAAAATTGGGTCATTTAGTATTGTATCGAATCAAAGATGGACTTTAACTTTTGCCACCATCAAATTATTGTAGGGTACAATGGTGATAGTCAGAGGAGACTAAAGGGTGTTAGTTGGCTTGTAAAATTGTATATAAAGTCAACAGACAAAAATGGATAGAGGGGTAGATAAGGTAAAATAGTATAATGAATAATTATTTGAGAAAATAATTAAAAAAATAAATAATAGAAATTTTTAATTCCCAAAACGATGTCATTATTATTGAATTTCTGTTAATCATGTATTTAATTTCATAATAAAAATTAAATATATTTTATTTAATTTTATAAATAAATAAAATTAAAATTTAAAAAATATTTTATTAAATTCTTATTAGTTTTTATGTATTATTATCTAATATTGTACTTGTGAATATTATAGATAACTAGTCTAAACAACTCTGTGTCTAACATTATGCCTTGCACCATAAAGAAAATATGGGTAATTTTTATTAAAATTTGTCAAAAATATAATCATTATGATAATTCAAATGACATTGTTTGAATTTATTGCATGTTTATTTTTTTTCTTGTAGGAGCTTGTCCCACAACAATTTAAGTGGTTATAATCCTAGGTCTATATCAAAGCTAAACCAACTTAAAGTTCTAAAATTGGAAGTGAACATGCTTACTAGGGAGGTGCCACAGGAGTTGGGAAAATTAGAGAACCTTCTTGCTGTAAATATGTTGCATAACATGCTCACAAGCAAACTTCCTGTTGGAGGCACATTTTCAAGCTTGGATTACAGTGCTTTGCAGGGGAATTTTGGAATTTGCTCACCTTCGTTGAATGGACCATGTAAAATGAATGTTCCAAAAGCCACTAGTTCCGGACCCATTTGCCTATGGGAGACAAATACTGGCCATCTCGGCGTTGATCTTCCATCCGGCAGCACCGGCCGTCCCGATGGCCTTGGGTTTATCCTTCTTAATTCGATGATTTTTCTGTTGCCTCTTCTTTTATTTCTTCTCTTCACCTTTCTCTACGATTTTTCAGTTCCTTTTTTTTTTCCTTGTCGATTTGTTTCAACCGTTATTACTGTTTACTGCGTTGTACTTGTTTTGCTAGTTTTGTGTAGATTAAGTTTTAGTCACTCTAATTCCATAGTTCCTTCCTTTGTAGGCTTTATTACGCGAGGATTGGAATTGGAACTCCTTCCAATGACTACTATGTACAGGTGGATACAGGAAGTGACATTATGTGGGTCAATTGCATCCGATGCAAAGAATGCCCTAGAACAAGCTCCCTTGGTGTAAGCCAAACTCTTTTTTTTTTTTTTTTTTGTGCCCTTCTTTTGTTTTGATTTTCATTATCCATGTAGGATCAAACCTTTTGTCTGAATAGTAGATTGTTCGTAACAGATAGATTGTACACTATATAATGTAAATAAGTCAGACTCTGGGCGTTTGGTTCCTTGTGATGGTGAGTTTTGCCATAAGGTGAATGGAGGTTCTTTATCAGGCTCCACAGCCAATAAATCATGCCCATATCTAGAGATATACGGAGATGGGAGTTTGACTGCAGGTTATTTTGTGAAGGATGTTGTGCAATATGATAGAGTGTCAGGAAACCTTGAAACAACATCAACCAATGGAAGTATTATATTTGGGTAAGTTGGTTAATGCTCTTTAACACATGGCTTGTAAAATAGTGTATATCTCTTCAGAAATCTGAAAAAAATAAGATTGTATGAAGCTTTTGTGGTAGCTGTTGTGTCCCAAAATTCTTGATTTTTATTAATGGCGTTCTAGCCTCCTTTCAAGCTTCCTTTGGCTCATTTCACATGCAATATGCTCTGGAGAAAAGGTCTTGGTGCACTAGTTCCTGGTCCAGTTTTAATGAGGTTTTTTGGGAGAAAGTCTATGTTTGATGATTTGAATTGTGTTGATCTTGTGAACTCATTTTCTTTACACATTTTGATGATGCAATATGCTGATATTGTAGACATGTTCCAACGAGTCTTGAAATAGTTAACTAGGATATGCAAATTATTGCCTTATTTTTTTACCTATTCATTCATATTTTCACATTTTTGTATTTAGTTTTATTCATAAGGTGGTTTTCTTTTGGTTTTATCATAGTTGTGGTGCTAGACAATCTGGAAATCTAGGTACACCCAACGAAGAAGCACGTGATGGGATACTTGGTCTTGGAAAATCAAACTCGTCAATGATTTCACAGTTGGCTTCAAATTGGAATGTGAAAAAGATATTTGCACACTGCTTAGATAGCACAAATGGAGGTGGTATCTTTGCTATTGGGCATGTTGTGCAACCAAAAGTTAACATGACACTTTTGATATCAAATGAATAAGTTATCTAATAATAGCATATTTTTCTCACCTATAATTTGTTTGCAGTGTTTTTTTTTTTTCCCACTTTTTAGAAGTTGTTGCCTTTGCAATGGAAGGTGCTGTTCTATCAGTAAAGCTATGTGCTCAGGCAATTGTACAGGTACTTATTTTCTGCATTAGAGTATTGGTCGCTCAAAAATGTTCAATTTCGAGCTGTTTCCTTTTGGGATGCTCTACATTGGAAAAATTCAAAGCTGTAAGCATTGCGTGTTTGATGACTCAAGCATGTAAAGAATAACAAAGAGGAAAGGAAAAATGAAAATGAAAACAAGAAGTGTCTGATTCTGGTGCGGGTAACAATTAGATAATCACCGTAAATGCAATAAAATGACAAAGAAATGATGATAATTGTGCCTGATATCCGTAATGTGACAACTGATGCAGGATTATGAGCTGCTTACCGCTCAGGAGCAAAGACGGTTGGCTGAGGCAACCGTTAGTTAATTTGATCAGATGGGAGGCTTTTTCTTAGACCTTACTCAATATCGTTCAGAACTGTTGGGGATTTGTAGGTCTAAAAGTTGCCCAAAATGGCAAAAATATGTCTCAATTTGTAAATCTCTGTGAAAAAGTTTTTGAACTCTTTGTATACCGTATACTCAATTTGATATACATTTTCTTGTAATTTTTGACAGACGACATAATATCATACTTTTGGAATACGGTCAATTTTTTGTTAAATAATTTTTTTGAAACCTTGAAATGACAGTCATGTTGATAGATTGAATCCACTTAAAAATTTTGTTTTGAAATACCAAAGAAGTGAGAACCACTAAGTATAACTTAGCAGTAATCCTTTAATTCATTAATGGAAAATGCAGGTTCAATTTGAATTCCAGTGGTGTTTTATGGATAGATTATCTTGTCCACTGACCTTGGATTGCGTTCAGTAGAAAATGAGTTAATTTTCTTGGTTACTTTTGGTGGTTTTTAATTAAAACTTTCCAAATTATTGCAGGTTTGGCAGGTTAATCAACTGCAAAGTATTTGGCAGATGCAGGTCATCGGCCAGTAGTCCTAGAAGCAAGAGATGTTCTAGGAGGAAAGGGCTTTACCTGCTCTTTACTTTGACTATTATTCATCAGTTGGCAAAAAAACTTAATAATCCTTCCGGGATGATCTTCTGAAAAGTTTTTGCCTTTTGATCCTCCAACAAATGGTCAGGGAGGCCAATTTTCATGATTTTTAACATGCTGAATATCATATTCCTGGTGGTTACCGATCTGGGCTTTTTGGTTACCTTGACCATCATGTGCTGTAGACTGCCCTTCCTTAGATCTTCACATGCAGTACTTCTAGTATAGGTGCTACTTTTTGAATCTAGGGCTTTTACCAGTTGGCCATTCCTAAGGGGAATGCAGCAGTATCGACCTAAAGGACTTCAACTGTCACCTTCTCTGTATGTATATAGGGGGGACAGCGGTCCTTATAATTGCCCGTGTCCATACGGGTACTTTAGTTTTGATGATGACAATACATGAATCCAATTATCTGTCGAACAACTCAGCCAAAATCTCGGGCTAAAGTTGCATAATTAGTATACAATATTTATTTGGTTTGTAATATTAATTGGAAGTCGGTCTTAAATTTGTTCAATAATATGGACCTCTTGAAATTTGAAATTATGGTATGTGAATTACTCAATAGTTTTAATTTATTACAGTCACCACAATTAATATGATCATTTCTTAATCTTTTTTAATTATAAATGATATCAAAAATTTTTTATGGAATTGAACTTATCTTTCAATTTGATAGTTGTACAGGTTGCAGCTTTGGTCTTAGATTATTTTTACTAGTTATTGGTGCATGGGGGTTGTATAAGACAATCAAAATAAGAAAGACCGTTAAAGTCAAGGAAAAATATTTCAAAAGAAGTTGTGGTCTATTATTGTAATAGTAATTGTCTTTAAGAGATAATAATGTTGAGCAAATGAAACTATTTAGTTTCAAGGAGGTAGGGAAGGCCACAAAACCATTACAACATGAGCCAAATTTTTGGTTAGGGAGGCCAAGGAATGGCCTATAAAGGAATGTTGAGATGAAAAGATTGTGGCAATCAAGAAGTTCAAGATAGTCAATGAAAATGAAGGCAGACTTGAACAATTTATCAATGAAATTGTAATTCTAATACAAATCAATCACAGAAATGTGGTAAAGTTATTTGGATGTTGTTTGGAGACTAAAGTACCTCTACTAGTCTGCGAGTTCATCTTTCAACACATGGTCAAAATGATTGGCAATCTCTAATTATGTGAGAAATACACTTGTGGACATAAAGTCCATAAATATACCACTAGATGATAAATATAAAGCAAAAGTTTCAGACTTCGGCACTTTAAAGTCAATTACAATTCATCAAACACACATAACTACTCGAGTCCAAAGGACTATAGGATACTTAGACTTGGAGTACTTCTAATCAAGCCAATTTATAGAGAAGAGTGATATTTACAACTTTGGAGTTATGCTTATTGAGCTCTTGATTGGACAAAAGCCAATCTCCTTAATTTGTTCTGTTGAAGAAGTTTAGTGACATATTTCTGTCTTTTAATGCAAGACAACAGCCCATTTGATATACCTAATGCTCCAGTCCTCCAGTAGAGTCGAAAAGAGGAAATCACAACAGTTGCAAAGTTGGCAAAAAGATGCTTGCACTTGAATGGGAAGAAGAGGCTTACAATGAAAGTAGTGGTTATAGAGTTGGAACAGATTAGAGCATCGTCGAAGGTAGCTTCTTCAGCCAGTCAACAAAATTTTGTTCCCGATGAGGTAGATTATACTGAAAAGGGCACCACTAGACCTTGGGATACTGCACCTTTTTCATCTAGGTCACATTTGAACCACATTGCCATATATATGGAAATTGATACTTAACCTCTACTCTCTAACTAGCACTTTAATTATGGTCACATAATAGGTAAGTTTCCAACTAATTAACCAAACTTGGTTTGGTTAAATACAAACAAGAAGGGCTTGACTTTAATGCATGAACTATGTAGCGATAAGTTCTTGTTGTGATTTGTATGCTGACATTATCAAAAGTAGTTTTATTTTATGCAGCCAAATATTTTCTACATTTGTTATAACAAACCAAAAAAAAAAAA
Organism: Bruguiera sexangula; assembly: GCA_020141445.1. NCBI lineage: Eukaryota > Viridiplantae > Streptophyta > Magnoliopsida > Malpighiales > Rhizophoraceae > Bruguiera > Bruguiera sexangula. The sequence continues at coordinate 7,346,869 of JAHLGP010000232.1, forward strand.
AAAGAAAATTGTATTACAACACCTTTTTTAGGGTCACCTCTCGAAATGATGTTGCAGGCTTATGATTTGGGAATTCATTCCTTCACATAAATCATCTCTCATCGCATGGGCTCAAAAATTAAAAGTTCACTCATTCTTTTGGAACTATCTTCATAATTTCTAATGGGCTTACAATGTGACCCAAATCTTTGATGTTGGAAAAAAAAATGAAATGTTTAAATGCAACATCATAATTTAGCCTAAATTAGATAATATTGAAGAAAAAGAATTAAAAAAAAAGGTAATAAGAAAGGTTTTATAGAAAAAAAATTATAATAATTATATTTTTATGTAATAATGGGAAATAATATATAAAAAATTAATTAAAATAGAGGATTTCATACTAGTTGACAAAGAAAATAATTTAAAATAATTATATAATCATGCAAATCAAAATAATATTTCTAAGATAACGTAGTATTGTTTGGTTATAAAAGGGAATGCAAGGCAGATTGTGATCTTGAGTATCCTTATTAAATAGCATCTTAATTGAAAAGGTTACTTCCTCGTGTGTCAATAATGATAGCAAGTATATACCATGTAATATGTAGCAGCTCTATTGATCCTTCCAATATCACAAACCATATCTACTGCCTGGCTTAAGCAAGATATTGCCTTTGCAAGCAAAGAACATCAAGAATTGAGGCAATACAAATAGAAATGCCAAAAAACCAAATAATACACTGTACATAAAATTTTGGCAAATATAAATAACACATTAAAATGCTAAAAGGCAAATTTATCTGAAAGATTTAATCTTGGTCTAGCCTAACAAGTATATAGAAATACAGACAATCTCTAGGTAACTTTCATAGTTCATCCAACCCATAGTTGTACTCAATGTTGTAACTTTCATAAGGACAACATGAAGAATATAATAAGCAAAATTCAGGGAAAATTGTAATGCACAAGGTATAGAGAATGCATAAAGCTAGTATGGTGATGAAGATGCCGTGACAGAATTTATACAAAGCAATTTTTGAATTGGAAATTTTGAAATATTGTGATAAAAAAGACTAAGCATGATTTATAAGATGTCAAAGTATATTGATTTAAACATAAGTGCGCACCATTTGTGGAAGTTTTCTTATAACAGTGAGCAGCATCAACATGAGCTTGGGCGGCTTCATGTTTGCTGTCTAGCTATAAACATCAAATGCATCACATGGGCATACAAAAAATGTAATAAAGTTGAAAGCAAAATCAAACTTAATGCTTAATTCAAAATATAGAAAAACTCTTACCTTCAAATGACAGTTTGCCAACTTGATGTAAGCTGTTGAAGATTGCAATGAGTATTGTGCAAACCAATGTGATTGTTAAAGAGAAAATGTTTAGATTTTATCAATTAAGTTGTTGTAATAATCTCTCATTCAAATAATAAAGGTGCATTTATAATATTTCACTCTTTTTATAAGTTAATTTGTGCAGTTATGATCATGGTCCCAAATTCAAAATTTTCCCAAGTACATTTGATGTGGCATGGCCTGGAGGCTTAATGCCTTATTTCACAAAAACAACACCATGATTTACATTACATACCCATATCTAGATAGGAGTTGCCGATTCAATGGCGAAAATGCTCAAGAATGCCACATAAGCCAAAGGCAACAAATCTTGAACAATAATGCATATAGAAAGATGAATGATGCTTTCATGCTTTCTCTTAGTTTTGCGTTTCAATGTACGCCTATTCTTATAGAAAATTGTAAATGGATATAGATTTATTCTACTCGCTTTTGAAGTACTAAGTGTTTGAAGAATAAGGTTTAGACTTTAAAATACCATGGCAAATAAATGTACAAAATTGTGGTCTCCATGTCACATTACCCATAAGTAACTAGCTTTAAAAGAGACCTTGAATCACACAAAGATAAACAGACGCAGTGAAAGAGATGGCTCTACACAGGTGGGCTCTTGGAAAAATATTTGATTAGATCTTATTTGATTATTTCTCAAACGTTAAAAATATTTTATAATTTTTCACCCAGGTGGGCTCTTGGAAAAATCAAAGCAAATGTTTAGTGGATTAAGGTTAGGCTCAAATATCCCATAGACAAAGCTCAGTGAAACTAGGACCTAATGCACATCTTAATGTCATTCATAGCAAGGTAAACTGAAGACAATCACAATCATCAAAATGAACAATAATAAGTACCTAACCTATGATGTTTGCATTGATACCATAAAAATCTCCTTTTTCTAAGTGAATTAAAAAAGGGAAAAAAAAAAGAAAAAGAAGAAAAAAAAAGAGAGAATCAACAAAGTAATGACTGAATAATGAGCCAAAACTTGTAAAGAACTTAGAAGTACAAATTTGCCCATTATAAGCTAAAGAGGAAGCTTTCAATAACCAAACTAGTAAACATATTGCAAATCTCATTTTCTCTACAAATTCTTTCTCCGCCCAGCATCTTACAAATTTTATAAGGAATAAAGGTTCCAAACTGATTACGCAAACTTAGGGTGCAGGTGCCCCAAAATTATATTTTGTAAAGTTTTTGCAAGACTTGGTTGTTAAAATTGCAATAACACTGATATTATTTTTAATGCATAATAATTTTGATTTTATTATTATATAAGTATATAAATATTTTATAATTTTATTAATTTAATAAAATGTCACATATTAATATATACAAATAATATAAATATAAGGTTATACTTGTAATTCACATATACTAACTATGTATTAAATTGAAAAATTCAAATTCTTCTATAATAAAAAAATATCTATTTCTACCTAAATATCAAAATTATATTAAATTAAATTCAATTAGTCAAATTTTTATTCAAATATTTAATTCTAAATTACGATGAATTTGAGTTGATTTTAACATTTTCTTTTAATTTTTATTTAATCTCATAAGCGTTCATAGTATATATTTTAATTGGATATAATTTTCAATTTTTACTAAATTATTTTTTAAATCAACAATAACAGTATTAATAAGAATATTAAGAGTTTTTTTTTTTTTGACAATTTTGTCCACTAACTTTAATCGACTCCTACCTAATTTCATAAATCCTAATATATGAACTTTATAAATTATTTGACCTACATATACTAGTTATGTATTAAATTGAAAAATTATAAAAAGATAATAAGAAGAAAACAAAACCTATAAGAGCCTGTAAAAAATAGAGCAGCCTAAAGTAGGAAGAAAACAAAGCTTGTAACAAATAGACGGTAAGAAGAAAACATAACTTGGAGGAGCCTGTAGAAATAGAGTAGCATACGAAAAGAAGAAAATAGAGTTTACAGCAAATAGACAACAAGAAGAAAATAAAGCCTGCAACAAATAAATTTTTAGAGTAGGTACTAAAATAGACATTTTATATGTTTGTGCACTCCTCTTTCTTTCATCTATCAAAAAAGATTATACGGGAAATTAAGTTTTAATGAATAGATTCTGTTTTGCATTACATGGTTGAAATAACCATAAAGTTTATGAATGCGAAAATAAAGCTACTTCTTTCAAAATTATGTGCACAGGCAACCTTTGGTAATTAATCCTTATCCCTATTTGTTGCTTTCTAATTGTTGGAAACTCATGTGACTGTTGGCTACCATCAGAGTGTATTGCCTAAGATTGGGAGGATTGTCAATCCACTTGTCCAAACAGAGCAGCCTACGATAGGAAGAAAACAGAGTCTCTAGCAAATAGATTTTAGGAGTAGGTATTAAAATATACATTTTATTTGTTCATGCATTGCTCTAGCTTTCATCCATAAAAAAAGATTATACGAAAAATTAAACTTTAATGAATAAATTATGTTTTGCATTACAGGGTTGAAATACCTGTAGAGTTTACGAATTTGAAAATCAAGCTACTTCTTTCAAAATTATATGCATAAGCAACCTTTGGTAATTAATTCTCGTCCTCGTTTGTTACTTTTCAATTGTTGGAAACTTATGTGATTGTTGGCTACCATCAAAGTTCATGGACTAAGATTGGGAGGACTATCAATTCACTTATTCAAATAGAGCAGCCTTCAGTAAGAAGAAAATAGAGCCTCTAACAAATAAACAAATAGAAGAAAACAAAACCTCTAGCAAATAAATAGTAAGAAGAAAATAAAGCTAGAGGAGTCTATAAAAAATAGAGCAAACTAAGGAAAGAAGAAAACAGAGCTTGTAGCAAATAGACGGTAAGAAGAAAAAAAAGCATGTAGCAAATAGATTTTAGGAGTAGGTACTAAAATAGACATTTTATTTGTTCATCCTCTCATGTTCCTTTCATCCATCAAAAAAAGTTATACGACAAATTAAGATTTAATGAATAGATTTTATTTTGTATTATATGGTTGAAATACCCATAGAGTTTATGAATGTGAAAATCAAGCTACTTCTTTCAAAATTATATGCATAGACAAACTTTGGTAATTAATACTTGTTCTCATTTATTGCTTTCAAAATGTTGAAAACTCATGTGATTGTTGGGTACATCAGAGTGTATGGGCTAAGATTGGGAGGACTATCAATCCATTTATCCAAACAGAGCAACCTACGGTAAGAAGGAACATAACCTCTAGCAAATAGATGGTAAGAAGAAAACATAACCTCTAGCAAATAAACAGTAAGAAGAAAATAGAGCCTCTAAAAAACAAAGTAGCTTATGGTAAGAAGAAAATAAAGGTTATAAAATATAAAGCAACCTATGGTAAGAAGAAAATAAAGCCTATAACAAATAGATGGTAAAAAGAAAATAGAGCTTGTAGAAAACAAAGCACCTTAAGGTAGGAAGAAAACAGAGCCTGTAGAAAACATAACACCCTAAGATAAGAAGAAAACAGAGGCTGTAGCAAATAGATGGTAAAAAGAAAATAGAAATTAGAGGAGTCTATAGAAAATAGAGCAGCATATGAAAAAAAGAAAACACAACTTATAGCAAATAGACGGTAAGAAGAAAATAGAGCCTATACAAATAGATTTTAGGAATAGTTACTAAAATAGACATTTTATCTGTTCATGCACTCCTTTTTCTTTCATTCATAAAAAGAGATTATATGACAAATTAAGATTTAATGAATAAATTTTGTTTTGCATTATATAATTGAAATACCCATAGAGTTTACGAATGTGAAAATCAAGTTATTTCTTTCAAAATTATAAGCATATGCAACTTTTCATAATTAATCCTCGTCGTCATTTGTTACCGTCCAACTGTTGAAAGTTTATGTGACTATTAGGTACCATTAGAGTGTATGGGCTACGATTGGGAGAATTGTCAATCCACTTGTCCAAACAGAACAGCCTACGGTAAGAAGAAAACAGAGCCTCTAAGAAATAGACAATAAGAAAAAAACATAACCTTTAGCAAATAAATAGAAAGAAGAAAATAGTTCCTGTAAGAATCTGTCAAAAATAATGCAGCCTAAGGTAGAAAGGAAACAGAGCCTATAGCAAATAGATGGTAAGAAGAAAACGAAACCTATAACAAATAGATTTTAGGAGTAGGTACGAAAATAGACATTTTATTTGTTCATGCACTCCTCTTCCTTTCATCTATCAAAAAAGATTATACGACAAATTAAGCTTCAATGAATAGATTTTATTTTGCATTACATGGTTTAAATAAAGATGGAGTTTACGAATGTGAGAATAAAGCTACTTTTTTCAAAATTATATGCGCAGGTAACCTTTGGCAATTAATCCTTATTCTCATTTGTTGCTTTCCAACTATTGGAAACTCATGTGACTACTAGCTACCATTAGAGTGTATAGGTAAAGATTAGGAGGACTATCAATCCACTTGTCCAAATAGAGCATCCTCTGGTAAGAAGAACATATAGCCTTTCACAAATAAATGGTAAGAAGAAAATAAAGCTTTTAGCAAATAAATAGTTAGAAGAAAACAGAGTCTGTAAAAGCCTATCAAAAATATAGTAACCTAAGGTAGGAAGAAAATAGAGCTTGTAGCAAATATATGGTAAGAAGAAAACATAACCTAGAGGAGCTTGTAGACAACATAGCACCATATGAAAAGAAGAAAACAAAGCTTGTAGCTAATAGATGGTAAGAAAAAAATAAAGCTTAGAGTAAATATATTTTAGGAGTAAGCTCTAAAATAAACATTTTATTTGTTCGTGTACTCCTCTTCCTTTCATCCATTAAAAAAGATTATACGACAAATTAGATTTTAATGAATAGATTTTGTTTTGCATTACATAGTCAAAATACCTATGGAGTTTACGAATGTGAAAATGACGCTACTTCTTTCAAAATTATGTTCATAGGCAACCTTTGGTAATTAATACTCATCCTTATTTGTTGCTTTCAAACTATTGAAAACTTATGTGACTGTTAGGTATCATCAAAGTGTATAGGCTAAGTTTGGGAGGACTGTCAATCCACTTATCCAAATAGAGTTGCCTATGATAAGAAGAAAACATAACATTTAGTAAATAAATGGCAAGAAGAAAATAGAGTTTGTAGAAAACAAAGCAGCTTATGGTAAGAAGAAAACAAAGACTGTAGGAAATATACAGTAGGAAAAAACCAAAGTCTGTAGAAGCCTATAAAAAACAAAGTAGCCTAAGGGAGGAAAAAAATAAAGCCTGTGGCAAATAGACAATAAGTAAAAACTAAAACCTAGAGGAGCTTGTAAAAAACAAAGTAGCCAACAAAAAGAAGAAAATAAAGCCTATAGCAAATATAATTTAGGAGTAGGTACCAAAATAGACATTTTACCTATTTGTGCATTCCTCTTCCTTTCATCCATAAAAAAAGATTATAGGAGAAATTAAGCTTCAATAAATAGATTCTGTTTTGCATTACATGGTTGAAATACCCATGGAGCTTATGTATGTGAAAATGAAGGTATTTCTTCCAAAATTATGTGCATAGGCAACATTTGGTAATTAATTCATGTCCTTATTTGTAGCTTTCCAATTGTTGGAAACTTAAGTGACTGCTGGCCACCATCAAAGTGTATGGAGTAAGATTGGGAGGACTGTCAATCCACTTGTCCAAACAGAGCAACCAACGGTAAGAGGAAAATAGAGCCTCTAGCAAATAAACAGTAAAAAGAAAATAAAACCTTTAGTAAATGGACGATAAGAAGAAAACAGAGCCTATAGGAGCCTGTAGAAAACAAAGCAACATACAAAAAGAAGAAAACAGAGCTTGTAACATATAAATGATAAGAAGAAAATAGAGTCTGCAACAAATAAATTTTAGGAGTATGTGTTAAAATAAACATTTTATTTGTTCATACACTCCTCTTCCTTTCATCCATCAAAAAAGATTATGCGACAAATTAAGATTCAATGAATAGATTCTATTGTGCATTATATGGTTGAAATACCCGTGAAGTTTATGAATTTGAAAATCAAGCTACTTCATTCAAAATCATGTGCATAGGCAACCTTTGATAATTAATCCTAGTTGTCATTTGTTACTTTCCAACTCTTAGAAACTCATGAGATGGTTGGCTACCATCAAAGTGTATGGCCGAAGATTGGGAAGATTGTTAATCTATTTGTCCAAATGGAGCAACTTATGGTAAGAAGAAAACAGAGCCTCTAGCAAATAGAAGGTAAGAAGAAAATACAACCTCTAGCAAATAAATAGTAAGAAGAAACAAAGCCTATGGCAAATAAACAGTAAGAAGAAAACAAAACCTAGAGGAGCTTGTAGAAAACAGAGTAGCCAATAAAAAAAAGAAAATAGAGCCTATAGCAAATAGATTTTAGGAGTAGGTACTAAAATAGACATTTTATCTATTCATGCACTCCTCTTCCTTTCATCCATCAAGAAAGATTATATGAAAAATTAAGCTTAAATGAATAGATCATGTTGTGTTTTAAATTGTCAAAATACTTGTCAAATTTACAAATTTGAAGATCAAGCCACTTCTCTCAAAATTATGTGCACAGACAACCTTTGGTAATTAATCCTCATCCACATTTGTTGCTTTCCAATTGTTGGAAGCTCATGTGACTGTTGGCTACCATCATAGTGTATAGGTTAAGATTAAGAGGATTGTCAATCCATTTGTCCAAATATAACAGCCTACGGTAAGAAGAAAATAGAGCCTCTAGCAAATAGATAGTAAGAAGAAAATAAAACAGCCTATGGTATGAAGAAAAAAGAGCCTGTAGCAAATAAACTGTAAGAAGAAAATAAAACTTGTAGGAACCTATAGAAAACAGAGTAGCCTAAAGTGGGAAGAAAACAAAGCCTGTAGCAAATAGATAAAAAGAAAAAAATAGAACCTGGTGGAGCCTATATAAAACAGAGAAGCATACAAAAAGAAAAAAATAGAGTCTGTAGCGAATAAACAGTAAGAAGAAAATAAAGTCTACAACAAACAGACATTATAATTGTTCATGCACTTTTCTTCCTTTTATCCGTAAAAAAAGATCATACTGCAAATTAAGATTCAAAGAATAGATTCTATTGTGCATTACATGGTTGAAATACCTGTGGAGTTTACGAATTTGAGAATCAATCTACTTCTTTCAAAATTATGTGCACAAGCAACCTTTGGTAATTAATCTTCGTCCTCATTTGTTGCTTTCCAACTGTTGGAAACTCATGTGACTACTTGCTACCATCAAAGTGTATGGCCTAAGATTAAGAGGACAATCAATCCACTTGTCCAAACAAAGCAGCCTATGGTAAGAAAAAAATAGAGTCTCTAGCAAATAGAAGATAAGAAGAAAACAGAACCTAGAGCAGCTTGTAGAAAACATAGTAGCATACAGAAAGAAGAAAATAGAGCCTATAGAAAATAGACAGTAAGAAGAAAATAGACTCCAGAGCAAATAGATTTTATGAGTAGTTACTAAAATGGACATTTTATCTATTTGTGCACTCCTCTTCCTTTCATCCATCAAAAAAGATTATACAGCAAATTAAGCTTCAATGAATAGATTCTATTGTGTTTTACATGGTCGAAATACCTGTTGAGTTTACGAATTTGAAAATCAAGTCACTTCTCTTAAAATTATGTGCATAGACAATGTTTGGTAATTAATCCCCGTCCACATTTGTTGCTTTGCAATTGTTAGAAGCTTATGTGACTACTAGCTACCATTAGAGTGTATGGGCTAAGATTGAGAGCACTCTCAATCCACTTGTCCAAACATAACAGCCTACGATAAGAAGAAAATAGAGCCTCTAGCAAATAGACAATAAGAAGAAAATAGAGCAGCCTGTGGTATGAAGAAAATATAACCTATAGCAAATAGACGGTAAGAAGAAAGCAGAGCTTGTAGAAAACAAAGTAGCTTAAGGTGGGAAGAAAACAAAGCCTGTAGCAAATAGACGGTAAGAAGAAAATAAAACCTGGTGGAGCTTATATAAAACAAAGAAGCATACAAAAAGAAGAAAACAGAGCATGTAGCAAATAAACAGTAAGAAAAAAACAAAGCCTATAGCAAATAGATTTTAGAAGTAAGTACAAAAATAGACATTTTATCTATTCATGCACTCCTTTTCCTTTCATCCATAAAAAAGGATCATATTGCAAATTAAGATTCAAAGTAGAAAAGAAAGTAGCCTAAGGTGGGAAGAAACAAAGTTTATAGCAAATAAACAGTAAGAAGAAAACATAATCTGGTAGACCTTGTATAAAATAGAGAAGCATACGAAAAGAAGAAAACAGAGTCTATAGCAAATAGATAATAAGAAGAAAACAGAGCTTGTAACAAATAGATTTTAGAAGTAAGTACTAAAATAGACATTTTATCTGTTCATGTACTCCTCTTCCTTTCGTCTATTAAAAAAGATCATATTGCAAATTAAGATTCAAAGTAGAAAACAAAGTAGCCTAAGGTGGGAAGAAAACAAAACCTATGGCAAACAGACAGTAAAAAGAAAACAAAACCTAGTGGAGCCTGTATAAAACAGAGAAGCATACGAAAAGAAGAAAATAGAGCCTGTAGCAAATAGATAGTAGGAAGAAAATAGAGCCTGCAACAAATAGATTTTATAAGTAAGTACTAAAATAGACATTTTATCTGTTCATGCACTCCTTTTACTAAAATAGACATTTTATCTGTTCATACACTCCTCTTACTAAAATAGACATTTTATATGTTCGTGCACTCCTCTTACTTTCATTTATCAAAAAAGATCATATTGCAAATTAAGATTCAAAGAATGGATTCTCTTGTGCATTACATGGTTGAAATACCCATAGAGTTTACGAATTTGAAAATCAAGCTACGTTTTTCAAAATTATGTGCACAGGCAACCCTTGGTAATTATTCCTTGTCCTCATTTGTTGCTTTTCAAGTGTTGGAAACCCATATAACTGCTGGCTACCATTAAAGTGTATGAAATAAGATTGGGAGGACTATCAATCCACTTGTCCAAACAGAGCAGTCTATGGTAAGAACAAAATAGAGCCTTTAGCAAATAGAAGGTAAGAAGAAAATAGAGCTCCTAGCAAATAAATAATAAGAAGAAAACAAAACCTATATAAAATAGACGGTAAAAAGAAACGAAGACTGTAGGAGCTTGTAAAAAACTGAGCAGCCTAAGGAAGGAAGAAAATAAAGTCTATAGCAAATAGATGGTAAGAAGAAAACAGAACTTGGAGGATCTTATAGAAAACAAAGTAACATACGGAAAGAAGAAAACAAAGCCTATAGCAAATAAACAGTAAGAAGAAATAGAGCTTGTAAAAAATAGAGTAGTCTAATGTAGAAAGAAAATAGAGCTTGTGGCAAATAGACGGTAAGAAGAAAGTAGAACCTGATGGAGCTGGTAGAAAACAGAGCAGCATATAGAAAGAAGAAAATAGAGCCTGTAGGAAATATATGGTAAGAAGAAAAGAGAGTTTGGAGCAAATAGATTTTGGGAGTAGATACTAAAATAAACATTTTATCTCTCTGTGCACTCCTCTTCCTTTCATCCATCAAGAAAGATTCTATGGCAAATTAAGTTTCAACGAATAGATATTGTTTTGCATTACATAGTTGAAATACCCATGAAGTTTACGTATGTGAAAATCAAGTGACTTCTTTCAAAATTATGTGCACAAATAGCCTTTGGTAATTAATCCTTATCCTCATTTGTTGCTTTCCAACTGTTAGAAGCTCATGTGACTGCTGACTACCATCAAAGTGTATAGGCTAAGATTGAGAGGATTTTCAATCCACTTGTCCAAATATAGCAGCCTACGGTAAGAAGAAAACAGAGCCTCTAGCAAATAAAAGGTGAGAAGAAAACAAAACTCCTAGCAAATAAATGATAAGAAGAAAATAGAGCCTATGGCAAACAAATGGTAATAAGAAACAGAGACTGTAGGAGCCTATAAAAAATTGAGCAGCCTAAGAAAGGAAGAAAACAGAGCCTCTAGCAAATAGAAGGTAAGAAGAAAATAGAGAGCCCCTAACAAATAAACAATAAGAAGAAAATAGGGCCTATAGCAAATATACGGTAAGAAGAAACAAGGTATGTAGCAAAAAGACAGTAAGATGAAATAGAGCCTGTAGAAAACATAGTAGCCTAATGTAAGAAGAAAACAGAGCCTATAGCAAATAAAATAGCATACAGAAAGAAGAAAACAAAACATGTAGCAAATAGATGACAAAAAGAAATAAAGGTTGTAGAAAATAGAATAGCCTAATGTAGGAAGAAAACAGAGTCTGTAACAAATAGACGATAAGAAGAAAAAAGAACCTGGAGGAGCTTGTAGAAAACAAAATAGCATATGGAAAGAAGAAAACAAAACCTGTAGCAAATAAAAGACAAAAAGAAATAAAGCTTGTAGAAAACAAAGCAGTCTAATGTAAGAAGAAAACAGAGCTTGTAGCAAATAGACTATGAGAAGAAAAGAGAACCTAGAGGAGCTACTTGTAGAAAACAAAGCAACATAGGAAAGGAAGAAAACAGAGCCTGTAGGAAATAAATAGTAAGAAGAAAACAGAGTCTAGAGCAAATAGATTTTAGGAATAGGTACTAAAATAGACATTTTATCTATTTGTGCACTCCTCTTTCTTTCATCCATCAAAAAAGATTTTACAAAAAATTAAGTTTCAAGGAATAAATTTTGTTTTGCATTATATGGTTGAAATACCCATGGAGTTTACGTTTGTGAAAATCAAACTACTTCTTTCAAAATTATGTGCACAGGCAATTTTTGGTAAGTAATCCTCGTCCTTATTTGTTGCTATCCAATTGTTGGAAACTTATGTGACTATTAGAAACCATCAGAGTGTATGACCTAAGATTGGGAGGATTGTCAATCCATTTGTCCAAATAGAGCAGCTAACGACAGGAAGAAAATAGAGCCTCTAGCAAATAGACGATAAGAAGAAAATATAGCCTTTAGCAAATAGATGGCAAGAAGAAAATAGAGCTAGTAGGAGCCTCCAAAACATAGAGCAGCCTATGCTAAGAAGAAAATAGATCCTATAGCAAATAAATGGTAAGAAAAAAATAGAACCTGAGGGTGCTTGCAGAAAACAAAGTAGCCTACGGAAGGAATAAAATAGAGCTTGTAGCAAATAGATTTTAGGAGTAGGTACTAAAATAAACATTTTATCTGTTCACTCACTCCTCTTTGTTTCCTCTATCAAAAAAGATTATACAACAAATGAAGCATCAATGAATAAATTATGTTGTGCATTACATGGTTGAAATACCTATGGAGTTTATGAATTTGAAAATCAAGCTACTTTTTTCAAAATTATGTGCATAGGAAATCTTTGGTAATTAATCCTCATCCTCATTTATTGCTTTCCAACTATTAGAAACTCATGTGACTGCTGGCTACCATCAGAGTGTATGGGCTAAAATTGGGAGAATTGTCAATTCACTTGTCCAAACAGAGCAACCTACTACAAGAAGAAAACAGAGCCTTTAGCAAATAGATGGTAAGAAGAAAAAACAGCTTGTAATAAATAGATAGTAAGAAGAAAAAAAAGCCAAGAGGAGCCTGTTGAAAATAAGGCAGCCTAAGGTAGGACGAAAACATAGCTTGTAGCAAATGGACAGTAAGAAGAAAACAAAACTTAGAGGAGCCTATAGAAAACAGAGTATCATACAAAATGAAGAAAACAGAGCCTGTGGCAAATAGACAGTAAAAAGAAAATAAAATTTGCAGTAAATAGATTTTTGGAGGTAGTACTAAAATAAACATTTTATCTGTTCATGCACTCCTCTTCCTTTCATCAATCAAAAAATAGTATATGGCAAATTAAGCTGTAATGAATAGATTCTGTTGAGTATTACATGCTTGAAAAACTTGTGGAGTTTATGAATTTGAAAATCATGCTTTTCTTCCAAAATTATGTGCACAAGTGACCTTTGACAATTAATCCTCATCCCTATTTATTGCTTTTTCAATCGTTGGAAACTCATGTGACTGTTGGCTACTATCAGAGTGTATGGGATGAGATTGGAAGGACTATCAATCAACTTGTCCAAATAGAGCAGCCTACGATAAGATGAAAGCAAAGCCTCTAGCAAATAGACAATAAAAAGAAATAGAGTCTGTAGAAAACAAAGTAGCCTAAGGTAGGAAGTAGCCTACAACAAGATGAAAACAAAGCCTTTAGCAAACATATGGTAAAAAGAAACAGAACCTGTAGAAAACAGAGCAGCCTAAGGTAGGAAAAAACAAAGCTTATAGCAAATAAATGGTTAGCAAAAAATAAAACTTGGAGGAACTTGTAGAAAATAAAGTAGCATACAGAAAGAAAAAAATAGAGCCTATAACAAATAGATGACAAGTTGAAATAAAGCCTGTAGAAAATAGAGTAACCTAATGTAGGAAGAAAACAGTGCTTGTAGCAAATAGACGGTAAGAAGAAAATAGAACTTGAAGGAGCTTGTAGAAAATAGAGCCTGTAAAAAATAGACAATAAGAAGAAAACAAAGTCTGGAGCAAATAGATTTTAGGAGTAGGTACTAAAATAGACATTTTCTCTATTTGTGCACTCCTTTTCCTTTCATCCATCAAAAAAGATTATAAGGCAAGATAAGTTTCAAGGAATAGATTTAGTTTTTCATTACATGGTTGAAATACCTATTGTGTTTATGTATTTGAAAATCAAGCTACTTCTTTCAAAATTATGTGCATAGGAAACTTTTGGTAATTAATCCTTATCCTCATTTGTTACTTTCCAACTGTTGGAAACTCATATGGTTGCTGGCTACCATCAGAGTGTATGGCCTAGGATTGGGACACTGTCAATCTACTTGTCCAAATAGAGCAACCTATGGTAAGAAGAAAATAGAGCCTTTAGCAAATAAAAGGTAAGAAGAAAATAGAGCCCCTAGCAAATAAATGATAAGAAGAAAATAGAGCCCCTAGCAAATAAATGATAAAAAGAAAACATAACCTATAGCAAATAAATGACAAGAAGAAACAGAGACTGTCAGAGGCTATATAAAACTAAGCAGCCTAAGGTAGGAATAAAACAGAGCTTGTAGCAAATAGACGGTAAAAAGAAAACAAAACCCAGAGGAGCATGTGCAAAATAGAGCAGCATACGAAAAGAAGAAAACAAATTTGTAGTAGATAGACCATAAGAAGAAACAGTGCCTATAGAAAATAGAGTAGGCTAATGTAGGAAGAAAACAAAGCTTGTAGCAAATAGATGGTAAGAAGAAAATAAAACTTGGAGGAGCTTGTAGAAAATAGAGCAGCATACGGAAAGAAGAAAATAGAGCCTGTAGGAAATAAACAGTAAGAAGAAAATAGAGTCTGGAGCAAATAGATTTTAGGTGTAGGTACTAAAATAGACATTTTATCTATTCATGCACTCTTTTTCCTTTCATCCATCAAAAACGATTATACAGCAAATTAAGTTTCAAAGAATAGATTTTGTTTTGCATTACATGGTTGAAATAACCATGGAGTTTACATATGTGAAAATCACACTACTTCTTTCAAAATTATATGCACAGACAACCTTTGGTAATTAATCCTCATCCTTATTTCTTGCTTTCCAACTATTGGAAGCTCATATGACTGCTCGCTACCATCAAAGTGATGGGCTAAGATTGAGAGGATTGTCAATTCATTTGGCCAAACATAGCAACCTATGGTAAGAAGAAAATAGAGTTTTTAGCAAATAAACAGTAAGAAGAAAATAAAGCCTGCAATAAATAGATTTTAGAAGTTAAGTATTAAAATAGACATTTTATCTATTCGTGCACTCCTTTTCCTTTCATCCATCAAAAAAGATCATATTACAAATTAAGATTCAAAAAATAGATTTTGTTGTGCATTATATGGTTAAAATACCTGTGGAGTTTATGAATTTGAAAATCAAGCTACTTCTTCCAAAATTATTTGCACAAGTAATTGTTGGTAATTAATCCTCATCCTCATTTCTTGTTTTCCAACTATTGGAAACTCAAGTGACTGCTCGCTACCATCAAAGTATATGGCCTAAGATTGGGAGGACTATCAATCCACTTATCTAAACAGAATAGCCTATGGTAAGAAGAAAAGAGAGCCTCTAGCAAATAAAAGGTAAGAAGAAAATAGAGCCCTTAGCAAATAAATGATAAGAAGAAAATAGAGCCTGTAGCAAATAGACAGTAAGAAGAAACAAAGACTGGAAGAAATAGAGCATGTGGAAAATAGACGACAAGAAGAAATAGAGCTTGCAGAAAATAGAGCAGACTAATGTAAGAAGAAATAGAGCCTGCAAAAAGACGATAAGAAGAAACAGAGACTGGAAGAGCCTGTAGAAAACTGAGCAACCTAAGGAAGGAAGAAAATAGAGTTTGTAGCAAATAGATGGTAAGAAGAAAGTAGATCCTAGAGGATCTTGTAGAAAACAGAGCGGCATACAAAAAGAAAAAAACAGAGCTTGTAGGAAATGGACAGTAAGAAGAAAAGAGAGTCTGAAGCAAATAGATTTTAGGAATAGGTACTAAAATAAACATTTTATGTATTCGTGCACTCCTCTTCCTTTTATCCATCAAGAAAGATTATACGACAAATTAAGTTTCAAGGAATAGATTCTGTTTCACCTTACATGGTTGAAATACCCATGGAGTTTACGTATGTGAAAATCAAGCGACTTCTTTCAAAATTATGTGCACAATTAACCTTTGGTAATTAATCCTCATCCTCATTTGTTGCTTTCCAACTGTTTGAAACTCATGTGACTGCTAGCTTTCATCAGAGTGTATGGGCTAAGATTGAGAGGATTGTCAATCCACTTGTCCTAACATAGCAGCCTACGGTAAGAAAACAGAGCCTCTAACAAATAGAAGGTAAGAAGAAAATAGAGCAACCAATGGTATGAAGAAAAAATAACCTATCGCAAATAGATGGTAAGAAGAAAACAAAGCCTATAAGAGCCTGTAGAAAACAAAGTAACCTAAGGTGGGATGAAAACAAAGCCTATAGCAAATAAATGGTAAGAAGAAAACATAACCTATAGCAAATAGACAATAAGAAAAAGAAAAAAGAACTTACAACAAATAGATTTTAAAAATAAGTACTAAAATAGACATTTTATTTGTTCGTGCACTCCTCTTCCTTTCATCCATCAAAAAAGATAACTGCAAATTAAGATTCAAAGAATAGATTCTATTGTGCATTACATGGTTGAAATACTCATAGAGTTTATGAATTTGAAAATCAAGCTACTTCTTCCAAAATTATGTACACAAGTAATCATTGGTAATTAATCCTCATTCTCATTTATTGCTTTCCAACTATTGGAAACTCATGTAACTGCTCCCTGCCATTAAAGTGTATGGCTTAAGATTGGGAGGGCTATCAATCCACTTGTCCAAACAAAGCAGCCTATGGTAAGAGGAAAATAGAGCCTCTAGCAAATAAAAACTAAGAAGAAAATAAAACCTCTGACAAATAAATGATAAAAAGAAAATAGAGTTTGTAGCAAATAGATGGTAAGAAGCAATAGAGACTGTAAGAGCCTATAGAAAACCGAGTAGACTAAGGAAGGAAGAAAACAAAGCCTCTAACAAATAGAAGATAAGAAGAAAATAGAGCCCTTAGCAAATAAATGATAAGAAAAAAACAGGGTTTATAGCAAATGGATGGTAAGAAGAAACAAAGATTGTAGGAGCCTGTAGAAAACTAAGTAGCATGAGGAAGGAAGAAAACAAAGCTTGTAGCAAATAGACGGTAAGAAGAAAACAGAACCTGTAGGAGCTTGTAGAAAAGAGTAGCATACAAAAAGAAGAAAACAAAGCTTGTAGCAAAAAGACAATGAGAAGAAATAAAGCCTGTAGAAAATAGAGCAGCCTAATGTAGGAAGAAAATAGAGCCTGTAGGAAATAGACCGTAAGAAGAAAAGAGAGTCTAGAGTAAATAGATTTTTGGAGTAGGTACTGAAATAAATATTTTATGTATTCGTGCACTACTCTTCCTTTCAAGGAATATGACAAATTAAGTTTCAAAGAATAGATTCTGTTTTGCATTACATGGTTGAAATACCCATGGAGTTTATGTATGTGAAATCAAGCGACTTTTTTCAAAATTATGTGCACAGATAACCTTTGGTAATTAATCTTCATCCTAATTTCTTGCTTTCCAATTGTTGGAAGCTTATGTGACTATTGGCTACAATCAGAGTTTATGGGCTAAGATTAGGAGGAGTGTCAATCCACTTAACGAAACAGAGCAGCCGACGGTGAGAAGAAAAAAGAGCCTCTAGCAAATAAACAATAAGAAGAAATAGAGCAGCCTGTGGTATGAAGAAAAAATAGCCTGTAGCAAATAGATGGTAAGAAGAAAATAGAGCTTGTAGGAGCTTGTAAAAAACAAAGTAGCCTAAGGTGGGAAGAAAACAAAGCTTGTACCAAATAGACGGTACGAAGTAAACAGAACCTAGTGGAGCCTATATAAAATAGAGAAGCACACAAAAGAAGAAAATAGAGCTTGTAGCAAATAGACTGTAAGAAGAAAACAGAGCCTACAGTAAATAGATTTTAGAAGTAAGTACTAAAATAGACATTTTATTTGTTTGTGCACTCCTCTTCCTTTCATCCATCAAAAAAGATCATACTACAAATTAAGATTCAAAGAATAGATTTTGTTGTGCATTACATGGTTGAAATACTCATGGAGTTTTCAAAATTATGTGCACAGGCAACCTTTGGTATATAATCCTCGTCCTCATTTGTTGCTTTTCAACTATTGGAAACTCATGTGACTGCTAGTTACCATTAAAGTGTAAGGCCTAAGATTGGGAGGACTGTCAATCCACTTGTCGAAACAGAGTAGCCTATTGTAAGAAGAAAACAAAGCCTAGAGGAGCTTGAAGAAAACAGAGTAGCATACAAAAAGAAGAAAATAGAGCCTATGGCAAATACACGACATGAAGAAATAGAGCCTATAGAAAATAGAACAACCTAATGTAAGAAGAAAATAAAGCCTATAGCAAATAGGTAGTAAGAAGAAAACAAAACCTAGAGGAGCTTGTAGAAAATAGTGCAGCATACAGAAAAAAGAAAAGACAGCTTGTAAGGAATAGACCATAAGAAGAAAACAAAGTCTAGAGAAAATAGATTTTAGGAGTAGGTACTAAAATAGATATTTTATCTATTTGTGCACTTATCTTCCTTTCATCCATCAAAAAAGATTATATGACAAATTAAGTTTTAAGGAATAGATTTTGTTTTGCATTACATGGTCGAAACACCTATGGAGTTTACATATGTGAAAATCAAGCTACTTCTTTCAAAATTATGTGCACAAGTAACCTTTGGTAATTAATTCTCATCCTCATTTGTTACTTTCCAACTATTGGAAACTTATGTGGCTACTGGCTACCATCAGAGTGTATGACCTAAGATTGGGAGGATTATCAATCCAGTTGTCTAAACAAAGCAACCAATGGTAGGAAGAAAATAAAGCCTTTAGCAAATAAATGATAACAAGAAAATAGAACCTCTAGCAAATAGACGACAAGAAGAAAACAGAGCCAGTAGGAGCCTCTAAAAAATAGAGCAACCTATGCTAAGAAGAAAATAGATCCTATAGTAAATAAAAGGTAAGAACAAAACAAAACCTGAAAGAGCCTGTAGAAAACAAAACAGCCTATAGAAGGAATAAAATAGAGCCTGTAGCAAATAGATTTTAAGAGTAGGTACTAAAATAGACATTTTATCTATTCATTCACTCCTTTTTGTTTCATCCATCAAAAGAGATTATACAACAAATTGAGCATCAATGAATAGATTCTGTTGCGCATTATATGGTTGAAATACCTATGGAGTTTATGAATTTGAAAATCATGCTATTTCGTTCAAAATTATGTGCACAAGCAACTTTTGGTAATTAATTCTCATCCTCATTTGTTGCTTTCCAACTATTGGAAACTCATGTGACTGCTGGCTATCATCAGAGTGTATGGGCTAAGATTGAGAGGATTGCCAATTCACTTGTCCAAACAGAGCAGCCTACAGTAAGAAGAAAATAGAGCCTTTAGCAAATAGATGGTAAGAAGAAAACAAAGCTAGTAGGAGCCTGTTGAAAATAAAACAGCCTAAGGTAGGACGAAAATAGAACCTATAGCAAATAGACAGTAAAAAAAAACAAAACCTAGAAGAGCCTGTAGAACATAAAGTAACATATGGAACAAAGAAAATAGAGCTTGTCGCAAATAGACAGGAAGAAGAAAATAGAGTTTGTAGCAAACAGATTTTTGGAGTTGGTACTAAAATAGACATTTTATCTATTCGTACACTCCTCTTTCTTTCATCAATAAAAAAAGATCATACGACAAATTAAGTTACAATGAATAGATTTTGTTGTGCATTACATGGTTGAAATACCCGTGAAGTTTATGAATTTGAAAATCATGTTATTTCTTTCAAAATTATGTGCACAGGCAACCTTTGGTAATTAATCCTCGTCCTCATTTATTGCTTTTCCAATTGTTGAAAACTCATGTAACTGCTGGCTACCATCAGGGTGTATGGGCTGAGATTGGGAAGATTGTCAATCCACTTGTTCAAACAAAGTAGCCTACAGTAACATGAAAACAAAGCCTTTAGCAAAAAGACGGTAAAAAGAAACAGAGCCTATAGAAAACAAAGTAGCCTAAGATAGGAAAAAACAGAGCCTGTAGCAAATAGATGATTAGAAGAAAATAGAACCTGAAGGAGCTTGTAAAAAATAGAGCGGCATACGAAAAGAAGAAAACAAATTCTAGAGCAAATAAATTTTAAGAGTAGGTACTAAAATAAACATTTTATTAGTTTGTGCACTCCTCTTCCTTTCATCCATCAAAAAAGATTATATGACAAATTAAGTTTCAAGGAATAGATTCTGTTTTGCATTACATGGTTGAAATACCCATGGAGTATACGTCAGTGAAAATTAAGCTACTTCTTTCAAAATTATGTGCACATGCAACCTTTGGTAATTAATCCTCGTCCTCATTTGTTGCTTTCCAACTGCTGGAAACTCATGTGGCTATTGGCTACCATCAAAGTGTATGGCCTAAGATTGGTAGGATTGTCAATTTACTTGTCCAAATCGAGCAACCTATGGTAAGAAGAAAATAAAGCCTCTAGCAAATAGAAGTTAAGAAGAAAACAAAGCTTCTAGCAAATAAACGATAAGAAGAAAGCATAGCTCCTAGCAAATAAACGATAAGAAGAAAACAAAGCCTGTAGCAAATGGACAGTAAAAAGAAAGGGAGAATGTAGGAGCTTGTAGAAAACTGAGCAGCCTAAGGTAGGAAGAAAATAGAGCCTGTAGCAAATAGACGGTAAGAAAAAAATAGAACCTAAAGGAGCGTGTACGAAACAGAGCAGTATACGGAAAGAAGAAAACAGAGCTATAACAGATAGACGGTAAGAAGAAATAGAGCTTGGAGAAAACAGAGCAGCCTAATGTAGGAAGAAAACAAAGCTTGCAGCAAAAAGACGGTAAGAAGAAAATAGAACTTGGAGGAGCTTGTAGAAAATAGAGCAGCATCTGGAAACAAGAAAATAGAGCCTGTAGGAAATAGATAGTAAGAAGAAAATAACGTCTAGAGCAAATAGATTTTAGGAGTAGGTACTAAAATAGACATTTTATCTATTTATGCACTCATCTTCCTTTCATCCATCAAAAAAGATTATATGGGAAATTAACTTTTAAGGAATAGATTCTGCTTTGCATTAATCCTCATCCTCATTTGTTGCTTTCCAACTATTGGAAGCTCATGTGACTGCTAGCTACCATCATAGTTTATGGGCTAAAATTGAGAGGACTGTTAATCCACTTGTTCAAACATAGCAACCTACAGTAAGAAGAAAGTAGAGCCTCTAGCAAATAGACAATAAGAAGAAAACAGAGCAACCTATGGTATGAAGAAAAAAGTGCTTATAGCAAATTGATGAGAATTGTAGAGATGATGGGTAGAGAGCTTCAATGGATGCAAAAGGTCTATTACACATTCCAAAAGGCCCAATAACATGAGCTGGACTAGAAAGATGAAAGAAGCACTAAATGGGCTGATTAAGGATGTTCAGGCCAACCAAGCCTTAAATGGTGCGAATTTAAGTTTGAAAAAGAGTCTAGGCCTTAGTAATATCATTGGAGTACTTAAAGTGTTAGGACTAAGTAATAGCAGTCATTGCCATCTTAGCCTATAAATAGGCACCCCTTGTAAGATCAGATAATAGATCAGATGACTTAGAGTGAAATAGAAAGTAAGGGTTTTTCTCCCTTAGTTCTTTTGAGAACTAAAGAACTTATCAAGAGGTTCTTCTTCTTGTGGTGTTCAAATCAACTTATTACTCTCAATTCCTTTCTTTTCTGGAGTGTGGCGTCCATATCCTTCTTGAATACCCTAAGTTTGTGTTCCTTCGAATATTAGGTCTAGGGTTTGTGTTATTAAACTCTAATTTGGCTTTCCTGGTTGTTCTTCAATTCCTTGTGTGCGTTGGGTCCCTAAGCCACATCTTTTTTTGGGTTTTCCACATCACAAATAGATGTTAAGAAGAAAACAGAGCCTATAGAAAACAAAGTAGCCTAAGGTGGGAAAAAAACAAAGTTTAAAGCAAATAGACGGTAAGAAGAAAATCGAACCTGGTGGAGTTTGTATAGAATAGAGAAGCATATGAAAAGAAGAAAACAGAGCTTGTAGCAAATGGATTTTAGAAGTAAGTACTAGAATAGACATTTTATCTATTCGTGCACTCCTCTTCCTTTCATCCATAAAAAAAGATCATACTGCAAATTAAGATTCAAAAAATAGATTCTATTGTGCATTACATGGTTGAAATATCCTTGGAGTTTATGAATTTGAAAATCAAGCTACTTCTTTCAAAATTATGTGCATAAGCAACAGTTGGTAATTAATCCTTATCCTTATTTATTGGTTTTCAACTGTTGGAAACTCGTGTGATTGCTTGTCACCATCAAAGTGTATGGCCTAAGATTGGGAATACTGTCAATCCACTTGTCCAAATGGAGCAGCCTATGGTAAGAAGAAACCCAAGCCCCTAGCAAATAAAAGTTAAAAAGAAAATACAACCTCTAGCAAATAAACGGTAAGAAGAAAACATAGCCTGTAAGAAACTGAGCAGCCTAAGGTAGGAAGAAAACAAAGCTTGTAGCAAATAGATGGTAAAAAGAAATAGAGCTTGTAGAAAACTAAGCAGCCTAAGGTTGGAAGAAAACAAAGCCTGTAGCAAATATATGGTAAGAAGAAAACAAAACCTATAGGAAATAGGTACTAAGAAGAAAATAGAGTTTGGAGAAAATAGATTTTAGGAGTAGGCATTAAAATAGATATTTTAACTATTTGTGTACTCCTCTTCCTTTCATCCATCAAAAAAGATTATATGAAAAATTAAGTTTCAAGGAATAGATTATGTTTTGCATTACATGGTTGAAATACCCATGGAGTTTACGTATGTGAAAATCAAGCTAATTCTTTCAAAATTATGTGCACAGACATTTTTTGGTAATTAATCCTCGTCCTCATTTGTTGCTTTCCAACTGTTGGAAACTCATGTGGCTACTAGCTACCATCAGAGTGTATGGCTTAAAATTGGGAGTATTGCCAATCCATTTATCCAAACAGAGTAGCCAACGATCGGAAGAAAATAGAGCCTCTAGCAAATAGACAACAAGAAGAAAACAAAGCCTATAGCAAATAAACGGTAAGAAAAAATAGAACCTAAAAGAGCCTGCAAAAAACAAAGTAGCCTCCAGAAGGAATAAAATAGAGCCTGTAACAAATAAATTTTAGGAGTAGGAACTAAAATAAACATTTTATTTGTTCATGCACTCCTCTTCATTTCATCCATCAAAAGCGATTATATGACAAATTAAGCATCAATGAATAGATTCTATTGTGCATTACATGGTTGAAATACCCGTGGAGTTTACAAATTTGAAAATCAAGCTACTTCTTTCACAATTATATGCACAGGAAACTTTTGGTAATTAATCCTCATCCTTATTTATTGCTTTCTAACTATGAGAAACTCATATGACTGTTGGCTACCATCAGAGTGTATAGGCTAAGAATGGGAGGATTGTCAATTCATTTGTCCAAATAGAACAACCTATGGTAAAAAGAAAATAGAGCCTTTAGCAATTAGACGGTAAAAAGAAAACAGAGCCAATAGGAGCTTGTTGGAAATAAAGTAGCCTAAGGTAGGATGAAAATAGAGCATATAGCAATTAGACAGTAAGAAGAAAACAAAACCTGGAGGAACCTATAGATAACAGAGTATCATACGAAATGAAGAAAACGGAGCCTATGGCAAATAGACAGTAAGAAGAAAATAAAGTTTGCAGTAAATAGATTTTTAGAGTTGGTATTAAAATAGACATTTTATCTGTTCATGCACTCCTTTTCCTTTCATCAATCAAAAAAAATTATACGGAAAATTAAGGTTCAATGAATAGATTATGTTGTGCATTACATGGTCGAAATACTAGTGGAGTTTATGAATTTGAAGATCATGTTATTTCTTTCAAAATTATGTGTACAAGCAACCTTTGGTAATTAATCCTTGTCCCCATTTATTGCTTCTCTAACTATTGGAAACTCATGTAACTGCTAGCTACCATCAGAGTGCATGGGCTAAGATTGGGAGGACTATCAATCCACTTGTCCAAACAGAGCAGCCTATGGTAAGATGAAAACAAAGCCTCTAGCAAATAGACGGTAAGAAGAAATAAAGTCTATAGAAAACAGAGCAGCCTAAGGTAGGAAAAAACAAAGCCTGTAGCAAATAAATAGTTAGAAGAAAACAACACTTAAAGGAGCTTGTAGAAAACATAACGACATATGGAAAGAAGAAAACAGAGCTTGTAGGAAATAGACGGTAAGAAGAAAACAAAGTCTAGAGCAAATAAATTTTAGGAGTATGTACTAAAATAGACATTTTATCTATTCGTACACTCTTCTTCCTTTCATCCATCAAAAAAGATTATACGACAAATTAAGTTTCAAGGAATAGATTATGTTTTTCATTACATGGTTGAAATACCCATGGATTTTACATATGTGAAAATCAAGCTACTTCTTTCAAAATTATGTGTATAGGCAACCTTTGGTAATTAATCCTCATCCTCATTTGTTGCTTTCCAACTGTTGGAAACTCATGTGACTGCTGGCTACCATTAGAGTGTATGGCCTAAGATTGGGAGGACTATCAATCCACTTGTTCAAACATAACAGCCTATGGTAAGAAGAAAATAGAGCCTTTAGCAAATAAATGGTAAGAAGAAAACAAAACTTGTAGTAAATATATGATAAGAAGAAACAGAGACTATAAGAGCTCATAGAAAATTGAGCAACCTAAGGTAGCAAGAAAACAAAACTTGTAGCAAATAGATGGTAAGAAGAAAATAGAGCAACCTATGATAAGAAGAAAATAGAGCCTGTAGCAAATTGACAATAAGAAGAAAACAAAACCTGTAAAAGACTGTAAAAAATAGAGTAACCTAAGGTAGGAAAAAAATAGATTTTGTAGCAAAAAAGATGGTAAGAATAAAACAAAACCTGGAGGAGCCCATGGAAAACAAACCAGCCTACCGAAAGAAGAAAATATAACTTGTAGCAAAAAGATTTTAGGAATAGGTACTAAAATAGACATTTTATCTGTTCGTGCACTCCTCTTCCTTTCATCCATTAAAAAAGATTCTACGATAAGTAAGCTTCAATGAATAGATTATATTTTGCATTACATGGTTGAAATACTCATGGAGTTTACAAATTTGACAATCAAGCGACTTCTTTCAAATTTATGTGTAAGGTAACCTTTGGTAATTAATCTTCATCCTCATTTGCTACTTTCCAATAGTTTATGTGTAAAGTAACCTTTGGTAATTAATCCTTATCCTCATTTGCTACTTTCCAACAGTTGGAAACTCATGTGACTAATGGCTACCATTAGAGTGTATGGCTAAGATTAGGAGGATTGTCAATCCACATGTCCAAACAGAGTAGCCTACAGTAAGAAGAAAACAAAACGTCTAGCAAATAGACAGTAAGAAGAGAACATAACCTCAAGCAAATATATGACAAGAAGAAAATAGAGCTTGTAGATAGCAAAGTAGCCTATGGTAAGATGAAAACAAAGCTTATAGCAAATAGACGATAAGAAGAAAATAGAGCCTGTAGATGCCTGTATAAAATAGAGTAGTCTAAGGTAGGAAGAAAACAAAACTTGTAGAAGCCTGTAAAAAATAGAGCAGCCTAAAGTAGGAAAAAAAATAGAGCCTGTAGAAGCCTGTAGAAAATAGAGCAGCCTAAGGTAGCAAGAAAATAGAGCCTGTAGAAAATAGAGCAACCTAAGGTAAGAAGAAAACAGAGCCTATAGAAAATAAAACAGCCTAAGGTAAGAAGAAAATAGAGCCTATAGAAAATAGAGCAGCCTAAAATAGGAAGAAAACAGAGCCTATGGCAAAAAGATAGTAAGAAGATAAGAAAAACTAGAGGAGCATGTAGAAAATAGAGTAGCTTACAAAAATAAGGAAATAGGGCCAGTAGCTAATAAATTATAGAAGTAGGTACTAAAATAGACATTTTATTTATTCGTGCACTCCACTTCCTTTCATCCATAAAAAAAGATTATACAACAAATTAAGCTACAATGAATAGATTCTATTATACATTACATGGTTGAAATACTTGTGGAATTTACGAATTAGAAAATGAAGCTACTTCTTTCAAAATTATGTGCACAGATAACTTTTAACAATTAATTTTCCTCCTCATTTGTTGCTTTCTAATTGTTGGAAACTCATGTGATTGTTGGCTACCATTATAGTGTATGGGCTAAGATTGGGAGGACTATCAATCTACTTGTCCAAACAAAGTAGCCTCTAGTAAAAAGAAAACAAAGTCTTTAGCAAATAAACTATTAGAAGGAAATAGAACGTCTAACAAATAAATGGTAAGAAGAAAACAAAGCCTATAGAAGCTTATAGAAAATAGAGCATCCTATGGTAAGAAGAACACAAAACCTATAGCAAATCGATGACAAGAAGAAAACAGAGCCTTTAACAAATAGAAGGCAAGAAGAAAACTTAGCGTATAAGAGCATGTAGAAAATAGAGCAACCTACAGTAAGAAGAAAATAGAGCCTGTAGCAAAAAGATGGTAAGAAGAAAATAGAACTTGGAGGAGCTTGTAGAACACAGAGCAGCCTACAAAAAAAAAGAAAACATAGCCTATATCAAATAGATTTTAGGAGTAGGTACTAAAATAGACATTTTATCTGTTCGTACACTCCTCTTCCTTTCATTCATAAAAAAAGATTATACGACAAATTAAGTTTCAAAGCATAGATTCTATTTTGCATTACATGGTTGAAATACCCGTGGAGTTTACGAATTTCAAAATCAAGCAACTTCTTTGAAAATTATGTGCATAAGCAGTCTTTGGTAATTAATCCTCGTCCCCATTTGTTGCATTCCAACTATTGGAAACTCATGTGACTACTGGCTACAGCAAAGTGTATGGGCTAAGATTAGGAGGACTTTCAATCCTCTTGTCCAAATAAAGCAACCTCCGGAAGAAGAAAATAGAGCCTCTAGCAAAGAGACGATAAGAAGAAAATAAAGTCACTAGCAAATGAACAGTTAAAAGAAAATAGAGCCTATAAGAGCCCGTAGAAAATAGAGTAGCCTATGGTAAGAAGAAAACAAAACCTGTAGCAAATGGATGGTAAGAAGAAAAAGGAGTTTATAGGAGCCTGTACAAAACAGAGTAGCCTAAGATAGGAAGAAAATAGAGCTTGTAGCAAATAGACGGTAAGAAGAAAATAGAACTTGGAGGACCTGTAGAAAAAAAGAGTAGCCTGTGGAAAGAAGAAATAGAGCCTATAGCAAATAAACGATAAAAAGAAAACAGAGCCTATAGCAAATAGATTTTAGAAGTAGGTATTAAAATAGACATTTTATCTATTCGTGCACTCCACTTCCTTTTATCTATAAAAAAAGATTAACGACAAATTAAGCTATAATGAATAGATTTTGTTTTGCATTACATGGTTGAAATACTCATGCAGTTTCTAAATTAGAAAATCAAGCTACTTCTTTCAAAATTATGTGCACAATCAACCTTTAACAATTAATCTTCCTCCTCATTTGTTGCTTTGCAACTATTGGAAACTCATGTGACTGTTGGCTACCATCAGAGTGTATGGGCTAAGATTAGGAGGACTATCAATCCATTTGTCCAAATAGAGCAGCCTCTGGTTAGAAGAAACCGGAGCCTCTAGCAAATAAATGGTAAAAAGAAAACAAAATCTGTAAGAGCTTATAGAAAATAGAGCATCCTATGGTAAAAAGAACATAGAGCCTGTAGCAAATAGACAATAAGAAGAAAATAGAGCCTGTAGCAAATAGACGGTAAGAAGAAAACAAAACCTGTAGGAGCCTGTAAAAAACAAAATAGCCAATGGTAGGAAGAAAACAGAACATTTAGCAAATAGACGATAAGAAGAAAACATAACCTAGAAGAGCCTATAGAAATTAGTGTAGCCTACGAAAAGAAAATAATAGAGCCTATAGCAAATAAATGGTAAAAAGAAAATAGACCCTATAGCAAATAGACGGTAAGAAGAAATCAAAACCTCTAGTAAATAGATTTTAGGAGTAAATACTAGAATAGACATTTTATCTATTTGTGCACTCCTCTTCCTTTCATCCATCAAAAAATATTATACAGAAAATTATGCTTTAAAGAATAGATTATGTTTTGCATTACATAATTGAAATACCCCTGGAGTTTACAAATGTGAAAATCAAGCTACTTATTTCAAAATTATATGCATAGGCAACCATTGGTAATTAATCCTTGTCCTCATTTGTTGCTTTCTAACTATAGGAAACTCATGTGACTACTGGCTACCATTAGAGTGTATGTCCTATGATTAGGAGGACTGTCAATCCACTTGTCCAAACAGAGTAGGCTATGGTAAGAAGAAAATAAAGCTTTTAGCAAATCAACGGTAAGAAGAAAATAGAGCCTCTAACAAATAGAAGGCAAGAAGAAAATAAAGCATGTAAGAGCTTGTAGAAAATAGAGCAGCCTATGGTAAGAAGAGAATAAAGCTTGTAGAAAATTGACAAAAAGAAGAAAATAAAACTTGTAGGAGCCTATAGAAAATAGAGTAGCCTAAGGTAAGAAGAAAATAAAGCCTGTACCAAAAAGATGGTAAGAAGAAAACAAAACCTGGAGGAGCCGTAGAAAATAGAGTAGCTTATGAAGAGAAGAAAACGGAGCCTATAGCAAATAGATTTTAGGAGTAGGTACTAAAATAGACATTTTATCTATTTGTACACTCCTCTTCCTTTCATCCATAAAAAAAGATTATACAACATATTAAGCTTCAATGCATAGATTTTGTTTTGCATTACATGGTTAAACTTTTGGTAATTAATTCTCATCCTTATTTGTTGCATTCCAACTATTGGAAACTCATGTGATTGTTGGCTACCATTAGAGTGTATGGGCTAAGATTAGGAGGACTATCAATCCACTTGTCCAAACATAGCAGCCTCTGGTAAGAAGAAATTAAAACCTATAGCAAATAAATAATAAGAAGAAAACAAAGCCTCTAGCAAATAGACGGTAAAAAGAAAATAGAGCCTATAGAAAATAGAGCAGCCTATGGTAAGAAGAAAATAGAGTCTATAGCAAATTGATGGTAAGAAGGAAACGAAACCTGTAGGAGCTTGTAAAAAACAAAGTAGCCTAAGGTAGGAAGAAAACAGAGCTTGTAGTTAAAAGATGGTAAGAAGAAAATAGAACCTAGAGGAGCCTGTAGAAAATAGAGCAGCCTACAAAAAGAAGAAAAAAGAGAGCTTGTAGCAAATAGATTTTAGGAGTAGGTATTAAAATAGACATTTTATTTGTTTGTGCACCCCTTTTCCTTTTATTCATCAAAAAAAGATTATACGACAAATTAAATTTCAATGAATAGATTTTGTTTTGCATTATATGGTTGAAATGCACGTGGAGTTTACGAAATAGGCATTTTATCTATTCATGCACTCCTCTTCCTTTCATCAATGAAAAAAGATTGTATGGCAAATTAAGCTTCAATGAATAGATTTTGTTTTGCATTACATGGTTGAAATACCCATGGAGTTTATGAATTTGAAAATAAAGCAACTTCTTTGAAAATTATGTGCATAGGCAACCTTTGGTAATTAATCCTCATCCTCATTTGTTGCTTTCCAACTATCAGAAAATCATGTGACTACTAGCTACCATCAGAGTGTATGGGCTAGGATTGGGAGCACTGTTAATCCACTTGTCCAAAAAGAGCAGCCTCTGATAAGAGGAAAACAGAGCCTCTACTAAATAAATGCTAAAAGAAAATAGAGTCTCTAGCAAATAAATGGAAAGAAGAAAACATAGCCTACAGGAGTCTATAAAAAACATAACAGCTTATGGTAAGAAGAAAATAGAGCCTGCAGGAGCCTGTAGAAAACATAGTAGCCTATGGTAAGAAGAAAACAAAGCTTGTAGCAAATAGATGGTAAGAAGAAAATATAGCCTGTAGCAAATTAAAGGTAAGAAGAAAACAGAACCTGGAGGAGCTTGTAGAAAATAGAGTAGCATATGGAAAGAAGAAAATAGAGCCTTTAAGAAATAGACGATAAAAAGAAAATAGAGTTTAAAGCAAATAGATTTTAGGAGTACGTCCTAAAATACACATTTTATTTGTTTGTGCACTGCTCTTCCTTTCATTCATTAAAAAAGATTAAACAGAAAATTAAGTTTCAAGGAATAGATTATATTTTGCATTACATAGTTGAAATACCCATGGAGTTTATGTATATGAAAATCAAGTTACTTCTTTCAAAATTATGTGCACAAGCAACCTTTGGTAATTAATTCTTGTCCTTATTTGTTGTTTTCCAATTGTTAGAAACTCATGTGACTGCTAGCTACCATCAGAGTGTATGGACTAAGATTAGGAGAATTGTCAATCCACTTGTCCAAATAGAGTAGCCCACAATAAGAAAAAATAAAGCCTCTAGCAAATAAATGGTAAGAAGAAAATAAAACTTATAGGAGCCTGTAGAAAATAGAGTAGCCCATGGTAAAAAGAAAATAGAAGGTATATTAAATAGATGGTAAGGAGAAAGAACTTAAAGGAGCCTGCAAAAAACAAAATAGCCTACGAAAGGAATAAAATAGAGCCTATAACAAATAGATTTTAGGAGTAGGTACTAAAATAAACATTTTATCTATTCATGCACTCCTCTTTGTTTCATCCATCAAGAGAGATTATACAACAAATTAAGTATCAATGAATAGATTCTACTGTGCATTACATAGTTGAAATACCTGTGGAGTTTACAAATTTGAAAATCAAGCTACTTCTTTCAAAATTATGTGCGCAAGCAACCTTTAATAATTAATTATCATCCTTATTTGTTGCTTTCTAATTGTTTGAAACTCATGTGACTACTGGCTACCATCAGAGTGGATGGGCTACAATTGGGAGGATTGTCAATTCATTTGTCCAAATAGAGCAACCTACAGTAAGATGAAAATAAAGCCTCTAACAAATAGACGGTAAGAAGAAAACATAGCATCCTATGGTAAGAAGAAAAAAGAGCCTATAGAAAATAGAAAATAAAAAGAAAACAGAACCTAGAGGAGCCTGTAAAAAATAGGGCAGTATGTGGAAAGAAGAAAATAGAGCTGTAGCAAATAGACGGTAAAAAGAAAATGTAGCTTGTTGCAAATAGATTTTAGAAGATTATACGACAAATTAAGTTTCAATGAATAGATTTAGTTTTGCATTACATGGATGAAATACCCATGGAGTATACAAATTTGAAAATCAACCTACTTCTTTCAATATAATGTGCACAGGCAACCTTTTGTAATTAATCCTCATCCTCATTTTTTGCTTTCCAATTGTTGGATACTTATGTGATTGTTGGCTACCATCAACCCACTTGCTCAAACAAAATAATGTATAGTAAGAAGAAAAAAGAACCTCGAGCAAATGGATAGTAAAAAGAAAACAAAGCCTCTAGCAAATAAATGGTAAAAAGAAAACAGAACTTGTAGGAGCCTTTAGAAAACATAGTAGCCTATAGTAAGAAGAAAACAGAGCTTGTAGGAGCCTTTAGAAAACAGAAAAGCTTATAGTAAGAAGAAAACAAAGCTTATGGCAAATAGATGGTAAAAAGAAAATAGGGCTTGCAAGACCTTGTAGAAAATAAAGTAGCCTAAGGTGGGAAGAAAACAGAGCTTGTAGCAAATAAACGGTGAGAAGAAAACAAAACCTGAAGGAGTCTATAGAAAACATAGTATACAGAAAGATGAAAATAGAGCCTATATCAAATAGACGATAAGGAGAAAACAAAGCCTGCAACAAATAAATTTTAGGAGTAGGTATTGAAATAGACATTTTATCTGTTCGTACACTCCTCTTCGTTTTATCAATAAAAAAGATTGTATGACAAATTAAGCTTCAATGAATATATTCTATTTTGCATTATATGGTTGAAATACCAATGGAGTTTATGAATTTGAATATGAAGCAACTTCTTTCAAAATTATGTGCACAAGTAACCTTTGGTAATTAATCCTTGTCCTCATTTGTTGCTTTCCAACTATCAAAAACTCATATGACTGCTGATTACCATTAAAGTGTATGGGCTAGGATTAGGAGCACTGTCAATCTACTTGTCCAAACAGAGCAGCTTCTAGTAAGAAGAGAAAACGCTAAAAGAAAATAAAGCCTTTAGCAAATAAACGGTAAGAAGAAAACAAAACTTGCAAGAGCCTATAGAAAACATAGTAGCCTATGGTAAGAAGAAAATAAAGTCTATACCAAATAGAAGGTAAGAAGAAAATATAGCTTGTAAGAGCTAGTAGAAAACAGAGCAGCATAAGCTAGGAAGAAAATAAAGCCTGTAGCAAATAAACAATAAGAAGAAAACATATCTTAGAAGAGCCTATAGAAAACAGAGATGCCTACGAAAAGAAGAAAACAAAACCTATAGCAAATAAATTTTAGGAGTAAGTACTAAAATAGACATTTTATCTGTTTGTACACTCCTCTTTCTTTCATCCATCAAAAAGGATTATACGACAAATTAAATTTCAATGAATAGATTTTGTTATGCATTAAATGGTTGAAACACCCATGGGGTTTACGAATGTGAAAATCAAGCTACTTCTTTCAAAATTATTTGCACAGGTAACCTTTGGTAATTAATCCTCGTCCACATTTGTTACTTTCCAATTGTTGGAAACTCATGTAACTGCTGGCTACCATCAGAGCACATGGGCTAAGATTGGGAGGATTGTCAATCCACTTGTCCAAATAGTGTAGCCTACGGTAAGAAGAAAATAGAGACTCTAGCAAATAGAATGTAAGAAGAAAATAAAACCTATAGAAAATAGAGTAGCCTATGGTAAGAAGAAAATAGAGCCCATAGCAAATAGATGATATGAAGAAATAGAGCTCGAAGGAGCCTATAGAAAACAGAGCAGCCTAAGGAAGGAAGAAAATAAAGCTTGTAGCAAATAGACAATCAGAAGAAAATAGAACCTAAAGGAGCCTACAGAAAGAAGAAAACAAAGCCTATAACAAATAAATTTTATAAGTAGATACTAAAATAGACATTTTATCTGTTTGTACGCTCCTCTTCTTTTCATCCATCAAAAAAGATTATACGACAAATTAAGTTTCAATCAATAGATTATGTTTTGAATTACATAGATGAAATACCCCTGTAGTATATGTATTTGAAAATCAAGCTAGTTCTTTCAAAAATATGTGCACAAGTAACCATTGGTAATTAATCCTTGTCCTTATTTGTTGTTTTCCAACTATTAGAAACTCATGTCACTACTGGCTACTATTAAAGTGTATGGGCTAAAATTGGGAGGATTGTCAATCCACTTGTCCAAACAAAGCAGTGTCTAGTAGGAAGAAAATAGAGTCTCTAGCAAATAAACGGTAAGAAGAAAACAAAACCTCTAACAAATAAATGGTAAGAAGAAAACAGAGCAGCCAATGGTAAGAAGAAAACAGAGCCTATAGCAAATAGACAATAAAAAGAAAACAGAGTTTGTAGCAAATAAATGGTAATAAGAAAACAAAATTTGGAGGAGCTTGTAGAAAACATAGTAGCCCACAAAAACAAAGCCTGTAGGAGCCTATTGAAAACAGAGTAGCCTAAGGTGGGAAAAAAATAGAGTCTATAACAAATAGTCGGTAAAAATAAAACAGAACTTGGAGGAGCCTATAAAAAATAGAGCAACATAGGGAAAGAAGAAACAGAGCCTGTAGCAAATAGATAGTAAAAAGAAAACAAAGCCTATAGCAAATAAACGGTAAAAAGAAAACAAAACCTATAGCAAATAGACAGTAAGAATAAAACAAAACTTGTAGCAAATAGATTTTATGAGTAGGTATTAAAATAGACATTTTATCTCTTTGTGCACTCCTTTTCCTTTCATCTATCAAAAAAAATTATATGGAAAATTAAGCTTCAATGAATAGATTGTGTTTTGTATTACATGGTTGAAATACCCGTGGAGTTTACGAATTTGAAAATCAACTTACTTCTTTCAAAATTATGTGCATAAGCAACCTTTGGTAATTAATTCTCATCCTTATTTGTTGTATTCCAACTACTGAAAACTCATATGACAGTTGGCTACCATTAAAGTGCATGAGTTAAGATTAGGAGGATTGTCAATCCACTTGTCCAAACAAAGCAATGCTAGGTAAGAAGAAAATAAAGTGTTTAGTAAATAAATGGTAAGAAGAAAACAATGTATGTAGGAGCCTATAGAAAATACAGCAGCCTATGGTAAGAAGAAAATAGAGCCTATAGCAAATAGACGGTAAGAAGAAAAGATAACCTGTTGGAGCCTGTAGAAAATAGAGCAAGCTAAGGAAGGAGGAAAATAACATCTGTAGAGAATAGATGATAAGAGGAAAACAAAACTTGGAGGAGTCTGTAGAAAACATAGCAGCTTATAAAAAGAAGAAATAGAGCCTCTAGCAAATAGATGGTGAGAAAATAATAGAACCTGTAGCAAATGGATTTTAGGAGTAGGTATTAAAATAGACATTTTATCTATTCATGCGTTCATCTTCCTTTCATCCATAAAAAAAGATAATACGACAAATTAAGTTTTAATGAATAGATTATGTTTTGCATTACATGGCTGAAATACCCATGGAGTTTACGAATTTGAAAATCAACCTACTTCTTTCAAAATTATGTGCACAGGTAACCTTTGGTAATTACTCATTGTCCTCATTTATTGCTTTCCAACTGTTGGAAACTCATGTGACTATAAGCTACCATCATGGTGCATGGCCTAAGATTGGGAGGACAATCAATCCACTTATCCAAATAGAACAACCTACGGTAAGAAGAAAACAGAGCTTGTAGAAAATAGAGCAACCTATGGTAAAAAGAAAATAAAACCTATAACAAACAGACGGTAAGAAGAAAATAGAACCTGTAGAAAACAAAGTAGCCTAAGGTAGAAAGAAAATTGAGCTTGTAGAAAATAAATGGTAAGATTAAAACAGAACTTAGAGGAACCTATAATAAATAGACAGTAAGATGAAAGTAGAGCTTGTAACAAATAGATTGTAGTAGTAGGTACTAAAATAGATATTTTATCTATTTGTGCACTTCTCTTCCTTTCATCCATCAAAAAAGATTATACAACAAATTAAGTTCAATGAATAGATTATGTTTTGTATTACATAGTTGAAATACTTGTGAGGTTTATGAATTTGAAAATCAACCTACTTCTTTCCAAATTATGTGCACAAGTAACCTTTGCTAATTACTCATTGTCCTCATTTGTTGCTTTCCAACTATTGGAAACTCTTGTGACCGTTGGCTACCATTAGAGTGTATGAGCTAAGATTGGGAGAACTGTCAATCCACTTGTCCAAACAAAGCAACCTTCGGTAAGAAAAAAACAAAACCTCTAGCAAATAGATGATAAGAAGAAAATAGAGTTTCTAGCAAATAAACGGTAAGAAAAAAACAGAGCCTATAGGAAATGGATGGTAAAAAGAAAACAAAGTTTGTAGAAATAGAGCAGCCTAACGTAGGAAAAAAACATAACCTGTTAGCAAATAGATACTAAAAAGAAAATAGAACATAGAGGAGTTTGTAGAAAACAGACCAGTCTATGTTTTAGGCCTTCTTGTTTTCAAGTCAGGTATTATCGATGCATTTTCTTGTCTCAGCTTTGGAATGAAGACGATGACTCCCCCTGTTCATGGAAGTTCATACAGTGCAATCTGGTGACCGGTCGAGTTTCTCAAGTCTCACTCAATGGCCTCAACTTAGCTGGGAAATTTGGTAAAGGGCTTCAAAAGTTGCAAGGTTTGAAAACCTTATCACTTGCTCATAACAATTTTAGTGCAACTATCAGTTTTGAGCTTGGTCTTATGAGCAGTCTTGGAAGGCTTAAACTCAGTCACAATAGTCTTTATGGTCCCATTCCATCTTCGCTTGGTTCCACAAGATTTCTTGACCTTTCCAAAAACTCCTTCTTAGGACAAGTTTCTAATGATCTCTTATGAAGCCATATGTCCCTTCGTTACCTATCTTTAGTTGACAATTTGCTTCAAGGGCCATTACCGAATGTAGTTGCCTGCTCTTCTATGAACAATCTCACGCTCTCCAGCAACAAAATTTCTGGTGTCCCAAATTTTTCAACTGGAATTTGGTTACTTAAATGTCTTCGAACTTTACATTTTTCACACAATGCATTTTCCAAGTTTGTGCCAAAAGGGTATCTGCCATCCGCAACTTGAAAGATCTCCCATTACAGGGCAACAAATTTTTGGGACCACTACCTGTGGATATTGGATTCTGCAGATACAAGAAGAAAATGATAGGTAACTTTGGGAATCTGAGCAACCTAGAATACTTGGACTTGTCGAGCAAAGGATTTACTGGAAGCCTACCGTCATCAATTGGTGATCTGACTTCACTAAAGTACATGAGCTTGTCCAACAAGAAGCTCACAAGTAGCATTCCAGCAATAATAGTTAACTGTGCCACAATATCAGTTATTCAAATTAGAGGTAACAGCCTTCATGGCAGCATACCGAAAGGCATTTTTATCTTGGGCTAGAGGAAGTAAATTTTTCACAATACAAATTGACGGGTTCCATTCCAACTGGTTTAAGTAAATTCTTTGGATCAGTTCACACATTGGACAATTCAAACAACTATCTCGCAGGACATATTCTTGTGAAAATGGGTTTATACTCAAATTTGGGATACTTGAATTTTTCGTGGAACAACTTTACCTTAAAAAATGCCGTTAGAGCTTGGCTACTTTCAGAACCTAAAGGTTTTGGATCTTTAGAGCAATGGACTGGTTGGCCCAATACCTGCGAATATATGTGAGTCTCGTAGCTTGATCATTCTACAGTTGCATGGTAATTCCTTGACTGGGTCGCTTCCGAAGGAGATTGGAAATTCCTCAACTCTTTACTTGTTGTAAGGCCTTTGCTAATTTTGCTTCTATTAGTCATCTGCATCTTTTCTCTTTGATTAAACTACATTATATTAGTAGCCTAGTCCATAAAAACACGAGGAATATGATATATTATCATTAAATAAATTTGAAATTGATAGTATATGAGTAATTGACCTGCCTTTCTTGAGTGTAGAAATCAAGTAGGTTGATAGTTTTGTACTTTCAGTGACTAGACCTTTTCAAGATTGGGTCATTTGATATCGTATTGAATCAAAGGTAGACTTTAGCTTTTGCCACCATCAAATTATTATAGGGTACCATGGTGATGGCCAAAGGAGGCTGGAGGGTATTACAGTTGTTGGGCTACTAGTTAGCTTATAAAATTGTGTATAGAGTCAACAGATAAAAGTGGATAGAAAGGTAAGTAAGGTAATATAGTATAATAAAGAATTATTTGAGAAAATAAATAAAAAAATAAATAAGAGAAATTTTTAATTCCTAAAATGATGTCATTACTATTGAATTTCTATTAGTCGTGTATTTAATTTTATAATATAAATGAAACACATTTTATTTAATTTTATAAATAAATAAAATTAAAATTTAAAAAATATTTTATTTAACTCTTATTATTTTTTTATGTATTGTTATCTAATTTTGTACTTGTGAATATTGTAGATAACTAGCCTAGACAAGTCTTTGTGTCCAACATTATGTCTTGTATCATAAAGAAAATAAGGATAATTTTTATTAGAAATGGTCAAAAATATAATCATTATGACAATCCAAATGACATTTGCGATTGGACTCTTGCTAGCAATCATTGGTGGGCAGCCTATGTTGAGGCTCAAGATGGTTTAGCAGTTTAGGAGTGGATGAGAAAGCAGGTATAATATAACACCGAAGTCACTAACTAAGATAAGGTAGCTGCTCATACAATTCATTACTAACTTACTTCGTGAGTCCAAAGCAGCTCTTTGCAAGTTTACATAGGAAAGAATGAAAAATCTCGTTAGATAGATCAAACCAAAACTGATAATGTAACTCTAGTCCATAAATTAGTGATCTATTTAGCACCTATGTTCATAGCCAAGCTAACTTTTACATTCTTAAAATTAAATGTAAACCATTATCACTTATTTGGATTCTACTCCTATTTTGTTTGCAGAATGGGTCTACAACTTTGCAAGTTTTATCATTGATTCTGCAAATAAATCCTTAAAAAGGATAAGGAATGTAGTGGTGTTGGATGATGACACTTGTATGACTTAAGTTGTGCTATTGCTAGAGAGAAATGGGTTGATGACTTGAACAATCCTTGAACTCCCCTTTGCCACCCCTTCTCCCCTGTCAAAAAATAAAAAATAAAAAACAGAGAAAATTGTTTCCTCTCTAGATGGTAGTAGAAAACTAAGCAACTACCACAGAATTTTATTGGTTTATGCTAAGAAAATTTTCCTCATTCTTGACACCTAATCAGGTAATATATCAATTCATCACTTCAGTTCTGGAATTGAGAATTGTTGATATCCTTGGTCTTATTGACTTTGACACTGTGCCGATAGTTAGTTGGCATAATATTTCAAGATAAATGACTAAAAACTTTTTTCTCCCTTTTCTTTATTAGGGTGTATCAAATCGAGTGACTACTGAGGTCTTCATTGCAATGTCAAAGGCACTCAACTTCATTAACCCTTATGAACTCTCAATTTATTACATATTGATAGCTTCGAATTGGTTTCTTCAGGTTACTCACTGATCCATCCCGGTTTTGCATGTTGATTTTGTGAGAAAAACACATGTAGTCTAATAAGATGGGCAAGAGAATATCATTTATGATCTTTTGGTGGAATTATTGTTCATGTTAGAATTAGCATCTTTCTTGCATAAGTAAATGTAGCACATAAGAAAATTAGGAGGCTCAATTTTGAGCACCTGAAGTTGTATGCTGTGATAATTTTTCAAGCTCAGAAAGATTTGCCATCAGGATGTCAACTTCGACTTATCCCTCTTTTTATGTTCTTGTTCGATGTAGTAGCACATTTTCCCTCTATTACATGTGAGGCATGGGATGAATCAGTGTTTCCTTGCCTTTATACGCCACTTAAATCTGTTTCTGTGCTTCTGCTAACCCATGAATTGTGGGTGTATTTTACTAGGAAACAGAAATTGTTCATTTCTCTAGCTCTTGTCTTCCAATTTCACTCTATACATATGCATAATCTTTGGAATAGCTTGTTACCGCTTAACAATATATATATGTTGGGAGCGGGGTTGGGGAGTGTTATATAGATCTGGATATGGTATTTTTACTTTATGTCCTGTTTAAAATTTTTCTTTCAAACATTGAAACAACAGAGCTAAAATTGAGTGAAATAGTTCAACAGGAGAAACATGGTTCAAAGATGGCCTTTTTGGATGGCAACCCCCCCTGAGAGACTCTGAATGCCAATTATTCATCTTATTCAGTCACTGGGTGGAGAAGTACAGCTTAATTCACCAATAAAGAAGATCAAGTTAAGCAATGAGGGAGCAGTGAGCAGTTTTTTGCTAAATAGTGGAGACATGATTGAAGAAGATGCTTATGTATTTGCCACTCTAGGTACACCAAAATGTTTTCTGTGTTGTCTAAATTGCACTACTTTTGTTTCCCAGTTTTTTTTTTTACTGTCGATCTATTTGCTCCAATCAGTTCCTGAAGCTTCTTTTGCCTGATGACTGGAGAGAGATTCCTTACTTTAAGGAATTGGAGAAATTAGTTGGAGTTCCTATTATCAATGTTCACATCTGGTGAGTAAGGCATTCTGCCATCAACAATCGGTAATGGAAATCATGCCATGCTCTTACACATAACAATATTACATTGGAATATTTGGAATTCAACAGAAGACTTTAGAATTAAGAGATTGCATTCATCGGAATGGTTTTGATAACATAGGAACATTCTTTCTTAGCTCTACATTATATCTCATGTTATCAATCATATTTTCTTATTTTCGATGCAAATCAGGCCATGCATTTAGTTTAGGTCAAGTCAATAGTGTCTCT
The DNA here is from genome assembly GCA_020141445.1 of Bruguiera sexangula. NCBI lineage: Eukaryota > Viridiplantae > Streptophyta > Magnoliopsida > Malpighiales > Rhizophoraceae > Bruguiera > Bruguiera sexangula. The sequence continues at coordinate 7,386,832 of JAHLGP010000232.1, forward strand.
ATGTATATATGAGACTGTTTTCTAGAATTCAAATTTTCCACCAGTGAAATACCTGCATAAAGCTATCTTTGTTGCAGGTTTGACCGAAACTGAAGAATACATATGATCACCTACTCTTTAGCGGGTACTGCCATATTTCACATCACCTTTTGTGTTTATCAAGGTATTGGTTTTGGTATTTTGTTAACTTAACGCATTTTTCACATTTATTGCGACTTATTAACAAGCCGTTATTTTTGAAGTAATTATCTCATGAACATTTTGCAACGTCCTCATCTCCTCCTCACTCCTCTCTAGTTTCTTTCTTTTATTTTCCTTCACTGCAAGGCATCGATAGTTCTTCAAAAGATTTTGAAACAAAATAATCCTCACCGTTCCAGAACAAGATGCTTTAGTGGGCACTAAGTAATGGAACAATTTTAAATACTCTCAAATTAAAACCTCCTAATAATATTTGTCAAATAAAATCTAATTATCAAGAATTTTTAAATAGTAAGTTGCTCAAAATTTTGCTGCCTATTTAAGTTGTTTTATGTCAGATAAGAATTTGATTCTCATATCTTCTTCTTCTTCTTTTTTTTTTCATTAGTGTGACAAAACTTTTCTCTCTCTTCTTTCTATTTTTTACTAGAAATTGTTTGATCTCATTAAATTTTCCTTTTTGATTTTTAAATTTGTTTCCAACATGTAAAGTAACTACTATAACTGTTTCTATTTTTTTTTTTTAATCTTTGTGTGAGCTTGCAATTTATGTTCACTTAGTTCATCACCTTCATCCACCGTCATTTCCTATCTATTGTTTTTCTCCAATTCTTGAATGTTTGATTTGCGTCAGAGTCTGATCTTAAAGGCAGTTTATTTGGTGAATCATGTTTCATGGGTTGCAAAAGTCGGTTGTGTCCTAAGCAAAATGTTTAGTCTACAATATCTAGGATACTTTGACATCACTGATCAGCTTTTGCTTGATATTTTGCAACAAAATGCATGTTTCTTTTCCCTTCACATAAAATACAAGAGCATATTTTATTCCTTAGGTTGACATGATGTCTGTAAAAAGTTAATTACTTGTTACTGCTTGATTGATGGGTCATTCCTTAGATCTTCATGTGCAGTACTTCTAGTATAGGTGCTACTTTTTGAATCTAGGGTTTTTACCTTTTGGCCATTCCTAGGGGGAATGTAGCAGTATCGACCTAAAGGACTTCAACCGTCGCCTTCTTTGTATGTATATTGGGGGGACAGCGGACCTTATAACTGCCCGTGTCCATGCGGGTACTTTAGTTTTGATGATGACAATACATGCGTCCAACTATCTGTTGAGCAACTCAGTAAAAAATCTCGGGCTAAAGTTGCATCATTAGTATGCAATATTTATTTGGGTTGTACTATTAGCTGAAAGTCAATCTTAAATTTGTTTAAGAATTTGGGCCTCTTGAAATTTCAAAATTGTGGTATGTGAATTACTCAATAGTTTTAATTTATTATAGTCACTACAATTAATGTGATCATTTCTTAATCTCTTTGAATTAGAAATGATATAAAAATTTTTTTCATGGAATTGAACTTATCTTTCAATTTGATAGTTGTGCAGGCTGCTGCTTTGGTCTTGGATTATTTTTACTAGTTATTGGTGCATGGGGGTTGTATAAGACCATTAAAATAAGAAAGACCGTTAAATTCAAGGAAAAAATTTTCAAAAGAAATGGTGGTCTATTATTGTAACAGTAATTGTCTTCAAGAGATAATAATGTGGAGCACATGAAACTATTTAGTTTCAAGGAGGTAGAGAAGGCCACAAAACCATTACAAGGTGAGCTGAATCTTTGGTTAGGGAGGCCAAGGAATGGTCTATAAAGGAATGTTAAGATGAAAAGATTGTGGCAATGAAGAAGTTCAAGATAGTCAACAAAAATGAAGGCAAATTCGAATAGTTCATCAATGAAGTTGTAATTCTAACACAAATCAATCACAAAAATGTGGTTAAGTTACTGGGATGTTGTTTGGAGATAAAAGTACCTCTACTAGTCTGCGAGTTCATCTTTTAACACATATATGGTCAAAATGATTGGCAATTTTTAATTACATGAAAAATACACTTGCGAGCATAAAGTCCATAAATATACCACTGGATGATAAATATAGAGCGAAAGTTTCAGACTTTGGCACTTCAAAGTCAATTACAATTCATCAAACACACGTAACTACTCAACTCTAAGGGACTATAGGATACTTAGACCTAGAGTACTTCTAGTCAAGCCAATTTATAGAGAAGAGTGATGTTTACAGCTTTGGAGTTGTGCTTATTGAGCTCTCAATTGAACAAAAGTCAATCTCCTTAATGCATTCTGTTGGAGAAAGAAATTTAATGACATATTTCTTTCTTTCAATGCCAGACAACCACTTGTTTGATATACTTGATGCTCCAGCCCTCTAGTAGGGTCAGAAAGAGGAAATCACAACAGTTGCAAAGTTGGCAAAAAGATGCTTGCACTTGAATGGGAAGAAGAGGCCTACAATAAAAGTAGTGGTTATGGAGTTGGAATCGATTAGAGCATTGTCGAAGGTCTCAGCCATTCAACAGAATTTTGTCCCTGATGATGTAGATTATGCTGAAGCAAGCACCACCAGACCTTGGGATACTACACCCTCTTCATCTAGGTCACATTTGAACCACTTTGCCATATATATGGAAATTGATACACAACCTCTACTCTCTAACTAGCACCTTAATTATGGTCAGATAATAGGTAAGTTTCCAACTAACTGACCAAACTTGGTTTGGTTAAATACAAACAAGAAGGTCTTGACTTTAATGCATGAACTATGTAGTGATAGGTTCTCGTTGTGATTTGTATGTTGACATTGTTAAAAGTAGTTTTATTTTATGCAGCCAAATCTTTTCCACATTTGCTATAACAAACCAAATAAAAAAAAAGGAAAATTGTATTATGACACTTTTTTGAGGGCCACCTCTCAAAATGATGTTGCAGGCTTATGATTTGGGAAATAATTCCTTCATACGAATCATCCCTCGCCGCATGGGCTCAAAAATTAAAAGTTTGCTGATTCTTTTGGAACTATCTTCATAGTTTCTAATGGGCTTACAATATGACCTAAATCTTTGATGTTGGAAAAAAAATAAAATGTTTAAATGCAACATCATAATTTACCCGAAATTAAATAATATTGAAGAAAAAGAATTAAAAAAAAAGGTAATAAGAAAGGTTTTATAAAACAAAAATTTATAATAATTATATTTTCATGTAATAATGAGAAATAATATATAAAAATTAATTGAAATGGAGGATTTAATACTAGTTGACAAAGAAAATAATTTAAAATAATTATATAATCATGCAAATCAAAATAATATCTCTAATATAACGTAGCATTAGTAGGTTATAAAAGGGAACACAGGGCAAATCTTGAGAACCTGTAACAAATAGACGGTAAGAAAAAAAAATAGAACTTGTAGCAAATAGATTTCAAAAGAGTCTCGACAAAAGTGAGTAGCCTATGGTAAGAAGAAAATAAAGTCTATAGCAAATAGACAGTAAGAAGAAAATAAAGCCAATAGGAGCTTGTAGAAAATAGAGCAGCCTACGGTAAAAAGAAAATAGAGCCTATAACAAATAGATTTTAGGAGTAGGTACCAAAATAGACATTTTATCTATTCGTGCACTCCTCTTCCTTTCATCTATCAAAAAAGATTATACGACAAATTAAACTTCAATGAATAGCTATGTTTTGCAGTGCATCGTTGAAATACCTGTGGAGTTTATGAATTTGAAAATCAAGCTACTTTTTTCAAAATTATGTGCACAGGTAACCTTTCGTAATTAATCCTCGGCCTCATTTATTGCTTTATAATTGTTGGATTCTATTGTGAATGTAGGCTACCATTATAGTGTATGGGCTAAGATTCGGAGGACTGTTAATCTACTTGTCCAAATAGAGTAGCCTCTAGTAAGAAGGAAGCAGAGGCTCTAGCAAAATAGATGGTAAGAAGAAACTGAGCGTTTAGCAAATAAATGGTAAGAAAAACATAGAGCCTGTAAGAGCCTGTAGAAAATAGAGTAACCTAAGAGAGGAAGAAAACAGAGTCTATAGCAAATAGATAGTAAGAAAAAGACAGAACTTGGAGGAGCATGTATAAAACATAACAGCCTATGGAAAGAAGAAATAGAGTTTGTAGCAAATAAACGGTAAAAAGAAAACAGAACCTGTAGCAAATATATTTTAAGAATAGGTACTAAAGTAGACATTTTATCTGCTCGTGCACTCCTCTTCATTTCATCCATAAAAAAAGATTATATGGAAAATTAAATTTCAATGAATAAATTTTGTTTTGCATTACATGGTTGAAATACCATATAGCAAATAAACGATAAGAAGAAAATAGGGCCTATAGGAGCTTGTAAAAAGAAAACAAACCCTGTAGCAAATAAACGGTAAGAAAAAAATAAAACATGGAGGAGCCTGTAGAAAACATAGTAGCTTACGGAAAGAGGAAAACAAAGCTTATAGCAAATAAATGGTAAAAAGAAAATAGAGCCTGTAGCAAATATATTTTAAGAGTAGGTACTAGAATAGACATTTTATATATTTGTGCACTCCTCTTCCTTTCATCCATCAAAAAAATTATACGACAAATTAAACTTCAATGAATAGATTTTGTTTTGCTTCATATGGTTGAAATATCTATGGAGTTTAGGAATTTGAAAATCAAGCTACTTCTTTCAAAATTATGTGCACATGTAAGTTTTGATAATTAATCCTTATTCTCGATTGTGACTTTCTAACTGTTGGAAACTCATGTGACTGCTGGCTACCATCAGAGTTTATGGCCTAAGATTGGGAGGACTATCAATCCACTTATCCAAACAGAGCAGCCTATGGTAAGAAGAAAATAGAGCCTCTAGCAAATAGACAATAAGAAGAAAATAGCCAACATTTCTCTCTGCATTTTCATTTCTAGCCAGTTCCATTCAAAATTTTGTTTTCATAAATTTCCTTTTTTGTTTTCAAATTTCCTCTAGGCGTATGTCATTCCTTAAACAATTCACTTTGTACTAATCTCAACGATTCTTATTGCTCCCCATCTTATGTTGTAATGTACGATAAGATATGTGACAACAATTAACAATGTAACATTATAGATACTATTAATTCACTCATATGACAGAAATTCCTTTCTCCAATAATATCTGCCTCCTTATTGTTTATATATAATCTGTGTTTAGAGCTTAAATTGGTATAATAATTTACTCTTCTAACTTATTGAGCTTAGTGATTGTTTGGGTGGGCTCATCTGTTAAATACAATGTTTATAATAAGAAGCTTGAAACTTTTGCTCTGGATTATTTGACAGATTAAAGCAAGTGTGAGCAATGACATTTACTCCATCAGCCATTAACAATTTTAAGCTTTCAATTCTTTGGATAGGAAGAGGAAATTTTCCCATTATAAGATAAAGAGGAAGCTTTCAATAATCAGACCAATAGACATATTGCAATTCCCATTTTCTCTGCAAATCCTTTCTCCGCCCAACATCCTACAAATTTTGTTAGGAACAAAGGTTCCAAATTGATTACACAAACTTAGGGTGCAGGTGTCCTAAAATTGTATTTTGTAAAGTTTTTGCAAGACACGACTGTTAATAATTTTGATGTTATTATTAAATAAGTATATGAATATTTTATAATTTTATTAATTTAATAAAATGTCACATATTAACATATACAAATAATATAAATATAAGGTTATACTCATAACTCACGTATACTAATTACGTATTAAATTGAAAAATTCTAATATAATAAAAAAGTATATTAAATTCAATTAATTGAACTTTTATTCAAATTCTTATTTTTAATTTACAATGAATTTGAATTGATTTTAATATTTTCTTTTAATTTTAATTCAATCTCACAAGTATTTATAATATATATTTTAATTTGATATAATCTTCAAATTTTTATAAATTATTTTTTAAGTCATTATTAATAGTATTAATAAAATTATTAAGAGATTTTTTGACAATTTTTTCCACTAACTTTAATTGACTTCTAAATTTTTAAGAACTTTGTAATATATAATTTTAAATAATAAGATCTAAAATTTCACTTTTCACTATATTTTATAATATGTAATTTCTTTGAAATACTATTATATAATTATTCAGTTTTCTCAATTTTCATTTTACATAAAAAAGTTGAATTGAAATATTTTTATTTCTCAATTTAACATGTTTCTAATTCTTAATTTCCTTTAACTCTTAACTTCATAAATCCTAATATATGAACTTTATAAGTTTTACTACTCAATATGAACTTTATAAATTATTTGACTTACATATACTAGTTACGTATTAAATTGAAAAATTACATTTAACACGTGACAAATAAAACACGGAGGCATTGATTTTATAAGGCAAGCCAAAAAAGTCGACTAGTAAGGAAGTGGTAACCCAAAAACATGATGGCAACGATTTTAGAAGGCAAGCCAAAATAAGTTGGCCTTCACTTCTAGTAAGGAAGTGGTAAAAAGGGATTTCAAACAAGGCAAAAACATGAAGAATTAATGTAGGTTTCTTTTCGATAAGAAGGAAACAAAGCCTGTAGCAAATAAATGGTAAGAAGAAAACAAAGTCTGTATCGAATAGACAGTAAGAAGAAAAGAGAGCATGTAGCAAATAGATTTATGGAGTAGGTACTAAAATAGACATGTTATCTGTTCATACACTCCTCTTCCTTTCATCCATAAAAAAAGATTATACAACAAATTAAGCTTTAATGAATAGATTCTATTTTGCATTATATGGTTGAAATACCCGTGGAATTTATAAATTTGAAAATCAAGCTACTTCTTTCACAATTATGTACATAGGCAACCTTTGGTAATTAATCCTTGTCCTCATTTATTGCTTTCTAGCTATTGGAAACTAATGTGACTACTAGTTACCATCAAAGTGTATGGTCTAAGATTGGGAGGACTGTCAATCCACTTATCCAAACAGAACAACCTATGGTAAGAAGAAAACATAGCTTTTAACAAATAGACGGTATGAAGAAAACATAGCTTTTAGCATATATACGGTAAGAAGAAAACATAACTTTTAAGAAATAGACAATAAGAAGAAAATAGTGCTTATAGGAGCTTGTAGAAAATAGAACAACCTATGGTAAGAAGAAAATAGAATTAGTAGCAAATACGCAGTGAGAAGAAAAAAAAATCTGTAGCAGATAGATATTGAGAAGAAAATAAAGCTTATTAAAAATAGAGCTGCCACAGGTAGGAAGAAAACAAAGCTTGTAGCAAATAAACAGTAAGAAGAAAACAAAACTTGTAGCAAATAAATGGTAGGAAGAAAACTGAACCTTGAGGAGCCTATAGAAAATAAAGTAGGCCTATGGAAAGAAAAAAATAGAGCTTATAACAAATAGACAGAAAGAAGAAAATAAAGTCTATAGTAAATAAACGGTAAGAAGAAAACAGAGCCTCTAGTTAATAAATGGTAAAAGGAAAATAAAGCCTATAGAAAATAGAACAACCTATGGCAAGAAGAAAATAGAGCTTAAAGAAAACATAACAACCTATGGTAAGAAAAAAACAAAGTTTGTAGAAAACATAACAACCAATGGTAAGAAGAAAATAGAGCCTGTAGCAAATAGATGGTAAAAAGATAACAGAGCCTGTAGAAAACAGAGCAGACTAAGGTAGGAAGAAAACAAAACTTGTAGCAAATAGATGGTAAGAAGAAAATAGAACTTGGAGGAGCCTATAGAAAACATAGTAGCCTAGGGAAAGAAAAAATAGAGCATGTAGCAAATAGATGGTAAGAACAAAACAGAGCCTATAGTAAATATATTTTAGGAGTAGGTACTAAAATAGACATTTTATCTGTTCGTGCACTCATCTTCTTTTCATCCATAAAAAAAGATTATATGACAAATTAAGTTTCAATGAATAGATTTTGTTTTGCATTACATGGTTGAAATACCTATGGAGTTTATGAATTTGAAAATCAAGCTACTTTTTTCAAAATTATATGCATAGGCAACCTTTGGTAATTAATCCTCGTCTTTATTTGTTGCTTTCCAACTATTGGAAACTCATGTGATTGTTGGCTAACATTAGAGTGTATGCCTTGAGATTGGGAGGATTGTTAATCCACTTAAACAAATAGAGCAGCTTATAGTAAAAAGAAAATAGAGCATCTAGCAAATAGAGGTTAAAAAGGAAACAAAGCCTTTAGCAAATAAATGGTAAGAAGAAAACAAAGCCTGTAGGAGCTTATGGAAAACAAAGCATCCTATGGTAAGAAGAAAACAAAGCCTGTAGCAAATAAGCGGTAAGAAGAAAACAGAGCCTGTAGGAGCTTGTAAAAAATAGAGCAGCCTAAGGTAGGAAGAAAATAGAGCTCATAGCAAATAAACGATAAGAAGAAAATAGAACCTGGAGGAGCCTATAGAAATTATTGTAGCCTATAGAAAAAAGAAAATAGAACATGTAGTAAATAAATGATAAGAAGAAAACAAAGCCTCTAGCAAATTAATTTTTAGGAGTAGGTACTAAAATAGACATTTTATTTGCTCATGCCCTCCTCTTCCTTTCATCCATCAAAAAATATTATATGGAAAATTAAGTTTCAAAGAATAGATTCAGTTTTGCATTACATGGTTGAAATACTCATGGAGTTTACGAATTAGAAAATCAAGCTAGTTCTTTCAAAATCATGTGCATAAGCAACCTTTAACAATTAATCTTCCTCTTTATTGGTTGATTTCCAACTGTTAGAAACTCATGTAACTGTTGGCTCCCATCAGAGTGTATGGGCTAAGATTGGGAGGACTATCAATCCACCTGTCCAAACAAAGCCTCTAGCAAATAGACGTTAAGAAGGAAATATAGCTTCTAGCAAATAAATGGTAAGAAGAAAACAAAACCTGTAGGAGCTTATGGAAAACAAAGCATTTATGGTAAGAAGAAAACAGTGCTTGTAGAAAATATAGCAGCCTATGGTAAGAAGGAAGCAAAGCTTATAGCAAATAGATGGTAAGAAGAAAACAGAGGTTATAGGAGCCTGTAGAAAATAGAGTAAGCTAAGGTAGGAAGAAAACAACGCCTGTAAAGGATAGAAGGCAAGAAGAAAACAACACTTAGAGGAGCTTGTAGAAAACATAAAAGCCTATGAAAAGAAGAAATAACGCCTCTAACAAATAGACGGTGAAAAGAAAGTAGAGCTTGGAGCAAATAGATTTTAGGAGTAGGTACTAAAATAGACATTTTATCTATACCTACACTCCTCTTCCTTTCATCCATCAAAAAATATTATACGGCAAATTAAGCTTCAATGAATAGATTTGTTTTGCATTACATGACTGAAATACCCGTGGAGTTTACAAATTTGAAAATCAGCCTATTTCTTTCAAAATTATATGCACAGGTAACCTTTGGTAATTACTCATTGTCCTTATTTGTTGCTTTCCAACTGTTGGAAACTCATGTGACTACTAGCTACCATCATAGTTTATGGCCTAAGATTAGGAGGACAGTCAATCCACTTGTCCAAACAAAGTAACCTACGTTAAAAAGAAAATAGAGTCTCTAGTAAATAAATAGTAAGAAGAAAACAAAACCTATAAAAAAATAGTGTAGCTTATGGTAAAAAGAAAATGATGCCTACAACAAATAGACAGTAAAAAGAAAACAAAGCCTGTAAAAGCCTGTAGAAAATAGAGCAGCCTAAGGTGAAAAGAAAATTGCGCTTGTAGAAAATATATGGTAAAAATAAAACAGAACTTGAAGGAGCCTGTAATAAATAGACGGTAAGAAGAAAACAGAGCCTATAGCAAATAAATTTTAGTAGTATGTACCAAAATAGACATTTTATCTATTTATGCACTCTTTTTCCTTTCATCCATCAAAAAAGATTATACAACAAATTAAGCTTCAATGAATAGATTATGTTTTGCGTTACATGGCTGAAATATCCATAGAGTTTACGAATTTGAAAATCAACCTACTTCTTTCAAAATGGTAATTACTCATTGTTCTCATTTGTTGCTTTCCAACTATTGGAAACTCATGTGATTACTAGCTACCATTAGAGTGTATGGGCTAAGATTAGGAGAACTGTCAATCCACTTGTCCAAACAAAGCAACCTCTGGTAAGAAGAAAATAGAGCCAGTAGCAAATGGATGGTAAAAAGAAACCGAGTTTGTAGAAACAAAGTAGCCTAAGGTAAGAAAAAAGCATAGCCTGTAGCAAATAGATGCTAAGAAGAAGATAGAACCTAGAGGAGCTTATAGAAAATAAAGCAGCCTGTAGAAAACAAAGTAGCCTATGAAAAGAATAAAATAGAGTTTGTAGCAAATAAATTTTATGTGTAGGTACAAAAATAGACATTTTATATGTTTGTGCACTCCTCTTCCTTTTGTCCATCAAAAAAGATTATATGGCAAATTAAGCTTTAATGAATAGATTTTGTTTTGTATTACATGGTTGAAATACACGTGGAGTTTACAAATTTGAAAATCAAGCAAATAGACATGAAGAAAACAGAGGCTGTAGGAAATAGAAGGTAAGAAGAAAACAAGACCTATAGTAAATAGATTTTAAGAGTAGGTACTAAAATAGACATTTTATCTATTCATGCACTCCTCTTCCTTTCATCCACCAATAAAGATTATAAGACAAATTAAGATTCAATGAATAGATTCTATTTTACATTACATGGTTAAATAGATTCAAGTTGTTTCTTTCAAAATTATGTGGCAACTTTTGGTAATTAATCCTCATCCTCATTTGTTGCATTCCAACTCGTGTAACTAATGGCTACCATCAAAGTGTATGAGCTATGATTAGGAGGACTGTCAATCCACTTGTCTAAATAGTACAGCCTATGGTAAGAAGAAACAAAGCCTCTAACAAATAGACAATAAGAAGAAAACAGAGCCTCTAGCAAATAGACAATAAGAAGAAAACAGAGCCTCTAGCAAATAGACAATAAGAAGAAAACAGAGCCTCTAGCAAATAGACAATAAGAAGAAAACAGAGTCTTTAGCAAATAAATGGTAGGAAGAAAACAAAGCCTGTAAGAGCCTGTAAAAAACATAGCAGCCTATGGTAAGAAGACAACAGTGCTTGTAGCAAATAGACAGTAAGAAGAAAATAATGCTTGTAAGAACTTATAGAAAAAAAAGCAGTCTAAGGTAGGAAGAAAAGAGAGCTTGTAGCAAGTAGACGGTAAAAAGAAAACAAAACTTGGAGGAGCCTATAGAAAACATAGCAGCCTACAAAAATAAGAAAAGAAAACCTATAGCAAATAAACGGTAAGAAAAAAATAAAGTATATAGCAAATAAATTTTAGGAGTAGATACTAAAATAGATATTTTATCTGTTTGTGCACTCCTCTTCCTGTCATCCATAAAAAAGGATTATATGGCAAATTAAGTTTCAATGAATAGATTTTGTTTTGCATTACATGATTGAAATACCCATGGAGTTTACAAATTTGAAAATCAACCTATTTCTTTCAAAATTAAGTGTACTGATAACCTTTGGTAATTAATCCTCGTCCTCATTTGTTGCATTCCAACTGTTGGAAACTCGTGTGACTGTTGGCTACCATCAGAGTGTATGAGTTAACATTGGGAGGACTATCAATCCACTTGTCCAAACATAGCAGCCTATGGTAAAAGGAAAATAGAGTCTAGCAAATAGGTAGTAAAAAGAAAACAGAGCCTTTAGCAAATAAACAGTAAGAAGAAAACAAAACCTATAAGAGCCTGTAGAAAATAGAACAACGTATAGCAAGAGGAAAATAGAGCCTATAGCAAATAGATAGTAAAAAGAAAGCAATGCCCGTAGCAAATAGATTTTAGGAGTAGGTACTAAAATAAACATTTCATCTATTCGTGTACTCCTCTTCCTTTCATCCACTAAAAAAGATTATATGGCAAATTAACCTTCAATGAATAGATTATGTTTTGTATTACATGGTTGAAATACCTATAGAGTTTTTGAATTTGAAAATCAACCTACTTCTTTCAAAATTATGTGCACTTGCAACATCTGGTAATTAATCCTCATCCTCATTTATTGCTTTTCAATTATTGAAAACTCATGTGACTGCTGGCTACCATCAAAGTGTATAGGCTAAGATTGGGAGGACTGTTAATCCACTTATCCAAACAAAGCAGCCTTTGGTAAGAAGAAAATAAAGCCTCTAGCAAATAGATGATAAGAAGAAAATAAAGCCTCTAGCAAATAGATAGTAAGAAGAAAACAAAGCCTTTAGCAAATAAATGGTAAGAAGAAAACAAAGCCTGTAGAAATAGAGCAACCTAAGGTAGGAAAAAAACAAAGCCTATAGAAAATAAATGCTAAGAAGAAAATAGAATTTAAAGGTGCTTGTAGAAAACAAAGCAGCCTATGGAAAGAAGAAAATAGTGCTTGTAACAAATAGATTTTAGGAGTGGGTAGTAAAATAGACATTTTATCTTTTCATGCACTCCTCTTCCTTGTAGAAAACACAGCAACTTAAGGTAGCAAGAAAACAAAACCTATAACAAATAGATGTTAAGAAGAAAAAATAATTGGGAGGAGCCTGTAGAAAACAAAGTAGCCCACAAAAAAACAGAAACAAAGCCTATAGTAAATAGATGGTAAGAAAAAAAAACAAACCCTGTAGCAAATAGATTTTTGGAGTAGGTATTAAAATAGACATTTTATCTATTTATGCACTCCTCTTCCTTTCATCCATCAAAAAAGATTATATGGAAAATTATGCTTCAATGAATAAATTATGTTTTGCATTACATGGTTGAAATACCCATGAAGTTTATGAATTTGAAATTCAAGTTACTTATTTCAAAATTATATGCATAGGCAACCTTTGGTAATTAATTCTCGTCCTTATTTATTGCTTTCTAGTTGTTGGAAACTTAAGTGACTGCTGGTTACCATCAGAATATATGGGCTAAGATTGGGATTACTATCAATTCACTTGTCCAAACAGAAGAGCCTACAATAAAAAGAAAACAAAGTCTGTAGTAAATAGACGGTAAAAAGAAAACATAGTTTGTAGTAAATAAATTTTAGGAGTCTCGGCAAGTATTGTTTATTAAAAGCTTGTAGAAAACAGAGCTAACCTTCACTTTTAGTTGACTGCAAGTGGCTACCCCTAATTTTAAGGTAAATGCTTAATAATCAAAGTCTTATTAGTTAGTATATTTAAGTATTTAAATTATACTATATCTGTAATCTATTCATTAGCTACATTTTGTTATCTATATATTATGAGAATGAAGTAATAATAAGAGAAAAGTAATGGTAATAAATAATAATAGAATATAATATATTATTACTATATATAATAATTAATATAATTATAATACTATACCTAATAATTACTATATATATAATAGTATATATAATTCTATAATATTAATTATATAATATATAAATAAAATTTATAAATAGAATTCTAGAAAGTTTAATCCATCATTTAGTTAAATATGCAATTCCCAAAATTTTTTCAATATTCTTTTTTATCATTTATCAACAAGAAAATAAAAAAAAAACAAAGAAAAAATTTGAATTGAAAACATCCATTGTCTAATAGATAGGACATATGTCTTCTAAACCTTGGTGTAAGTTCAAATCCTATTGGACGCAATATATTTTCATTCCATATTAATATTTATTCCATTTTATTTCAATTTTATTCTATATTTCTTATTCTATAGTATAATTCATAGTATATATTATAATCCATATTCTAATTAATTATTAGAATAATTATTATAATATATATTATATATTTTAATTTAATTTAATTTAGTATACAAATTTAGTGTGTATATATATATATATATATATTATTTTTATATTTTTTTAATTCATTTTTTGTTTGATAGTTGTTTTATGTTTTATATTTATAATTTGATTTAAGTATTATACTTATTATAATTAAGATTAAAGATTAAAAGTGATCAAATTTGCAGGCTATATTCTTAATGGCAACTCCAATTTTATTTCATGTCATTTTGCTACTATGTTTCACAAAGTAGTAGCAGAAGATGAATTTTTAACACATCCTAGATGTAAAGGCAAATGTGGAGACATTGCCATTCCCTTCCCTTTTGGAGTTGGACCTAGCTCTTCCTTGAACCACAACTTTGTGGTAGATTGTAATGACGCCTTTAGGCCTCCCAAACCTTTCTTGACAAGCATAGAAATGGAATTGCTTGGTGTTTCAATTAGAGGTTTGGTTCAAGTTAATAATTCGGTCTTTTTTTACAACTACAACAACAACAAAAGCTTTAATGGAACAATTGACATGTCAAACAACCCATTCTTCTATTCAAATGTATATAACAGGTTCACAGTTACAAGTTACAACAATTATGTTGTGCTTCTGATGAATCACCGCCCTATTGGTGGGTGTCTTTCCTTTTGTAATGGAACCCAAAGAAGTAATGGTTGTTATGGCCTGAGATGCTATCGAGCCACCATTCCTCCTCACATCATGTCTTTTGAAGTATGGATGACTGGTGTTGTAAAAGATGATTCTAAGTATTGCAGTGACAACAAGACTGCCTTCATGGTTAACCAAGACTGGTTTGCTTCTAGGCAACTATCTCTTGACCTGTTGATGCAGCGGGAATATGTTCCTGCAGTCCTTGAATGGGGAGCATTCCAGGGATATCGTCGACTAGCTAAAACTTCAGCTATTTTTGCAGCAGCGATGGCTCTTGTTGGACACAGTTATCACAAAGACATTTATGTGTTTGCACTGATGGTTCCTCTGATTATTCCAAATCCTTTCACAAGATCCTCGGCAAATGTGCAAATATTACAGCTTTAACTTAAATATAGAATATGACGTCGTAAATATGATGTTGACTTGTAAATTATTTTATAAAAATTTTGAAACCTTTTTTATTTTGTTGTGAATTTTTGAAATCCAATTAGTACTTGGGAACTCTTTTATAATTTATATATATAATGGTTACCAAAGATCCCTTAAATAACATTATTTGTCTTAATATTCCTAATTGGTACGGGACCGCTGTATGAACTCAAACTCACATTGTCGCCTTCTTTGTATGTATACTGGGGATCAAGGATCCTATAACTACTCGTGTCCTGATGGGTACTTGCATCATGACAGCAAGAATACATGTTACCCACCATTTCTTTGGGAACTCAATAAAAAATCTCAGGCTAAAGTTATTATCATAGGTATGTCATATCTATTTGGTTTGTAGAATTAGTTGGAAGTTAGTTGTAAATTTGTTCAAGGATTTGGACATTTTGAAAACTCAAATTTTTGGTAGGCTAATCACTTCGACTGGTTGTAGTTTATTGCAGTCATTATAATAACACAATCATTTCTTAATCTTTCTGAATTAGAAATGATATCCAAAGTTTTTCATAGAATTAAACTTATCTTCTCATTTGATGGCTGTATAGGCTGCAACTCTAGTATTTGATTACTTTTACTAGTTATTAGTGCATGAGCATTGTACAAAACAATTCAAAGAAGAAAGCCCACTAAACTTAAACAAAAATATTTCAAAAGAAATAGTGGTCTGCTATTGTAACAACAATTGTCTTCAAGAGATAATAACATTGAGCAAATGAAACTATTTGGTTCCAAGGAATTAGAGAAGGCCATAGACAACTATAACGTAAGCTAAATCCTTAAAAATATCTCGACTAAAAGGCCACAACTATTTGGTTTCAGTAATCATATCGTTTATTTTGGAACCACATCAATATCTTGATGCGTTTTGTTGAAGAAAGATGTTTAGTGACATATTTCTCTCTTTCAATGTAAGAGAACCACTTGTTTGTATACTTGATGCTCAAGTCCTCAAGTAGAGCTGGAAAGAAGAGATCAGAGTAGTTGCAAAGTTGGCAAAAAGATGTTTGCACTTGAATGGGAAGAAGAGGCCCACAATGAAAGCAATGGCTATGGAGTTGGAAGTGATTAGAGCATTGTTGGAGGCAACTTCTTCAACCATTCATCAGGATTTTGGCCCCAACAAGGTGGATTATGCTAAAGCAGGCATTGCTAGATGTTGGGATACTGCATCCTCTCCATTTAGGTCACATTTGAACCGCATCGCCATGTATATGGAAATTAATGTGCAACCTCCACTCTCTGGCTACACCTTAATTATTGTCAAATAATATATAAGTTTCTGACTACCTAACTAGACTTGGTTGTGTTAGATACAAACAAGAAGGGCTCAGCTTTGATGCATGAACTATTTTCTATCTTGTTAGTTCCAGGAATGAGGCATACATCATTGGAACCTATATAACCAACATAATGCTCCTAGTTCCTTAGTGAACATATTTCGTTGCATTTCCTTTCCCAACTTCAGGTAAATGTTATTATAGGTGAAAAAAAAGAAGTTCTTGATTCGTCATGACTGAATTCGATTTGGAAAAAGACAATCAAGCATGTAATGAGATGCAAAAGTTATTTCAAATTTAAAAAATACCAATACGTAACATATAAATCATTTGAAGGAAAAAGATTTTCAAATTTAAGTTAAATTAATTAAAATAATAATATAATAAATTTATAAAATATAAAATTATGTATGGACTACACTGATAAAAAAAAGTAAATATAAAATTTCATATAAAATTCTTTTTACCCAAAAATTTTTTTCTATTTATTAAAATATTGTCTTAATTATATTACACAAATTTTATTCTTATATTTAAAATTGAGGTCCTAAGATGGTAAATATAAATTTAATAAATTCAAGTAAAATATTATATATTATATATTATATATATATATTGTAAATCTAATTTGACTAGAAGATTTTAGATCAAGTAGATGGATAGTACTGTACCTTAGTAACCAAGTCTTTTCAAAATTGAATCATTTGGTATCGCATCAACGTGGCGTTTAGTTTTTGTGACCTCCAAATTATGGTAGGGATACCATGATGGTGGTGGTGCGTAATTAAGGTTGTTGGCCTATTAGTTGGCTTATAATTGTGTATAGAATCAACAGACAAAAGTTGATAGAGAAGTGGAGAAGGCAAAATAGTATCATGAAAAATTATATGAGAAAATAACTAAAGAAAAATAAATGATAAAGATTTTTAGTGCCTATAACAATTGCATTACTACTGGGTTTCTCTTAGTCATATTGAAATGAGGTTAATGAATGTGTTTAACTTCCAATTCAAAATAAGTGCTATACAAAACAAAGTAAGCACCCAGTTGAAATTGAAAGTGAAGATGCTTATTGGGGTAATACCATAAGAGTTGAAAAAATAGGAGAATATTCTTGCGATGAATATATCATATAACAAGTTGACAAGTAGGCTTCTTGTTGAAGGCATATTTACAAGCTTGGATTATAGTGCTTTGAAGAGAAATTTGGGAATTTATTCATCTTTGTTGAAAGGACCAAGTAAAATGAATCTTCCCAAGAGCAACAAATCTTCAACCACATTAGAAATAAGAAAATATCTCTCGTGCTTTTTCTCAATTTTGCATTTCACTATATGCTTATACTTGTAGAAATATATATCAGAAAAAACATTTCATTATATGCTTATACTTTTATAAAATTATAAATAGATATACAGAATTTCATAAATATATGGTTTACATTTTAAAATATAATGTGTTAATAGTAATAGTATTGCTTTTAAAAAGTGAAAATCATTAATCTTCCATTGCAGAAAGTGATGCACGGGGCAAGAAGCAGCAAATGGAACAGACAAATTCAGTCACATCAAAGCAATGAAAGAGAGACTCGCACGTGACCTTATAGACAAAAACTTGGGCCATGTTTTGCAGGGAATATGTCAGGAGCCATATGATCGAAATTGTCATGTTAATTTTTCCTTCACATTCTATCTTTTCAAGCTCCCCTCTCTGCTTGCAAATTTCAAGGACCACCATAACACACAAAAAATAATAAAAAAA
Organism: Bruguiera sexangula; assembly: GCA_020141445.1. NCBI lineage: Eukaryota > Viridiplantae > Streptophyta > Magnoliopsida > Malpighiales > Rhizophoraceae > Bruguiera > Bruguiera sexangula. The sequence goes on from JAHLGP010000232.1 coordinate 7,404,809, forward strand.
AAGAGAGAGAAAGAGAGAGGGGGTGGGCAAGAAATGGTGATAAATGGGTTTGGTTCTATTTTTATTATGCTTTCCGATTTCGATAGCTGGTCTTAAAATTTGCATTGGAAATGATGATGTGCCCATTCTACTCAACAATGATGTTTTAGGCCTTCTTGTTTTCAAGTCAGGTATTATCGACGCATCTTCTTATCTCAGCTTTGGAACAAAGACGATGACTCCCCTTGTTCATGGAAGTTCATACAGTGCAATCTGGTGATCGGCCAAGTTTCTCAAGTCTCACTTGATGGCCTCAGCTTATCTGGGAAAATTGCTAAAGGGCTTCAAAAGTTGCAATTTTTGAAAACCTTATCACTTGCTCATAACAATTTTAGTGGAACTATCAATTTTGAGCTTGGTCTTATGAGCAGTCTTGAAAGGCTTAAACTCAGTCACAATAGTCTTTCCGGTCCCATTCGATCTTCGCTTGGTTCCACAAGATTTCTTGATCTTTCCAAAAACTCCTTCTCAGGACAAGTTCCTAATGATCTCTTCCAAAATCATATGTCCCTTCATTACCTTTCTTTAGCTGACAATTTGCTTCAAGGGCCATTACAGAATGTAGTTGCCTGTGCTTCTTTGAACACTCTCAAGCTCTCCAACAACAAAATTTCTGGTGTCCCAGATTTTTCAATTGGAATTTGGTTACTTAAACGTTTTTGAACTTTACATTTTTCACACAATGCATTTTCAAGGTCTGTGCCAAAAGGGTATCTGCCATCCGCAACTTGAAAGATCTCCGGTTACAGGGCAACAAATTTTTGGGACCACTACCAATGGATATTGGATTCTGCGGATACAACAAGAAGTTGACAGGTAACTTTGGCAATTTGAGTAGCCTGGAATACTTAGACTTGTTGAGCAATGGACTTACTGGAAGCCTAGCGTCATCAATTGGTGATCTGACTTCACTAAAGTACATGAGCTTGTCCAACAAGAAGCTCATAAGGAGCATTCCAGCAACAATAGTTAACTGTGCCACAATATCAGTTATTCGAATTAAAGGTAACAGCCTTCATGGCAACCGACCAGAGGGCATTTTTATCTTGGGCTGGAGGAAGTAAAATTTTCACAAAACAAATTGATGAGTTCCATTCCAACCGGTTCAAGTAAATTCTTTGGATCGGTTCACACGTTGGACCTTTCAAACAACTATCCACAAGACATATTCCTATGAAAATGGGTCTATACTCAAATTTGGGATACTTGAATTTTTCGTGGAACAACCTTACCTCAAAAATGTCGCTAGAGCTTGGCTACTTTAAAAACCTAAAGGTTTTGGATCTTCAGAGCAGTGGACCGGTTGGCCCAATACCTGTGGATATATGCGAGTTTGTAGCTTGAGCATTCTTCAGTTGCATGGTAATTCCTTGACCGGGCCACTTTCGGAGGAGATTGGAAATTCCTCAGCTCTCTACTCGTTGTAAGGCCTTTGCTAATTTTGCTTCTATTAGTCATCTACATCTTTTCTCTTTGGTTAAATTATATTACATTAGTAGTCTAGCCCATTAAGACACAAGGAACATGATACATTATCATTAAGTAAATTCAAAATTGATAGTATATGAGTAATTAACCTACTTTTCTTGAGTGTAGAAGGAATTGGGATAATCAAAGGAACCATCGGTGCAAATACATAGATGTCATAGTGATAACTGTATTCAACAAGAGTCATTGCTGCTGCAAAAGAGAGCTGAAGTTTTAGCTGGTTGACAATATCCTGTAATGCTCCTCACTCGAGGACTGCAGGAACATATTCCTGCTGCATCAACTGGTCAAGAGATAGTTGCCTAAAAGCAAATCAGTCTTGGTCAACTATGAGGGCAGTTTTATTGTCACTGCAATTATCAAAACCAGCTTCTAAAATACCGGTCATCCCCACTTCAAAAGAGTTGATGTGAGGAGGAATGGTGGTCTGGCAGCACTTCAGGCCATAGTAACCATCACCTCTTTGGGCATTGTTGCAAAAGGAAAGACACCCACCAACCAGGCAGTGATCCCTCAGTCTTTAGCTATGGTTATCCCAATTGTTCACAGCAAAATCATGCACTAGTGTTTACTAGTAGTGAATCTATGGGCCATCCTATAACAAACCCTTCTGCAAATGCTACTAAAACAAGAACGAGGACTAACATCATCCCTTTGCAGGTTTTTTTTTTTTCTTAATTTCCTAATTTGTGTGGTGTCTTCTCCTAATTTCCTAATTTATTTTTTCTAGTTATTTTCTCAAATAATTCTTCATTATACTATTTTACCTTACTTACCCCTCTATTCACTTTTATCTATTGACTCTATACACAAATTTATAAGCCAACTAGCGGCCCAACAACTGTAATACCCTCCGGCCTCCTTTGGCCATCACCATAGTACCCTACAATAATTTGACGGTGGCAAAAGCTAAAGTTCACCTTCGATTCGATACGATACCAAATGACCCAATTTTGAAAAGGCCTAGTCATTGAAGTACAAAGCTATCAACCTATTTGATTTCTACACTTAAGAAAGGTAGGTCAATTACTCATATACTATTAATTTCGAATTTACTTAATGATAATATATCATGTTCCTCGTGTCTTAATAGGTTAGGCTACTAATTTAATGTAATTTAACCAAAGAGAAAAGATGTAGATGACTAATAGAAGCAAAATTAGCAAAAGCCTTGCAACAAGCAGAGAGCTGAGGAATTTCCAATCTCCTTTGGAAGCGGCCCAGTCAAGGAATTACCATGCAACTGAAGAATGCTCAAGCTACGAGACTTGTATATATCCATAGGTATTAGGCCAATCAGTCCACTGCTCTAAAGATCCAAAACCTTTAGGTTCTGAAAGTAGCCAAGCGCTAGCAGCATTTTTGAGGTAAGGTTGTCCCACGAAAAATTCAAGTATCCCAAATTTGAGTATAGACCCATTTTCGTAGGAATATGTCTTGCGAGATAGTTGTTTGAAAGGTCCAATGTGTGAATCGATCCAAAGAATTTACTTGAACTGGTTGGAATGGAACTCATCAATTTGTTTTATGAAAATTTTAATTCCTCCAGCCCAAGATAAAAATGCCCTCTGGTCGGTTGCCATGAAGTATATATTTTTTGCAAATTGTTAGCTAAAGAAAGTTCTGGCCTCTAGTTTTGTCTTACCATTTATTTGCTATAGGCTCTATTTTCTTCTTACAATAGGTTGCTCTATTTTCTACAGGCTTCTACAAGTTTTGTCTTCTTCTTACCATTTATTTGCTAGAGGCTCTATTTTCTTTTTACTATAGGTTGCCCTATTTGGACAAGTGGATTGATAGTCCTCCCAATCTTAGCCCATACACTTTGATGGTAGCTAGTAGTCACAAGAGTTTCCAACAGTTGGAAAGCAACAAATGAAGATGAGGATTAATTATCAAAGGATGCCCGTGCACATAATTTTGAAAGAAATAGCTTGAGTTTCAAATTCGCAAACCCCACAAGTATTTCAACCATATAATGCAAAGTAAAATCTATTCGTTGAAACTTAATTTGTCGTATAATCTTTTTTGATGGATGAAAGGAAGAGGAGTGCATGAAGAGATAAAATATCTATTTTAGTGCCTACTCCTAAAATTTATTTGCTACAAGTTCTGTTTTCTTTTTATTGTCTATTTGCTACAGATGTTGTTTTCTTCTTTCCATATGCTGCCCTATTTTCTACAAGCTCCTTTAGGTTCTATTTTTTTTTATCATCTATTTGCTATAAGCTTTATTTTCTTCCTAACTTAGGCCACTCTGTTTTCTACAAACTTTGTTGTCTCCTTACTGTTTATTTGTTATAAGCTCTGTTTTCTTCTTACCATAGGCTGGTCTATTTTCTACAGGCTCCTACAAGCTCTATTTTTCACTTACTGTTTATTTGCTAGGGTTGTATTTTCTTCTTACCATTTATTTGCTAGAGGCTATGTTTTCCTCTTACTAGACGCTACTCTATTTGGACAAGTGGATTGACAGTCCTCCCAATCTTAGCCCATACACTCTGATGGTAACTAGCAGTCACATGAGTTTGCAATAGTTGGAAAGCAACAAATGAAGATGAGGATTAATTACCAAAGGTTGCTAGTGCACATAATTTTGAAAGATGTAACTTGAATTTCAAATTTGTACACTCCACAGGTATTTCAACCATGTAATGCAAAATAGAATCTATTCATTGAAACTTAATTTGCCGTATAATATTTTTTGATGGATGAAAGGAAGAGGAGTGCACGAATAGATAAAATGTCTATTTTAGTACCCACTCTAAAAATCTATTTGCTACAGGGTCTATTTTTTTTTCTCACCGTCTATTTACTACAGCTCTATTTCTTTTTTTTTTTGTGGTTTACTTTGTTTTCTATGTCTATTTGCTACAAGTTTTGTTTTATTCCTACCTTAGGCTACTTTGTTTTCTATAGGCTTTTACAAGATATGTTTTCTTCTTACCGTCTGTTTGCTACAGGCTCTATTTTCTTTCTTACCATAGGCTACTTTATTTCCTATAGGTTTGCTTATCGTTTATTTGCTAGAGATTCTGTTTTCTTCTTACCGTCTATTTGTTAGAGGCTATGTTTTCTTCATACCAGAGGTTGCTCTATTTGGACAAATGGATTGACAATCTTCCCAATCTTAGCCCATACACTTTGATGGTAACCAGCAGTCACATGAGTTTTTCATGGATGAAAGGAAGAGGAGTGCACGAAAAGATAAAATGTCTATTTTAGTACCTACTCCTAAAATCTATTTGTTACAGGCACTGCTTTCTTCTTTTCATAGGCTGCTCTATTTTCTACAGGCTCCTCTAAGTTTTATTTTCTTGTTAGCGTCTATTTGCTATAGGCTTTATTTTTTTCCTACCTTAGGCTGCTCTATTTCTACAGGCTTTGTTTTCTTCTTACCGTTTATTTGCTAGAGGCTTTGTTTTCTTCTTATTGTCTATTTGCTAAAGGCTATATTTTCTTCCTACCGTCTATTTGCTAGAAGTTTTGTTTTCTTTTTACCAAAAGTTGCTTTGTTTGGACAAGTGGATTGACAGTCGTCCCAATCTTAGCCTATACACTCTAATGGTAGCCAACAATCACATGAGTTTTCAATAGTTGGAAAGCAACAAATGAGGATAAGAATTAATTACCAGACGTTGCATGTGCACATAATTTTGAAAGAAGTAGCTTGATTTTCAAATTCGTAAACTCTATAGGTATTTTAACCATGTAATGCAAAATATAATCTATTCATTGAATCTTAATTTGCCATATAATCTTTTTAATGGATGAAACGAAGATGAGTGCACAAACAAATGAAATGTCTATTTTAGTACCTACTCCTAAAATCTATTTGCTACAGGTATTGTTTTCTTCTTACTATATATTTGCTACAAGCACTATTTTCTTCTTACCGTCTATTTGCTACAGGCACTGTTTTCTTCTTACCGTCTATTTGCTACAAGCTCTATTTTCCTCTTACTATAGGCTGCTCTGTTTTCTACAAGCTTTTATAGGCTTTGTTTCCATCTTGCCATTTATTTGCTAGAGCTTTATTTTCTTTTTACTACTTATTTGCTAGAACCTCTATTTTCTTCTTACTATTTATTTGCTAGAGGTTCTATTTTGTTCTTACCGTAGCCTGCTTTATTTGGACAAGTGGATTGACTGTCCTCCCAATCTTAGCCCATACACTCTGATGGTAGTTAACAGTCACACGAGTTTCCAACAGTTGGAATGCAAAAAATGAGGATGAGGATTAATTACTAAAGGTTGCCAGTGCACATAATTTTGAAAGAAGTATCTTGATTTTCAAATTTGTAAACTCCACATGTATTTCAATCATGTAATGCAAAACAAAATCTACTCATTGAAGCTTAATTTGCCATATAATCTTTTTTGGTGGACGAAAGGAAGAGGAGTGCACAAATATATAAAATATTTATTTCTGCTCCTACTCCTAAAATCTATTTGCTACAAGCTCTATTTTCTTTTTTTCATAGGTTGTTCTATTTTCTATAGGCTCATTTAGGTTTTATCTTCTTCTTAGCATCTATTTGCTACAGGTTATGTTTTTTTTCCTACCTTAGGCTATTTTGTTTATACAAGCTTTGTTTTCTTCTTACGATCCATTTGCTACTGGCTTTGTTTTCTTTTTACCGTTTATTTGCTAGAGGCTCTATTTTCTTCTTATTGTCTATTTGCTAAAGGCTCTGTTTTCTTCTTACTGTAGGTTGCTTTGTTTGGACAAGTGGATTAGCAGTCCTCCCAATCTTAGCCCATACACTCTGATGGTAGCCAGTAGTCACATGAGCTTCCAACAATTACAAAGCAACAAATGAGGATAATGAGTAATTACCAAAAGTTACTTGTGCACATAATTTTGAAAGAAATAGGTTGATTTTCAAATTTGTAAACTTCATGGGTATTTTAGCCATGTAATGCAAAATATAATCTATTCATTGAAGCTTAACTTACTGTATAATCTTTTTTTCTGGATGAAAGGAAAAGGAGTGCACAAACAAATAAAATGTCTATTTTAATACCTACTACTAAAATCTATTTGCTACAGGCTCTATTTTCTTCTTACAATCTATCTGTTACAGGCTCCTCCAAGTTTGTTTTATTTTTATCATCTCTTTTCTACAAGCTCGATTTTCTTTTTACCTTAGACTACTCTATTTTCTATAGGTTTTTACATACTTTGTTTTCTTCTTACCGTTTATTTGCTATAGGTTTTATTTTCTTTTTACCACAGGCTTCTCTATTTTTTGCAAGCTCTATTCTCTTCTTACCGTAGGCTGCTTTGTTTGAACAAGTGGATTGACTATCCTCCTAATCTTAGGCCATACACTATGATGGTAGCTAGTAGTCATATGAGTTTCTAACAATTGGAAAGCAACAAATAAGGACAATGAGTAATTACCAAAGGTTACCTGTGCACATAATTTTGAAAGAAGTAGGTTGATTTTCAAATTCATAAACTCCACAAGTATTTTAGCCATATAATGCAAAACCTAATCTATTTATTAAGCTTAATTTGCTGTATAATCGTTTTTTTTTTTATGGATGAAAGGAAGAGGAGTGCATGTATAGATAAAATGTCTATTTTAGTACATACTCCTAAAATCTATTTGCTACAGGCTCTATTTTCTTCTCACTATTTATTTGCTAAAGGCTCTATTTCTTCTTTCCATAGGCTTCTACATTTTCTACAAGGTCCTCCAAGTTATGTTTTCTTCTTACCATCTATTCTCTACAGGTGTTGTTTTCTTCCTACCTTAGCTTACTCTATTTTTTATAGGCTCCTACAGGCTCTGTTTTCTTCTTATCGTCTATTTGCTACAACGTCTACTTTCTTCTTACCATAGGCTACTCTATTTTCTATAAGCACTATTTTCTTCTTACTGTTTATTTCCTTGAGGCTCTATTTTCTTCTTACTTGACATTACTTTGTTTGGACAAGTGGATTGACAATCCTCCCAATCTTAGCCCATGCACTCTAATGGAAGCCAACTGTCACATAAGTTTTCAACAGTTGGAATGCAACAAATAAAGACGAGGATTAATTACTAAAGGTTGCTTGTGCACATAATTTTGAAAGAAGTAGCTTGATTTTCAAATTTGTATACTCGAGGGGTATGTCAGCCATGTAATGTAAAACAAAATCTATTAGTTAAAGCTTAATTTGTCATATAATCTTTTTTGATGGATGAAAGGAAAAGGAGTGCACAAACAAATAAAATGTCTATTTTAGATTTACTTATAAAATCTATTTGCTACAGGCTCTGCTTTCTTCTTATAGTTTATTTGCTACAAGCTCTATTTTCTCCTTTCTGTAGGCTGTTCTGTTTTCTTCTTTTTATGGGTTGCTCTATTTTCTACAGGCTCCTCTAGGTTCTCTTTTCTTCTTACCGTCTATTTACTACAAGCTCTATTTTCTTCCTTCCTTAGACTACTCTGTTTTCTACAGGCTTCTTCGGGCTCTGTTTCTTCATACTATCTATTTGCTACAAGCTCTGTTTTTTTCTTACTGTAGGCTGCTCTATCTTGTTGAGACTCTTATGAAATCTATTTGCTACAAACTTTGTTTTCTTCTTACCGTCTTTTTGCTACAGGCTCTATTTTCTTCTTATCATATATTAGCTACAGGCTTTATTTTCTTCTTACCAAAAAAAAACTTGCAACAATTGTTTATGTTTTTGCCTTGTTTGAAATTCCTTTTTACCCCTTCCTTACTAAAATTGAAGGCCAACTCCTTTTGGCTTGCCTTGTAAAATTGATGCCTTCATGCTTTTGGGTTACCACTTCCTTACTAGTCAACTCTTTTTGGCTTGCCTTCTAAAATCGATGCTTGTGTGTTTTATTTTCCTTGTGTTAAATGTAATTTTTCAATTTAATACGTGACTAATATATATGAGTCAAATAATTTATAAAGTTCATTTTGAGTAGTAAAACTTATGAAATTCATATATTAGGATTTATGAAGTTAAGAGTTAAAGGAAATTAAGAATTAGAAACTTGTTAAATTGAGAAATAAAAATAGTTCCATTCAACATTTTTATGTAAAATAAAAATTGAGAAAATTGAATAGTTATACAATAATATTTTAAAATTATTACAGATTATAATATATAGTAAAAAGTGAAATTTTAGATCTTATTATTTAAAATTATATATTACAAATTTCTTAAAAATTTAGAAGTCAAGTAAAAGTCAATTAAAGTTAGTGAAAAAAAATTGTCAAAAAAACTCCTAATAATCTTATTAACACTGTTAATAATGACTTAAAAATAATTTATTAAAATTTGAAGATTATATCAAATTAAAATATATACTATAAATACCTGTGAGATTGAATTAAAATTAAAATTAAATGTTAAAATCAATTCAAATTCATTATAAATTAGAAATAAGTATTTGAATAAAAGTTTGAGTAATTAAATTTAATTTAATATAATTTAAATATTTATGTAGAATTATATACTTTTTTATTATATTAGTATTTGAATTTTTCAATTTAATACGTAATTAGTATACGTGAGTTATGAGTATAACTTTATATTTATATTGTTTGTACATGTTAATATGTGACCTTTTATTAAATTAATAAAATTATAAAATATTCATGTACCTATTTAATAATAACATCAAAATTATTAACAGTCAAGTCTTACAAAAGCTTTACAAAATACAATTCCAAGACACCTACACCCTAAGTTTGTGTAATTAGTTTGAAACCTTTGTTCCTAACAAAATTTGTAGGATGTTGGGTGGAGAAAGGGTTCATAGAGAAAATGGGATTTGCAATATGTCTATTGGGTTGGTTATTGAAAGCTTCCAAGTTCTTTACAAGCTTCAACTCATTACTCAACCATTACTTTGTTGATTCTCTCTCTTTCTCTGTTTTTTTTTTCCCCTTTTTCAGTTCACTTAGAAGAAGGAGATTTTTATGGTGTAAATGCAAACATCATAAGTTAGGTACTTATTATTGTTTGTTCTGATGATTGTGATTCGACAAAGAATTGAAAGCTTAAAATTATTGATGGCTGATGGAGTAAATGTCATCGCTCACACTTGCTTTAATTTGTCGGACAATCCAAAGCAAAAGTTTCAAACTTCTTGTTATAAAAATTGCATTTAACAAATGAGCCCACTGAAACAATCACTAAGCCCAATAAGTTAGAAGAGTAAATTATTCTACCAATTTAAGCTCTAAACACAGATTATATATAAACAATAAGGAGGTAGATATTATTGGAGAAAGGAATTTCTTTCATACAAGTGCATTAATAGTATTCGTAACATTACATGATTAATTGTTGTCACATATCTTATTGTACAGTACAACATAAGATGGGGAGCAACAAGAATCATCGAGAGATTAGTACAAAGTGAGTTGTTTAAGGAATGGCATATGCTCAGAGGAAATTAGGAAAAAATAAGGGAAATCTATGAGAACAAAATTCTGAATGGAATTGGCTAGAAATGAAAATGCAAAGAGAAATGTTGGCTCTTCAATAACTAGAAGTTTAAGACTTAGAATGGACTAATACAACCTACTAGCCTTAATAACATCATTTTTCTTTTTTATTTTTCACATTTTTTCTCTTCTTTTCTTTTCATTTTTCAATAGGTCATTAAATGTAATTCCTAATTTAATAAATTCATACTTTAGAATATCTGAAATATAAAGTAACTCGATTTCAATATGATCTGTCCATACAGGTTCTGTTTTCTTCTTACCATCAATTTGCTACAGACTTTATTTTCTTCTTACCATAGGCTACTCTATTTTTTACAGGATCCTACACGCTATGTTTTCTTCTTACCTTCTATTTATTAGAGATTTTATTTTCTTCTTACCGTCTATTTGCTAAAGGCTTTATTTTCTTTTTATCGTAGGCTACTCTATTTGGACAAATGGATTGATAGTCTTCCCAATCATAGGCCATACCCTCTGATGGTAGCTAGCAATCACATGAGTTTCCAACAATTGGAAAGCAACAAATAAGGACAAGAATTAATTACCAAAGGTTGCTTGTGCACATAATTTTGAGAGAAGTAGCTTGATTTTCACATTCGTAAACTCCACGAGTATTTTAACCATGTAATGCAAAACAAAATCTATTCTTTGAAGCTTAATTTGGCATACAATCTTTTTTGGTGGACACGAACAGATACAATGTCTATTTTAGTACCTACTCCTAAAATTTATTTATTTACTAGAGGTTTTATTTTCTTCTTTCCATCTATTTGCTACAGGCTTTGTTTTCTTCTTTTTGTAGGCTACACTAATTTCTACAAGCTCCTCCAGGTTTAGTTTTCTTCTTATCATCTATTTGATACAAGCTCTGTTTTCTTCCTACCTTAGGCTACTATATTTTCTACAGGCTCCTACAGGTTCTATTTTCTTCTTACCATCTATTTGCTACAAGCTCTATTTTCTTCTTCCCATATGATGCTCTGTTTTCTATAAGCTTCTATAGGCTTTGTTTTTTTCTTACCAATTTTTTTACTGGAGGCTCTATTTCCTTCTTAATGTCTATTTGCTAGAGGCTCTATTTTCTTCTTACCGAAGGTGGCTCTGTTTGGACAAATGGATTGATAGTTCTCCTAATCTTAGCCCATACACTATGATGGTAGCCAACAGTCACATGAGTTTTCAACGGTTGGAAAGCAACAAATGGGAAGGAAGATTAATTGTTGAAGATTGTCTATGCACATAATTTTGAAAGAAGTAGCTTGATTTTCTAATTCATAAACTCCACAAGTTTTTCAACCATGTAATGCAAAACAAAATCTATTCATTGAAACTTAATTTCCCATATCATCTTTTTTGACAGATGAAAGAAAGTGGAGTGCATGAACAGATAAAATGTCTATTTTAGTACCTACTCTTAAAATTTATTTGCTACTGGCTCTATTTTCTTCTTTTGTAAGTTGTTCTATTTTCTATAGGTTTTATTTTCTTCTTACCGTTTATTTGCTAGAGGTTTTATTTTCTTCTTACCATTTCTTTGCTAGAGGCTCAGTTTTTTTCATACCGTAGGCTGCTCTGTTTGGACAAGTGGATTGATAGTCCTCCTAATCTTAGCCCTTACACTCTAATAGTACCCAACAATCACATAAGTTTTCAATAGTTGGAAAGCAACAAATAAGGACAAGGATTAATTACCAAAGGTTGCCTATGCACATAATTTTGAAAAACGTAGCTTGAGTTTCACATTCGTAAACTCCCTGGGTATTTCAACCATGTAATGCAAAACAGAATCCATTTATTGAAACTTAATTTTTCATATAATCTCTTTTGATGGATGAAAGGAAGATGAGTACACGAATAGATAAAATGTCTATTTTAGTACCTAGTTTAAAAATCTATTTGCTACAAACTTTGTTTTCATCTTGTCGTAGGCTACTCTATTTTCTACAGGCTCTTACCAACTCTATTTTCTTCTTACTATTTATTTGCTACAAGCTTAGTTTTCTTCTTACCATAGGCTGCTCTATCTTATCGAGACTCTTTTGAATTTTATTTGCTACATACTCTATTTTTTTCTTACCATCTATTTGCTATAGGTTTTATTTTCTTCTTACTGGAAAAAAACCTACAACAATTCTCCTTGTTTTTTCCTTTTTTGAAATTCCTTTTTACCACTTCCTTACTAGAAGTGAAGGCTAACTCCTTTTGGCTTCTTTTCTAAAATTGATGCCTCCATGTTTTATTTTTCACGTGTTAAATGAAAATTTTCAATTTAATACATAACTAGTATATGTGAGTCAAATAATTTATAAAGTTCAGATATTAGGATTTATGAAGTTGAATAGAAGTCAATTAAAGTTAGTGGACCAAATTGTCAAAAAAAAAAAAAAACTCTTAATATTCTTATTAATACTATTATTATTGATTTAAAAAATAATTTATTAAAATTTGAAAATTATATCAAATTAAAATATATACTGTAAATTTCTGTGGATAAAAGTTTGACTAATTAAATTTAATTTAATATAATTATGATATTTAGGTAGAATTAGATATGTTTTTATTATAGAAGAATTTGAATTTTTCAATTTAATATGTAACTAATATATGTGAATTATGAATATAACCTTATATTTATATTATTTGTATATATTAATACGTGACATTTTATTAAATTAATAAAATTATAAAATATTTATATACTTATTTAATAATAACATCAAAATTATTACACATTAAAAATAATATCAGTGTTATTGCAATTTTAATAACCAAGTCTTGCAAAAACTTTACAAAATACAATTTTGGGGCACTAGCACCTTAAGTTTGCGTAATCAGTTTGGAACCTTTATTTCTAACAAAATTTGTAAAATGTTGGGCAGAAAAAGGATTCGCAAAGAAAATGGGATGTGTTCGTTTTGATGATTGTGACCGTCTTCAGTTTATCATGGTATGAATAACATTGAGATGTGCATTGGGTCCTAGTTTCACCAAGCTTTGTCCATGGGATATTTAAGCTTGACCTTAACCCATTAAACATTTGCTTTGATTTTTCCAAGAGCCTGTATAGGTGAAAAATTATAAAATATTTTTAACTTTTGAGAAATAATCAAACTGGATCTAATTAAATCTAACCAAAACTAAATTCGAAGTATGAAGTGATGGTCATGGATTGGCTCAACAAATTTTATGAAAGGGTGATAGATATGGCTTTGCATAGAGCCATCTCTTACACTGTGTCTATTTATCTCTATGTGATTCATAGTCTTTTTTGAAGCTAGGTACTTATAGGTAATGTTATGTGGAGACCACAATTTTGTACATTTCTTTGCCATAGTATTTTAAAGTCTAAACCTTATTCTTTGGACACTCAGTACTTCAAAAGTGAGCAGAATAAATCTATGTCCATTTACAATTTTCTATAAGAATAGGCGTACATTGAATAGATAAAATGTTTATTTTAGTACCTACTCCTAAAATCTATTTGCTATAGGCTCTGTTTTCTTTTTACTATCTATGTGTTATAGTCATTGTTTTCTTCTTTCCATATGTTGCCTTGTTTTCTATAGGCTCCTCTAAGTTTTGTTTTTTTTTTTTATCGTCTATTTGTTACAGACTTTATTTTCTTCCTACCTTAGGTTGCTTTGTCTTTTATAAGCTCTGTTTTTTTCTTAGCATAAACTATTATGTTTTCTACAGGCTCCTATAAGCTCTGTATTCTTCCTACCGTTTATTTGCTAGAGGCTCTGTTTTCATCTTATTATCTATTTACCAGAAGTTTTGTTTTCTTCTTACCGAAGGCTACTATATTTGGACAAGTGGATTGACAATCCTCTCAATCTTAACCCATACACTCTGAGGGTAGCCAACACCCACATGAGTTTGCAACAGTTGGAAAGCAATGAATAAGGATGAGGATTAATTACTAAAAGTTGTCAGTGCACATTGAAAGAAGTTGCTTGATTTTCAAATTTGTAAAATCCATGGGTATTTCAACCATGTAAAGCAAAATAGAATCTATTCATTGAAACTTAATTTTTCATATAATCTTTTTTCATGGATGAAAGGAAGAGGAGTGTACAAAAAGATAAAATGTCTATTTTAGTACCAATTCCTAAAATTTATTTGTTATAGGCACTGTTTTCTTCTTTCCGTAGGCTACTCTATTTTCTACAAGCTCCTTTAGGTTCTATTTTCTTCTTAGCGTCTATTTGCTACAGGCTTTGTTTTTTTCCTACCTTAAGCTCTATTTTCTTTTTACCATCTATTTGATATAGGCTTTGTTTTCTTTTTACCATTTATTTGCTAGAGGCTCTGTTTTCTTCCTACTGTCTATTTGCTAGAGGCTCTGTTTTCTTCTTGCCGAAAGCTACTTTGTTTGGACAAGGAGATTAACAGTCCTCCCAATGCCTATACACACTGATGGTAGCCAGTAGTCACACGAGTTTCCAACAGTTATAATGTAGCAAATGAGGACGAGGATTAATTATCAAAGGTTGCTAGTGCACATAATTTTAAAAGAAGTAGGTTGATTTTCAAATTTGTAAACTCCACAAGTAATTCAATGATGTAATGCAAAACAAAATCTATTCATTAAAGCTTAATTTTCTATATAATCCTTTTTATGAATGACAAGAAGAGGAGTGCACAAACAAATAAAATATCTATTTTAGTATCTACTCCTAAAATCTATTTGTTATAGACTCTATTTTTTTCTTACTGTTTATTTGCTATAGGCTTTGTTTTCTTATTTTCATAGGCTACTTTGTTTCCTACAAGCTCCTCAAAGTTTTTTGTTCTCTTCTTACCATCTATTTGTTATAGGCTCTTTTTTCTCCCTACCTTAGGCTACTTTATTTTCTATAGGCTATTACAGGCTCTGTTTTCTTCTTACCGTCTATTTGTTATAGCCACTATTGTCTTCTTTCCATAGGCTACTACAAGCTCTGTTTTCTTCTTACCATCTATTTGTTATAGCCACTATTATCTTCTTTCCATAGGCTACTTTATTTTCTACAGGCTCATATAAACTCTATTTTCTTTATATCATTTATTTACTAGAGGTTTTGTTTTCATTTTATCGTCTATTTCCTAAAGGCTCTGTTTTCTTCTTACCGAAGGCTACTCTATTGGGACAAGTGGATTAACAGTCCTCCCAATCTTAGCCCATACACTTTGATGGTAGCTAGCAGTCACACGAGTTTCCAACAGTTGGAATGCAACAAATGAGGACGAGAATTACTTACCAAAGATTGCCAGTGCACATAATTTTGAAAGAAACAACTTGATTTTCAAACTCATAAACTCCACGAGTATTTCAACCATGTAATGCAAAATGGAATTTATTCATTGAAGCTTAATTTCCGTATAATCTTTTTTGGTGGATGAAAGGAAAATGAGTGCATGAACAAATAAAATGTCTATTTTAGTACCTACTCCTAAAATCTATTTGCTACAGGCCTTATTTTCTTCTTACTGTCTATTTGCTACAGGCTCTGTTTTCTTCTTTTCGTAGGTTGCTTTGTTTTCTACTGACTTCTCCTAGTTCTATTTTCTTCTTATCGTCTATTTGCTATAGGCTTTGTTTTTTTCTTACCTTAGGCTACTCTGTTTCTACAGGCTCTATTCCCTTCATACCGTCCATTTCTTACAGGCTCTGTTTTCTTCTTGCCATAAGCTACTCTATTTTCTACAGGCTCTTACAGGCTTTGTTTTTTTCTTACTGTTTATTTACTAGACGTTTTGTTTTCTTCTTATCGTCTATTTGCTAGAGTATTTGTTTTCTTCCTACTGGAGGCTGCTTTGTTTGGATTGTGGATTGACAGTCCTCTCAATCTTAGCCATACACTATGATGGTAAACAATAGTCACACGAGTTTCCAACAGTTGGAATGCAACAAATGAGGATGAGGATTAATTACCAAAGGTTGCCAGTGCATATAATTTTGAAAAAAGTAGCTTGATTTCCAAATTTGTAAACTTCACGTGTATTTCAACCATGTAATGTAGAACAAAATCTATTCATTAAAGCTTAATTTTCCATATAATCTTTTTTTATGGATAAATGGAAGAGGAATGCACGAACATATAAAATGTCTATTTTAGTACCTACTCCTAAAATCTATTTGCTACAGGCTCTGTTTTCTTATTTCCCTAAGATGCTATATTTTCTATAGGCTCCATTAGGTTATATTTTCCTTTTAGCATTTATTTGCTAAAGGCTATATTTTTTTCCTACCTTAGACTACTCTGTTTCTACAAGCTCTATTTTATTCTTACCGTCCATTTGTTACAGGCTCTGTTTTCTTCTTACCGTTTATTTGCTAGAAGTTCTGTTTTCTTCTTATTGTCTATTTGCTAAAGGCTCTGTTTTCTTCTTACCAGAGGTTGCTTTGTTTGAACAAGTGGATTAACAATTCTCCCAATCTTAGCCCATACACTCTGATAGTAGCCAGCAGTCACAAAAATTTCCAATAGTTGGAAAGTAACAAATGAGGACAATGAGTAATTACCAAAGGTTACCTGTGCACATAATTTTGAAAGAAGTAGGTTGATTTTCAAATTCATAAACTCCACGGTATTTTAGCCATGTAATGCAAAACATAATCTATTCATTGAAACTTAATTTTCCATATAATCTTTTTTTATGGATGAAAGGAAAAGGAGTGCTCAAATAGATAAAATGTATATTTTAGTACCTATTACTAAAATCTATTTGCTACAGGCTCTGTTTTATTCTTACCTTCTATCTGTTACAGCTTCCTCAAAGTTCTATTTTATTCTTACCATTTATTTTTTACAAGCTTGATTTTCTTTCTAATTTAGGCTGCTTTATTTTCTACAGGCTCTATTTTCTTCTTACCGTTTATTTGCTATAGGTTTTGATTTTCTTTTTACCATTTACTACTTTGTTTTCTACAAGCTCTATTTTCTTCTTACTGTTTATTTCCTTGAGGCCCTGTTTTCTTCTTACCATAGGCTATTCTGTTTGGACAAGTCGATTAACTGTCCTCCCAATCTTTGGCCATACATTACGATGGTAGCCAATAGTCACATGAGTTTCCAACAATTGAAAAACATCAAATAAGGACAAGGATTAATTACCAAAGGTTGCCTGCGTACATAATTTTGAAAGAAATAGGTTGATTTTCAAATTCGTAAACTCCACAGGTATTTCAGCCATGTAATGCAAAACATAATCTATTCATTGAAACTTAATTTGTCATATAATCTTATTTGATGGATGAAAGGAAGAAGAGTGCACGAATAGATAAAATATCTATTTTAGTACCTATTCTTAAAATCTATTTGCTACATCATCTCATCGTCTATTTGCTAGAGACTCTATTTCTTCTTTCCGTAGGCTGCTATGTTTTCTACAAACTTCTCTAAGTTCTGTTTTCTTCTTATCGTCTATTCTCTCCAGGCATTAGTTTCCTCCTACCTTAGCCTGCTCTATTTTATATAGGCTCTTACAACCTCTCTTTTCTTCTTACCCTCTTATTGCTATAGGCTCTGCTTTCTTCTTACCATAGGCCACTCTATTTTCTATAAGCTCCTACAGGCACTATTTTCTTCTAACCGTTTATTTCCTAAAGGCTCTATTTTCTTCTTACTTGACGTTGCTTTGTTTGGACAAGTGGATTTACAATCCTCCCAATCTTAGCCCATGCTCTCTAATGGTAGCCAATTGTCATATAAGTTTCCAACAGTTAAAATGCAACAAATGAGGACAAGCATTAATTACCAAAGATTGCTTATGCACATAATTTTAAAAGAAGTAGGTTGATTTTCAAATTCGTGAACTCCACAGGTATTTCAACCATGTAATGCAAAATAAAATCTATTCATTAAAGTTTAATTTGTCGTATAATCTTTTTTGATGGATGAAAGGAACAAGGAGTGCATGAAGAGATAAAATGTCTATTTTAATACCTACTCCTAAAATCTATTTGCTACAGGCTCTGTTTTCTTCTTACTGTCTATTTGCTACAAGTTTTGTTTCTTCTTTCCTTACGCTGCTCTTTTTTTTATAGGCTCCTCCAAATTTTGTTTTATTCTTACCAACTATTTGCTATAGGCTCTATTTTTTTCCTACCTTAGGCTTCTCTATTTTCTATAGGCTCTTACAAGCTTTGTTTTCTTTTTATCGTCTATTTGCTACAGGCACTATTTTCTTCTTACCATAGACTACTCTGTTTTCAACAAACTTTGTTTTCTTCATACTATTTATTTCCTAGAGTCTCTGTTTTCTTCTGACCATAGGTTGCTCTATTGGGACAAGTGGATTAACTGTCCTCCCAATCTTAGGCCATACACTTTGATGGTAGCTAGCAATCACTCGAGTTTCCATCTATTGAAAAGCATCAAATGAGGATAAGGATTAATTACCAAAAGTTGCCTGTGCACAAAATTTTGAAAGAAATAGGTTGATTTTCAAATTCGTAAACTCCACAAGTATTTCAGCCATGTAATGCAAAACATAATCTATTCATCGAAACTTAATTTGTCGTATAATCTTATTTGATGGATAAAAGGAAGAAGAGTGCATGAATAGATAAAATGTCTATTTTAGTACCTACTCTTAAAATCTATTTGCTACAAGCTCTGTTTTCGTCTCATCCTTTATTTGCTAGAGACTATTTCTTCTTTCCGTAGGCTCTTATGTTTTATATGGACTCCTCCAAGTTCTGTTGTCTTCTTATTGTCTATTCTCTCCAGGCATTAGTTTCCTCCTACCTTAGCTTGCTCTATTTTCTTCTTACTGTTTATTTCCTAGAGGCTCTATTTTCTTCTTACCTGACATTGTTTTGTTTGGACAAGTGGATTTACAATTCTCCCAATCTTAGCCCATGCACTTTAATGGTAGCCAACTGTCATATAAGTTTCCAACAGTTGAAATGCAACAAATGAGGATGAGGATTAATTACCAAAGGTTGCTTGTGCACATAATTTTGAAAGAAGTAAGTTGATTTTCAAATTCGTAAACTCCACAAGTATTTCAACAATATAATGCAAAACAAAATCTATTCATTAAAGCTTAATTTGTCGTATAATCTTTTTTGATGGATGAAAGGAAAAGGAGTGCATGAAGAGATAAATGTCTATTTTAATACCTACTCCTAAAATTTATTTGCAATAGGCTTTGTTTTCTTCTTATCGTCTATTTGTTGCAGGTTTTGTTTCTTCTTTCCTTACGCTGCTCTATTTTTTATAGGCTTCTCCAAGTTTTGTTTTATTCTTACTAACTATTTGCTACAAGCTCTGTTTTTTTTCTACCTTAGGCTTCTCTATTTTCTATAGGCTCTTACAAGCTTTGTTTTCTTCTTACCATCTATTTGCTATAGGCACTATTTTCTTTTTACCATAGACTACTCTGTTCTTAGCAGGTTTTGTTTTTTTTCATACTATTTATTTCCTAGAGGCTCTATTTTCTTCTGACTATAGGCTGCTCTATTGGGACAAGTGGATTGACTGTCCTCCCAATCTTAGGCCATACACTTTGATGGTAGCTAGCAATCACTTGAGTTTCCATCTTTTGAAAAGCATCAAATAAGGACAAGGATTAATTACCAAAAGTTGCCTGTGCACATAATTTTGAAAGAAATAGGTTGATTTTCAAATTCGTAAACTCCACAAGTATTTCAGCCATGTAATGCAAAACATAATTTATTCATTGAAACTTAATTTTTCGTATAATCTTATTTGATAGATGAAAGGAAGAAGAGTGTACAAACAGATAAAATGCCTATTTTAGTACCTACTCTTAAAATCTATTTGCTACAGGCTCTGTTTTCATCTCATCGTCTATTTGCTAGAAGCTTTATTTCTTCTTTCTATAGGCTACTATGTTTTCTACAGACTCCTCCAAGTTCTGTTTTCTTCTTATCGTCTATTCTCTCGAGGCATTAGTTTCCTCCTACCTTAGCTTGCTCTATTTTCTACAGGATCTTACAAGCTCTCTTTTCTTCTTACCCTTTTATTGCTATAGGCTCTGCTTTCTTTTTACCATAGGCCACTCCATTTTCTATAAGCTCTTATAGGCACTATTTTCTTCTTACTGTTTATTTCCTAGAGGCTCTATTTTCTTTTTACCTGACGTTGCTTTGTTTGGACAAGTGGATTTACAATCCTCCCAATCTTAGCCCATGCACTCTAATGGTAGCCAACTGTCATATAAGTTTCCAACAGTTGAAATGCAACAAATGAGGACGAGGATTAATTACCAAAGGTTGCCTGTGCACATAATTTTGAAAGAAGTAGGTTGATTTTCAAATTTGTAAACTCCATGGGTATTTCAACCATGTAATGCAAAATAAAATCTATTCATTAAAGATTAATTTGTTGTATAATCTTTTTTTATGGATGAAAGGAAAAAAGAGTGCATGAAGAGATAAAATGTCTATTTTAATACCTACTCCTAAAATCTATTTGCTACAATCTCTGTTTTCTTCTTACCATCTATTTGTTATAGGCTTTGTTTCTTATTTCCTTATGCTGCTCTATTTTTTATAGGCTCCTCCAAGTTTTGTTTTATTCTTACTGACTATTTGCTACAGGCTCTATATTTTTTTTTTCTACCTTAGGCTTATATGTTTTCTATAGGCTTTTACAAGCTTTGTTTTCTTCTTACCGTCTATTTGCTACAGGCATTATTTTCTTCTTACCATAGACTATTCTATTTTCAATAGACTTTGTTTTCTTCATACTATTTATTTCCTAAAGGCTCTATTTTTTTCTGACCATAGGCTGCTTTATTGGGACAAGTGGATTGACTGTCCTCCCAATCTTAGGCCATACACTTTGATGGTAGCCAGCAATCACTTGAGTTTCCATCTGTTGGAAAGTAACAAATAAAGATGAGGATTAATTACCAAAGGTTGCCTATGCACATATTTTTGAAAGAAGTAGCTTGATTTTCAAATTTGTGTACTCCATGGGTTTTTCAACCATGTAATGCAAAACAAAATTTATTTATTGATACTTATTTTGCCATATAATCTTTTTGGATGAATGAAAGGAAGAGGAGTGCACAAACAGATAAAATGTCTATTTTAGTACCTACTCCTAAAATCTATTTTTTATAGGCTATATTTTCTTCTTACTGTCTATTTGTTACATGCTTTGTTTTCTTCTTTTCATAGGTTGCTCTCTTTTGTACAAGCTCCTCCATGTTATGTTTTCTTTGTACCGCCTATTTGCTTGAGGCTTTATTTTCTTTTTACTATAGGTTGCTCTGTTTGGACAAGTGCATTAACTGTCCTCCCAATCTTTGGGCATACACTTTGAGGGTTGCCATTAGTCATATGTATTTTAACAGTTGGAAAGCAACAAATGAGGATGAGGATTAATTACCAAAGGTTACCTGTGCACATAATTTTGAAAGAAGTAGTTTGATTTTCAAATTCGTGAACTCCATAAGTATTTCAACCATGTAATGCAAAATATAATCTATTCATTGAAACTTAATTTGTAGTATAATTTTTTACCGTTTATTTGTTATAGACTCTATTTTCTTCTTACCGTCTATTTGCCATAGGCTTTGTTTTCTTCTTACCATAGGCTGTTGTGCTTTCTACAAGCTCTATTTTCTTCTTACCGTAGACAGCTTTGTTTGGACTAGTGGATTGATAGTCTTCCTTATCTTAGCCTATACACTCTAATGGTACCTAATAGTCACATAAGTTTGCAACAGTTGAAAGGCAATAAAAAAGGACAAGGATTAATTACCAAAGGTTTCTAGTGCATATGAGGATAGGTATTTCAATCATATAATGTAAAATAAAATCTATTCATTAAAACTTAATTTGCTATATAATCTTTTTTTATGGATAAAACGAAGAGGAGTGCATAAACAAATAAAATGTCTTTTTAGTATCTACTCCCAAAATCTATTGCTACAGGCTCTGTTTTCTTCTTTATGTAGGCTACCCTGTTTTGTATAGGGTTCTCTAGGTTCTGTTTTCTTCTCACCGTCTATTTGTTACAAACTTTGTTTTCTTCCTACCTTAGGTTGCTCTATTTTCTACAGGCTCTATTTCTTCTTCCTATCTATTTGCTACAGGTTTTGTTTTCTTCTTATCATTTATTTGCTATAGGCTCTGTTTTCTACAGGCTCTTATAAGCTCTATTTTCTACAGGCTCTCTTTTCTTCTTGCCATTTATTTTCGAGAGGCATTGTTTTCTTCTTATCGTCTGTTTGCAAGAGGCTTCGTTTGGACAAGTGGATTGATAGTCCTCCCAATCCTAGGCTATACATTTTGATGGTAGCCAACAATCATATAAGTTTCCAACAGTTGGAAAGCAACAAATAAGGATGAGGATTAATTACCAAAGGTTGCCTATGCATATAATTTTGGAAGAAGTAACTTGATTATCAAATTTGTAAACTCCATGGGTATTTCAGCCATGTAATGCAAAACAAAATTTATTCATTGTAGCTTAATTTTTTGTATAATCTTTTTTGATGGATGAAAGGAAGAGGAGTGCCCAAACAAATAAAATGTATATTTTAGTACCTACTTCTAAAATCTATTTACTATAAGCACTGTTTTCTTCTTTCCATAGGCTACTCTATTTTCTACAGGCTCCTCCAAGTTCAGTTTTCTTCCTATCATCTATTTGCTACAGGCTCTATTTTCTTCTTACCCTAGGCTGCTCTATTTCTACAGGCTCCTATATGCTTTGTTTTCTTCTCACTGTTTATTTGCTATAGGCTCTATTTTCTTTTTACCATAGGAAATTAGAAAAAAAATAAGGGAAATTTATGAGAACAAAATTTTGAATGTAACTGGCTATAAATGAAAATTCAGAGAGAAATGTTGGCTATTCAATAATCAAAAGTTTAAGACTTAGAATGGACTCATATAACCTACCAGTCTTAATAACATCATTGCTCTTTTTTCTTTTTCACATTTTTTCTGTTCTTTTCTTTTCTTTGTTTAATAAGTCATCAAACATAAATCCTAATTTAATAAATCCATAATTTAAAATATCTAAAATATAAAATAACTTGATTGGAATCTGATTAGTCCATACCATGTGTTTGTCGTCCTTAATTATAGGATACGACCCACTTGCTGTATCCGACATTGTTTCATCCATAATATATTATAACCCTCGCCAACTAGCCTTTTTTTCACCTGCATTCATGTCGTTGGTGAATTTACTCACCTACAGTCTGGAGTCACTAAGCTTAACATTCAACAACCAATGAAAACAAAGTAATGTTAGGTTTCTCCATTCTTTTCTTTGGTTATCTATCTTAACCACCATCTTTGAACAGCAAAAATTGGGTTTCTCAATAATGGGCAGTAAAGTTGAATGAGTGGATTGACAGTCCTCCGAATCTTAGCCATTACACTTTGATGGTAACCAGTAGTCACATGAGTTTCCAACAGCTAAAAAGCAATAAATAAGGATGAGGATTAATTACCAAAGGTTGCCTGTGCTCATAATTTTGAAAGAAGTAGCTTCATTTTCAAATTCGTAAACTCCACGGGTATTTCAACTAGGTAATGCAAACCATAATCTATTTATTGAAACTTAATTTTCCATATAATGTTTTTTTTATGGATGAAAGGAAGAGGAGTGCACGAACAGATAAATGTCTATTTTAGTACCTACTCTTAAAATATATTTGTTGTAGGCTCTATTTTCTTCTTTCTATAGGCTGCTCTGTTTTTTACAAGCTCCACTAGGTTTTATTTTCTCCAAGCTCGGTTTTCTTCTTAGTGTCTATTTGCTAAAGGCTCTACTTTCTTCTTACCATCAATTTGCTTTAAGCTCTATTTTCTTTTTACCATAGGCTACTTAGTTTTCTATAGACTCTATTTTCTTCTAACCATTAATTTGCAAAAGGCTTTATTTTCTTCTTACTGTCTAATTGTGAGAGGCTTTATTTTTTCTTACCAGAGGTTGCTTTGTTTGGATAAGTGGATTGATGGTCCTCCCAATCTTAGCTCATACACTCTGATGGTAGCTAGTAGTCACATGAGTTTCCAACAATTGGAATGCAATAAAGAAGGACGAGGTTTAATTACCAAAGGTTGCTTGTGCACATAATTTTGAAAGATATAGCTTGACTTTAAAATTTGTAAACTCCACGGGTATTTCAAACATGTAATGTAAAACAAAACTTATTCATTGAATTTTAATTTGTCATATAATCTTTTTTTATGGATGAAACAAAGGGGTGTGCACAAATAGATAAAATCACTATTTTAGTACCTACTCCTAAAATTTGTTTGCCACGGGCTCTATTTTCTTCCTTTCGTAGGCTGCTCTATTTTCTATAGGCTCTTATAGCCTCTGTATTCTTCTTACCATTTATTTGTTAGAGGCTCTATTTTCTTCTTGTTAGAGGCTACTATGTTTGGACAAGTGGATCCACAGTCTTCCTAATCTTAGCCACTACACTTTGATGGTAGCCAACAGTCACATGGGCTTCCAACAGTTGGACAACAACTAATAAGGACGAGAATTAATTACCAAAGGTTGCTTGTGCACATAATTTGGAAAAAAGTAGCTTGACTTTCAAATTCGTAAACTCCGTAGGCTCTGTTTTCTTCTTACCGTTTATTTGCAAGAAGCTCTCTTTTCTTCTTACCGTTTATTTGCTAGAGATTCTATTTTCTTCTTATCATCTATTTGCTAAAGACTTTGTTTTTCTCTTACCATAGGTTGCTCTATTTGGACAAATGGATTGACAGTCCTCCCAATCTTAGGCCATAAACTTTAATGGTAGCAAGCAGTCACATAAGTTTCCAATAATTGGAAAGCAACAAATAAGGACAAGGTTTAATTACCAAAGGTTACCTGTGCACATAATTTTGAAGGAAGTAGCTTGATTTTCAAATTTGTAAACTCCACAGGTATTTCAACCATGTAATGAAAAAGAAAATCTATTCATTAAAGCTTAATTTGTCATATAATCTTTTTTTATGGATGAAAGGAATAGGAGTGAACAAATAGATAAAATGTTTATTTCAGAACCTACTCCTAAAATCTCCTTACTATAAGCTTTATTTTCTTATTATCGTCTATTTGCTACAAGCTCTATTTTCTTCTTTCTGTAGGCTAACCTGTTTTTTACAGGCTCTTTCAAGTTCTATTTTTTTCATACTGTCTATTTGCTATAGGCTTTGTTTTCTTCCTACTGTAGTCTGTTCTATTTTTTATAGACTCCTACAGGCTCTGTTTTCTTCTTACTGTTTATTTGCTATAAGCTCTATTTTCTTCTTACCATAGGTTGCCCTGCTTTCTACATGCCCTTACAAGCTCTGTTTTCTTCTTACCCTTTATTTGCTAAAGGTTATGTTTTCTTCTTACTATTTATTTGCCACAAGCTCTATTTTCTTCTTACCATAGGTTGCCTTGCTTTCTACATGCCCTTACAAGCTCTGTTTTCTTCTTACCTTTTATTTGCTGAAGGCTCTGTTTTCTTCTTACCGTTTATTTGCTAGAGGCTTTATTTTCTTCTTGCTAGAGGCTTTATTTTCTTCTTACTAGAGGCTGCTTTATTTGGACAAGTGGATTAATAGTCCTCCCAATCTTAGCCAACATACTCTGATGGTAGCCAACAATCATATAAGTTTCCAATAATTAGAAAGGAATAAATAAGGACAAGGATTAATTACCAAAGGTTGTTTGTGCACATAATTTTGAAGGAAGAAGCTTGATTTTCAAATTCGTGTACTCCATGGGTATTTCAACCATGTAATGCAAAACAAAATCTATTCATTGAAACTTAATTTTCCGTATAATCTTTTTTGATGGATGAAAGGAAGAGGAATGCATGAACAAATAAAATGTCTACTTTAGTACCTACTCTTAAAATCTATTTTCTACAAGCTCTATTTTCTTCTTACTATCTATTTGCTACAAGCTTTGTTTCTTCTTTCCGTAGGCTGTTATGTTTTCTATAGGCTCCTCTAAGTTCTATTTTATTCTTACTATCTATTTGTTATAGGCTTTCTTTCCATCTATTTTGCTAGAGGCTCTGTTTTCTTCTTACTAGAGGCTACTATATTTGGACAAGTGGATTGATAGTCCTCCCAATCTTAGTCCATACACTCTAATGGTAGCCAGCAATCACAATAGAATCCAATAGTTAGAAAGTAACAAATGAGGAAGAAGATTAATAACGAAAGGTTGCTTGTGCACATAATTTTGAAAGAAGTAGCTTGATTTTCAAATTCGTAAACTTCATGGGTATTTCAACGATGCAATGCAAAACATAATCTATTCATTGAAACTTAATTTGTTGTATAATCTTTTTTTATGGATGAAAGGAAGAGGAGTGCATGAAGAGGTAAAATGTTTATTTTGGTACCTACTCCTAAAATCTAAATCTATTTGCTATAGGCTCTATTTTACTCCTTCCGTAGGTTGCTCTGTTTTGTACAAGCTCCTCTAAGTTCTATTTTTTTCTTACCTTCTATTTGTTATAGGCTTTGTTTTCTTTTTAGCATAGGCTGCTCTATTTTTTATAAGCTCTTACAGGTTTTATTTTCTTCTTATCGTTTATTTTCTAGAGGCTCTATGTTCTTTCCACTGTAGGCTGCTTTGTTTGGACAAGTGGATTGACAGTCCTCCCAATCTTAGGTCATACACTCTGATGGTAGTTAATAGTCACATGAATTTCCAATAGTTGAAAAATAACAAATGAGGACGAGAATTAATTACCAAAGGTTGCCTATACACATAATTTTAAAAGAAGTAACATGATTTTCAAATTCATAAACTCCATGGGTATTTCAACCATATAATGCACAACAAAATCTATTCATTGCAGCTTAATTTTTCGTATAATCTCTTTTGATGGATGAAAGGAAGAGGAGTGTGCAAATAGATAAAATGTCTATTTTAGTACCTACTCTTAAAATCTATTTGCTACAGGCTCTATTTTCTTCTTGTCGTCTATTTGCTAGAGGCTTTGTTTTCTTCTTACCATAGGCTACTCTATTTTCTATAGGCTCTATTTTCTTCTTATTGTCTATTTACTAGAGGCTCTATTTTCTTCTTACCACGTATTTGTTAGAGGCTCTATTTTCTTCTTACCATCTATTTGCTAGAGGCTCTATTTTTTTCTTATCATCTATTTGCTAGAAGCTCTATTTTCTATGCACATAATTTTGATAAATGTAGCTTCATTTTCAAATTCGTAAACTCCACGGGTATTTCAACCATGTAAAGCAAAATATAATCTATTCATTGAAGTAGCTTAATTTGTCATATAATCCTTTTGATGGATGAAAGGGAGAGGAGCGCACGAATAGATAAAATATCTATTTTAGTACCTACTATTAAAATCTATTTGCAAAAGGCACTGTTTTATTCTTTTCATAGGCTACTCTATTTTCTACAGGCTTCTCTATGTTCTGTTTTTTTCTTACTGTCTATTTGCTACAAACTTTGTTTTCTTCCTACCTTTTTCTAAAGGCTCCTACAGGCTTTGTTTCTTCTTATCGTCTATTTGCTACAAACTATGTTTTTTTCTTACCATAGGCTATTCTGTTTGGACAAGTGGATTGACAGTCCTCCCAAACCTAAGTCATACAATTCGTAAATTCGTAAATTCCACGAATATTTCAACCATATAATGCAAAATAGAATCTATTCATTAAAGCCTAATCTGCCGTATAATCCTTTTGATGGATGAAAGGAAGAGGAGCGCACAAACAGAGAAAATGTCTACTTTAGTTCCTACTCTTAAAATTTGTTTGCTATAGGCTCTATTTTCTTCTTTCCGTAAGTTGTTTTGTTTTCTACATGTTCTTCCCCATTTTGTTTTCTTCTTACAGTCAATTTGCTATGGGCTCTATTTTCTTCCTACCTTACATTGCACTAATTTCTACAAGCTCATACAGGCTCTATTTTCTTCTTACCGTCTATTTGCTACAGGCTCCATTTTCTTCTTACCATAGGCTACTCTATTTTCTATAGGTTATATTTTCTTCTTACTGTCTATTTGCTAGAGTCTCTATTTTTTTCTTATAGTAGGCTACACTATTTGAACAAGTGGATTGACAATCCTCCCAATCTTAGCTCATACATTATAATGGTAGCCAACAGTCACATAAGTTTCCAACTGTTGAAAAGCAACAGATGTGGATGAGGATTAATTGCCAAAGGTTGTTGGTGCAAATAATTTTGAAAGAAGTAGCTTGGTTTTTACATTCTTAAACTCCATAGGTGTTTCAACCATGTAATGCAAAACATAATCTATTCATTAAAGCTTAATTTGTCATATAATCTTTTTTTATGGATGAAAGGAAGAGAAGTGCACACACAGATAAAATGTCTATTTTAATACCTACTCCTAAAATCTATTTGCTACAAGCTCTATTTTCTTCTTACCGTCTATTTGTTATAGCTTCTGTTTTCTTCTTTTCGTGTGTTGCTTTATTTTCTACAAGCTCCTCTAGGTTCTGTTTTCTTCTTAACATCTATTTGCTGTGGGCTCTCTTTTCTTCTTCCCATATGTTGCCTTGTTTTGTATAAGCTCCTCTAGGTTCCATAAGTAACTCTATTTTTCATAGGCTCCTCCAAGATATGTTTTCTTCTTACTGTCTATTTGCTACAAGCTCTATTTTCTTCATAACTTAGGTTGCCCTGTTTTCTACTAGCTCCTACAAGTTATATTTTCTTCTTACCATTTATTTGCTACAAGCTCTATTTTCTTCTTTCAATCGGTTGTCATGTTTTCTATAGGCTCTATTTTCTTCTTACCGTTTATTTGCTAAAGACTCTCTTTTCTTTTAGCATCTATTTGCTAGAGGCTCTATTTTTTTCTTACCAAAGGCTACTCTGTTTGGACAAGTGGATTAACAATATTCCCAATCTTAGCCCATACACTTTAATGGTAGCCAGCAGTTATAGGAGTTTCTGATAGTTGGAAAGCAACAAATGAGGATGAGGATTAATTACCAAAGGTTGTTTGTGCACATAATTTTGAAAGAAGTTGCTTCATTTTCAAATTCGTAAATTCCACGAGTATTTCAACCATGTAATGCATAATAGAATCTATTCATTGATGAAAGGAAGAGGAGTGTACGGATAGATAAAATGTCTATTTCAATACCTACTTCAAAAATTTATTTGCTGTAAGCTTTGTTTTCTCTTTACCGTCTATTTTCTATAGGCTTTATTTTCTTCTTTCCGTATGCTACTTTATTTTCCACAGGCTCCTTCAAGTTTTGTTTTCTTCTTACCGTCTATTTGCTATAGGCTCTATTTTCTTCTATTTGCCATAGACTCTATTTTCTTCTTACTATAGGGTATTCTTTTAATGGATGAAAGGAAGAGGAGTGCGCGAACAGATAAAATGTCTATTGTAGTACTTACTTCTAAAATCTATTTGTTATAGGCTTTATTTTCTTCTTTCTGTAGGTTGCTTTATTTTCTACAGACTCCTTTAAGTTCTGCTTTCCTGTTATTGTCTCTTTGCTATATGCTCTATTTTCTTCTTACCATAGGCTGTTTTGTTTTCTATAAGCTCCTACAAGTTTTGTTTTCTTCTTACCGTCTATTTGCTAGAGGCTCTATTTTCTTGTTAGCGTCTATTTGTTAGAGGCTCTATTTCTTCTTATCGTAGGCTACTTTGTTTGGACAAGTGGATTGACAGTCCTCCCAATCTTAGCCCATGCATTTTGTGCACATAATTTTGAAAGTAGATTGATTTTCAAATTCGTAAACTCCACAAGTATTTTAACCATATAATGCACAACAAAATATATTCATTGAATCTCTTTTAATAGATGAAAGGAAGAGGAGTCCATGAACAAATAAAATATCTATTTTAGTACCTACTCCTAAAATCTATTTGCTACAAACTCTGTTTTCCTCCTTCCATAAACTGCACTATTTTCTATAAGCTCCTACAGGTTCTGTTTTTTTCTTACCATCTATTTGCTATTGGCTCCTTTTTCTTTTTAGCATTGGCTACTCTATTTTCTAAAGCCTCCTACAAGCTCTATTTTCTTCTTATCATCTATTTGTTAGAGACTTTGTTTTCTTCTTACCATCTATTTGTTAAAGGCTTCGTTTTCTTCTTACCATTTATTTGCTAGAGGCTTCATTTTCTTCTTATTGTAGGCTACTCTATTTGGACAAATGGATTGATAGTCCTCCCAATTTTTGCCCATACATTCTGATGGTAGCCAGCAGTCACATGGGTTTCCAACAGTTGGAAAGCAATAAATGAAGATGAGGATTAACTACCAAAGGTTACTTAAGCATATAATTTTGAAAGAAATAGCTTGATTTTCAAATTTGTAAACTCCACGAGTATTTCAATCATGTAATGTACAACAAAATCTATTCATTGAAGCTTAATTTGTTGTATAATCACTTTTGATGGATTAAAAAAAAAGGAGTGCACGAATAAATAAAATGTCTATTTTGGTACTTACTCCTAAAATCTAATTGCTACAAGTTTTATTTTCTTCTTTCTATATGTTGCTCCATTTTATATAAGTTCTTTTAAGTTATGTTTTCTTCTTACCATAAGCTACTCTATTTTCTACAGGCTCTATTTTCTTTTTGCTATCTAATTGTTAGAGGCTTTATTTTCTTTTTACCATCTATTTGCTAGAGGCTCTATTTTCTTCTTATCGTAGGCTGCTCTGTTTGGACAAGTGGATTAACATTCTTCCCAATCTTAGGCCATACACTTTAATGCTAGCCATTAGTCACATGAGTTTCCAACAGTTGGAAAGCAACAAATGAGGACAAGGATTAATAACCAAAGGTTGCCAGTGCACATAATTTTGAAAGAAGTAGCTTGATTTTTACATACATAAACTCCATGGGTACTAAAATGTCTATTTTAGTACCTTCTCCAAAAATCTATTTGCTGCAACCTCTATTTTCTTCTTACTGTCTATTTGCCATAGGTTTTGTTTTTTACAAGCTCTTCTAAGTTTTGTTTTCTTCTTACTGTTTATTTGCTACAAGCTCTATTTTTGTCCTACCTTAGGCTACTTTATTTTCAACAAACTTTGTTTTCTTCTTATCATTTATTTGCTACAGGCTCTTTTTTCTTCTTACCACACATTGCTTTGTTTTCTTCTTACCATCTATTTGCTAAAAGCTCTATTTTCTTCTTACCGTAGCTTGCTCTATTTGGATAAGTGAATTGACAATCCTCATAATCTTAGTCCATACTCTTTGATGGTAGCCAACAGTCACATGACTTTCTAATAGTTAAAAGGCAACAAATGAGGATGAGGATTAATTGCCAAAGGTTTCTTGTGCACATAATTTTCAAAGAAGTAGCTTAATTTTCAAATTCATAAACTCCATGAGTATTTCAACCATGTAATGCACAATAGAATCTATTCATTGATACTTAATTTGTTGTATAATCTCTTTTAATGGATGAAATGAAGATGAGTGTACAAACAGATAAAATGTCTATTTTGGTACTTACTCCTAAATTCTATTTGTTATAAGCTTTATTTTCTTCTTTCTGTTGGCTACTTTGTTTTTTAGAGGCTCCTTTAGGTTCTGGTTTCTACTTACTATATATTTGCCACAGTCTCTATTTTCTTCCTCCCTTAGGTTACTCTGTTTTCTACAGGCTTTGTCTTTTTCCTACTATTTATTTCCTACAGCCTCTATTTTCTTCTTACCATAGGCTGCTTTGTTTTCTACAAGCTCTGTTTTCTTTTTACCATTTATTTACTAGAGGCTAAGTTTTCTTCTTACCGTAGGGTGCTCTATTTGGACAAGTGGATTGATTGTCCTCCTAAACTTAGCCCATACACTTTGATGGTACCTAATAGTCACATAAGTTTTCGACAGTTTGAAAGCAACAAATGAGGACAAGTATTAATTACCAAAGAATGCTTGTGCACATAATTCTTAAAAAAGTAGCTTGATTTTCACATTTGTAAACTCCATGGGTGTTGCAACCATGTAATGCAAAACAAAATCTATTTATTAAAACTTAATTTGTTGTGTAACCTTTTTTGATGGATGAAAGGAATAGGAGTGGACAAAGAGATAAAATGTCTATTTTAGTACCTCTTGAAATCTATTTGCTACAGGCTTTGTTTTCTTCTTACCATCTATTTGTTTTCTTCTTACCATAGGCTACTTTATTTTTTACAAGCTCTATTTTCTTCTTACCATTTCTTTACTATAAGCTATGTTTTCTTCTTGCTACAGGCTACTTTGTTTGTACAAGTGAATTGATAATCCTCCTAATCTTAACCTATACACACTGATGGTAGCTAACAATCACATGAGTTTTCAATAGTTGGAAGGTTGCTTATGCATATAATTTTGAAAAAAATAGCATGATTTTCAAATTCATAAACTCCATAGATATTTCAACCATGTAATACACAACAGAATCTATTCATTGCAGTTTAATTTGCCGTATAATCTTTTTTGATTAATGAAAGGAAGAGGAGTGCATGAACAGATAAACTGTCTATTTTAGTACCAATTCCAAAAATCTATTTACTACAAACTCTATTTTCTTCTTACTGTTTATTTACCACAAGCTCTGTTTTCTTCATTTCATATGTTGTTCTGTTTTTTACAGGTTCTTCCAAGTTTTGTTTTCTTCTTACTATCTATTTGCTACAGGCTCTATTTTCATCCTACCTTAGGCTGCTCTATTTCAACAGGCTATCTTTTCTTCTTACCATCTATTTGCTACAGGCTTTTTTTTCTTTTTACCACCCACTGCTCTGTTTTCTTCTTACCATCTATTGCTAAAGGCTTTATTTTTTTCTTACCATAGGCTGCTCTATTTGGACAAGTGAATTGGCAATCCTTCCAATCTTAGTCCATACACTCTAATGGTAGCCAGCAATCACATAAGTTTCTAATAGTTGGAAGGAAACAAATGAGGACGAGGATTAATTACCAAAGGTTGCCTATGCACATAATTTTGAAAGAAGTAGCTTGATTTTCAAATTCGTAAACTCCACGGGTATTTCAACCATGTAATGTACAACATAATCTATTCATTGATGCTTAATTTGTTGTATAATCTCTTTTGATGGATGAAACGAAGAGGAGTGCATGAACAGATAAAATGTTTATTTTGGTACCTACTCCTAAATTCTGTTGGCTGTTTTGTTTTTTACAGACTCCTCTAGGTTTCGATTTCTACTTACCGTATATTTGCCACTGGCTTTGTTTTCTTCCTCCCTTATGCTGTTATATTTTTTACAGGTTTCTACAGGTTTTGTTTTTTTCCTACTGTATGTTTCCTACAGCCTCTGTTTTCTTCTTACCATAGACATCTTTGGTTTCTACAAGCTCTATTTTCTTCTTACCGTTTATTTACTAGAGGCTATGTTTTCTTCTTACAATAGGCTACTCTGTTTGAACAAGTGAATTGACAATCCTCCCAATCTTAGTCACATAAGTTTCCAATAGTTGGAAGGCAACAAATGAGGACAAGTATTAATTACCAAAAGTTGCTTGTGCACATAATTTTCAAAGAAGTAGCTTGATTTTCACATTCATAAACTCCATGGGTGTTTCAACCATGTAATACAAAACAAAATCTATTCATTAAAGCTTAATTTGATGTGTAACATTTTTTGATAGATGAAAGCAACAAGAGTGGACAAATAGATAAAATGTCTATTTTAGTACCTACTCCTAAAATCTATTTGCTATAAGCTTTGTTTTCTTCTTACCCTCTATTTGCTATATGCTCTGTTTTCTTCTTTCCTTAGTCTAGTTTATTTTCTATAGGCTTCTCTAGGTTCTTTTTCCTTTCTACCATCTATTTGCTACAAGCTCTCTTTTCTTCCCACCTTAGGCTGCTTTATTTTCTACAGACTCTTATAAGCTCTGCTTTCTCCTTACCTTCTATTTGTTATAGGATTTATTTTCTTCTTATTGTTTATTTGCTACAGACTTTGTTTTCTTCTTACTATAAACTGCTATCTTTTCTACAGGTTCTTACAGGTTTTGTTTTCTTTTTACCGTCTATTTGCCAGAGACTCTATTTTCTTCTTATCGAAGGCTGCTCAATTTGGACAAGTGAATTGATAGTCCTCCCAATCTTAATCCATACACTTTGATGGTAGCCAGTGGTCACATGAATTTCCAACAGTTGGAAAGGAACAAATGAATATGATGATTAATTACCAAAGGTTGCTTCTACACATAATTTTGAAAGAAGTAGCTTGATTTTCAAATTCGTAAACTTCATGGGTATTTCAACCATGTAATGCAAAACATAATCTATTCATTGAAACTTAATTTCCCATATAATCTTTTTTAATGGATGAAAGGAAGAGCAATGTGCAAACAGATAAAATGTCTATTTTAATACCTACTCAAAAAATCTATTTGCTACATGCTTTATTTTCTTCTTACTATATATTTGCTACAAGCTCAGTTTTCTTCTTTCTATATACTGCTCTATTTTCTACAGGCTCCATTAGGTTTTATTTTCTTCTTACCATATATTTGCTACAGGCTTTATTTTCTTCCTATCTTAGGTTACTCTATTTTTTACAGACTCTGTTTTCTTCATATCGTCTATTTGCTACAACTATGTTTTCTTTTTACCATAGGCTACTCTGTTTTCTAGAGACTCTATTTTCTTATTACCATTTATTTGCTAGAGGCTATGTATTCTTCTGACCAGAGGCTGCTTAAATTGGACAAGTGGATTGACAGTCCTCCCAATCTTAGCCAATACACTCTGATGTTACCTAATAGTTACATGAGTTTCCAAAAGTTGGAAAGTAACAAATGAGTATGAGGATTAATAATCAAAGATTACTTGTGCACATAATTTTGAAAGAAGTAGTTTCATTTTCACATTTGTAAACTTCATAGATATTTCAACCATGTAATGCGAAACAGAATCTATTCATTAAAGTTTAATTTGTTGTATAATCTTTTTTGATACATGAAACAAAGAGGAGTACACAAACAGATAAAATGTCCATTTTAGAGCTTACTCTTAAAATCAATTTGCTCCTAGCTTTGTTTTCTTCTTACTGACTATTTGCTATAAACTTTGTTTTCTTCTTTTTGTATGTTACTTTGTTGTCTACAGACTCATTTAGATTCTATTTTCTTCTTATCGTATATTTGCTACAAACTTTGTTTTCTTCCTACCTTAGGCTGTTCTATTTTTTACAGGCTTTGTTTTCTTCATACTGTTTATTTGCTACAAGTTCTATTTTCTTCATACCGTCTATTTGCTACAAGCCCTGTTTTCTTCTAACCATTTAATTGCTAGAGGCTTTGTTTTCTTCTTAACATCTATTTGTGAGAGGCTCTGTGTTCTTCTTACTAAAGTATGCTCTATTTGGATAAGTGGATTGACAGTCCTCTCAATCTTTGCCCATACACTCTAATGGTAGCCAATAGTCACATGAGTTTCCAACAGTTAGAAAGTAATAAATAAGGACAAAGATTAATTACCAAAAGTTACCTGTGCACATAATTTTGAAAGAAGTAGCTTCATTTTTGCATTCGTAAACTCCATGGTTATTTCAACCATGTAATGCAAAATATAATCTATTCATTAAAACTTACTTTGCTATATAATCTTTTTTTATGGATGAAAGGAAGAGGAGTGTACGAACAAATAAAATGTCTATTTTAAAGCTTACTCATAAAATCTATTGGCTCCAGCCTTTGTTTTCTTCTTACTGACTCTTAGCTATAGGCTTTGTTTTCTTCTTTTCGTATGTTGCTCTATTGTTTATAGGCTCCTCTAGGTTCTGTTTTCTTCTTATTGTATATTTGCTACAAAATTTTCTTTCTTCCTACCTTAGGTTGCTTTATTTTTTACAGACTATATTTTCTTCATACCATCTATTTGTTACAGGCTCTATTTTCTACAGACTCCTACAGGCTCTTTTCTTCATATCGTCTATTTTCTACAGGTTCTATTTTCTTCTAATCATTTAGTTGCTAGAGCCTCTGTTTTCTTCTTACTATTTATTTGCGAGTGGCTTTGTGTTCTTCTTACTAGAGGATGCTTTGTTTAGACAAGTGGATTGACAGTCCTACTAATCAATCAAGCAGTAACAAGTAATTAACTTTTTCTAAACATCATGCCAACCAAAGGAATAAAATATGCTCTTGTATTTTATGTGAAGGAAAAAGAAACATGAATTTTGTTGCAAAATATCAAGCAAAAGCTGATTGGTGATGTCAAAGTATCCCAGATATTGTAGACTGAACATTTTGCTTAGGACACAACCAACTTTTGCAACCCATGAAATATGATTCACCAAGTAAATTGCCTTTAAAATCAGACTCTGATACAAATCAAACATTTAAGAATTGGAGAAAAATAATATATGGGAAATGATGGTGGATGAAGGTGATGAATTAAGTGAACATAAATTGTAGGCTCACACAAAGATAAAAATAAAAAATAAAAATAAAACAGAAACAATTATAGCAGTTACCTTACATGATACAAATAAATTTAAAAATCAAAAGGGAAAATTTACTGAAATCAAACAATTTGTAGTCAGAAATAGAAAAAAGGGAGAGAAAAGTTTTGTCACACTGACGAAAAGAAAGGAAGAAGAAGAAGAAGACATGAAAATCAATTTCTTCTCTGACCTAAAACAACCTGAATAGACAGCAAATTTTTGTGCAATTTACCATTTAAAAATTCTTGAGTATTGGATTTTATTTGACAAATATTATTTAACAACACACAGAAAACATTTTGGTGTACCTGGAGTGGCAAATACATAAGCATCTTCTTCAATCATTTATCCACTATTTGGCTAAAAACTGCTCACTGCTCCCTCATTGCTTAACTCGATCTTCTTTATTCACGAATTAAGCTGTACTTCTCCACCTAGTGACTGAATAAGATGAACAATTGGCATTCAGAGTCTCTCAGGGGGGGTTGCCATCCAAAATGGCCATATTTGAACCATGTTTCTCCTGTTGAACTATTTCACTCAATTCTAGCTCGGTTGTTTCAATGTTAAAAAGAAAATTTTTTAACAGGACATAAAGTAAAAATACTATATCCAGATTTATATAACGCCCTCCAACCCTGCTCCCAAAAAATATATCGTTAAGCGGTAGCAAGCTATTCCAGAGATTATGTATATGTCTCGAGTGAAATTGGAAGACAAGAGCCAATGAAATGAACAATTTCTGTTTCCTAGTAAAATACACCCACAATTAATGGATTAGAAAAAGCACAGAAACAGATTTAAGTGGCACATAAAGGCAAGGAAACACTGATTCATCCCATGCCTCACATGTAATAGAGGGAAATGTGCTACTACATTGAACGAGAAGGTAAACAAAGGGATAAGTCAAAGTTGACATCCTGATGGCAAATCTTTCTGCGCTTGAAAAATCATCACAGCATACAACTTCAGGTGCTCAAAATTGAGCCCCTTAATTTTCTTATGTGCTACATTTACTTATGCAAGAAAGATGCTAATTCTAGCATGAACAATAATTCCACCAAAAGATCATAAATGATATTCTCTTGCCATCTTATTGGACTACATGTGGTTTTCTCATAAAATCAACAGGCAAAAGCAGGATGGATCAGTGAGTAACCTGAAGAAACCGGTTTGAAGCTATTAATATGTACTAAATTGAGAGTTCATAAGGGTTAATGAAATTGAGTGCCTTTGACATTCCAATGAAGACCTCAGTAGTCACTCGATCTGATACACCCTAATAAAGAAAAGGGAGAAAAAAGTTTTAGTCATTTATCTTGAAATATTACGCCAACTATCAGCACAATGTCAAAGTCCATAAGACCAAGGATACCGACAATTCTCAATTATAGAACTGAAGTGATGAACTAATATATTACTTGATCAAGTGTCAAGAATGAGGAAAAATTTCTTAGCAAAAACCAAGAAAATTCTGTGGTAGTTGCTTAGTTTTCTACTGACTACCATCTAGAGAGGAAATAATTTTCTCTATTTATTTATTTTTTTTGAAAGGGGAGAAGGGGTGGCAAAGGGGAGTTCAAGGATTGTTCAAGTCATCAACACATTTCTCTCTAGCAATAGCACAACTTAAGTCATACAAGTGTCATCATCCAGCACCACTAAAGTCCTTATCCTTTGTAAGGATTTATTTGCAGAATCAATGATAAAACTTGCAAAGTTGTAGACCCATTCTACAAACAAATATAGGAGTGGAATCCAAATAAGTTATAATGGTTTACATCTGATTTTAAGAATGTAAAAGTTAGCTTGGCTATGAACATAGGTACTAAATAGATCGCTAATTTATGGACTGGAGTTACATTATCAGTTCTGATTTGATCTATCTAACGAGATTTTTCGTTCTTTGCTATGTAAACTTGCAAAGAGCTGCTTTGGACTCCCGAGATAAGTTAGCTATAAGTTAGTAGTGAATTGTATGAGCAGCTAACTTATCTCAGTTAGTGACTTTGGTGCTAAATTATACCTGCTTTCTCATCCACTCCTGAACTGTTAAACCGTCTTGAGCCTCAACGTAGGCCTGCCCACCGATGATTGCTAGCAGGAGTCCAATGGCAAATTTCACTTTTTCTGGCCAAGTTACCGTTTCATTGTTGTTTAAAATGGCCAATATCCCTGTCAGACATCTTCACAGCATTATGCATCCGCAAAAATTGATGCGAAGGACGAGTAAAAGTAGTTCAATAAGGAAATTTCAGCATTAAGCCCATCTTGTAATACTTCACCATGGCAATATTCATATATATTGAAAACATTTCTTATCATCCTCACAAATATATGGGGAACTCTAGTGTGTCAAGAATTTTATTTAGCTCGACTTAGACAACATAGCCAATATATTCTATTGGATGCCAAGGGCAAAACCATTTCACAATACACACACACACCCACCCAACTGATGATGAAATGATGATATTTCTTCCACTAGTGATTTTGCTTGCCTTTCAAGTCCTGACGGTTCAATTTTGCAATGTATCTTGGCAGCTAATTTGTGGAAATGGATTGCTTACCATTTAATGGTGCAGGAAGAACTTCCGGGAAATCAAATAGGCTGAACTCTCTTGGCTTGTTTGGCATTGCAAATATCATAGAGTGCTCCTTCCATTGCAACCTATCATTGATACCAAGTTCTCCAAACATTTTCTGCACATTTGGATAGGCCCCTAACTAGTAAACAAAGAGCAAAAATTCAGACATCTACAGTTAAAGATTATGTCACAATGTGGAGAAAGCAGCAGATGGATATAGAGGCCAAAAAAACTGTTGGCAAACTCAAATTCTTTGCTGTTCAAGTCATCCTGACTTTGCCTGCAGAAGGGGCTGCTGCTGCTGCTGGTGTTGCTGCTGCTGATTAGAACACCAGGATTGCAGCAACCTACAGCAAACCATTGAAGCAGAGGCTGCATTGAAAAAAAAAAACAAAATTTTTTTGGTTACATTTTGAGAATTAAGTTGTAATTCGACAAAATTAGTTTAATTGGTTGATTAGATGGTGAGAGTAGGTAGAACCGCTAGTCTAACCATCATGGATTGTAGTGCTGGACCATTTTCTGTCACTTAACTTGTAAGTTTCATCAAGTAAAGTCCACTCCCTATGCCATAATTAAGTGATTGTAATAATTGAAATTGGATCTATATAAGGACCTTGACAGGTTAATGAAAAAGTATCTCCCTTCTGCAAAATCTTCTGCTCCTTGCTTGCTGGCTGGTTTACCTTCCTCTGTACACATTTGTTTCTTTCAAAAACAGGGTAAAGCTGTAAAATGTTGTGCAGACTATCTAATGTCATATCGTAGGATGGGAATGGCAAGGAAAAAAATGAAGATTAAGAGGTGAAAATGAAGTAGAACTGATGAGGCATTTTATATAAGCTCTCATGATCAAAAGTTCCACCATCCAAGGGATTAGAACTTACAGAATATATGCATGCCAGTCTCATACCAGTCTCCATCATTGTCTTTCCACCAGTCACATGTGTTTCCAACAATTGGAAAGCAACAAATGAAGACGAGAATTAATTACCAAAAATTACCGGTGCATATAATTTTAAAGGAAATAACTTGATTTTCAAATTCTTAAACTCCACAAGTATTTCAACCAAGTAATACAAAACAAAATCTATTCATTAAAATTTAATTTGCCGTATAATCTTTTTTTATGGATAAAAAGAAAAGGAGTGCAAGTAGAGTTAAAATGTTTATTTTAGTATCTACTCCTAAAATCTATTTGTTATAAGTTTTATTTTATTCTTATCGTCTATTTGCTATAAGTTTTGTTTTCTTCCTACCTTAGGCAACTCTATTTTTTGCAGGCTCCTACACCTTTATTATCTTCTTATTGTCTAATTGCTATAAGTTCTATTTTCTTTTTACCATAGGCTACTATATTTTTTATAAACTCTATTTTCTTCTTACCATAGGCTACTATGTTTTCTACAAGCTCTATTTTCTTCTTACCATAAAC
The DNA here is from genome assembly GCA_020141445.1 of Bruguiera sexangula. Classification (NCBI taxonomy): domain Eukaryota; kingdom Viridiplantae; phylum Streptophyta; class Magnoliopsida; order Malpighiales; family Rhizophoraceae; genus Bruguiera; species Bruguiera sexangula. The sequence continues at coordinate 7,445,206 of JAHLGP010000232.1, forward strand.
TACTTTATTTTCTACAGATTCTGTTTTCTTCTTGTCGTCTATTTTTTACATGTTAAATGTAATTTTTCAATTTAATATGTAACTAGTGTATGTGAGTCAAATAATTTATAAAGTTCATATTGAGTAGGAAAACTTATAAAGTTCATATATTAGGATCTATGAAGTTAAGAGTTAAAGGAAATTAATAATTAGAAACTTGTTAAATTGAGAAATAAAAATATTTCAATTCAACTTTTTATGTAAAATGAAAATTGAGAAAATTAAATAATTATATAATAGTATTTTAAAAATATTACATGTTATAAAATATAGTAAAAAGTGAAATTTTAGATCTTATTATTTAAAAGTATATATTACAAAGTTCTTAAAAATTTAAAAGTCAAGTAGAAGTCAATTAAAATTAGTGGAAAAGATTGTCAAAAAAGCTCTTAATAATTTTATTAATACTATTAATAATGATTTAAAAAATAATTTATTTAAATTTGAAGATTATATCAAATTAAAATATATACTATAAATACTTGTGAAATTGAATTAAATTTAAAAGAAAATGTTAAAATCAATTCAAATTCATCGTGAATTAGAAATAAGAATTTGAATAAAAATTTAACTAATTGAATTTAATATACTTTTTTATTATATTAGAATTTGAATTTTTCAATTTAATATGTAATTAGTATACATGAGTTATGAGTATAACTTTAAATTTATATTATTTGTATATGTTAATGTGTGACATTTTATTAAATTAATAAAATTATAAAATATTCATATACTTATTTAATAAAAATATCAAAATTATTAATAGTCAAGCCTTGCAAAAGTTTTACAAAATACAATTTTGAGACACCTATACCTTAAGTTTGCGTAATCAATTTGGAACTTTTGTTCGTAACAAAATTTGTAGGATGTTGGGTGGAGAAAGGATTTACAGAGAAAATGAGATTTGTAATATGTCTATTGGTTTGATTATTGAAAGCTTCATCTTCATTTTATAATAAGCATATTTGTGCTTCCAAGTTCTTTACAAGTTTCGGCTCATTATTCAACCATTACTTTGTTGATTCTCTCTCTCTCTCTCTCTTTCTCTCTCTCTCTCTCTTTCCCCTTTTTTTAATTCACTTAGAAAAAGGAAATTTTTATGGTGTAAATGCAAACATCATAAGTTAGGTACTTATTAGTGTTTGTTTTGATGATTGTGATTCAGTAAGGAATTGAAAGCATAAAATTGTTTATGGTTGATGGAGTAAATATCATCGCACACACTTACTTTAATTTGTCGGACAATCGAGAGCAAAAGTTTCAAACTTCTTGTTATAAACATTGTATTTAACAGATGAGCCCACCAAAATAATCACTAAGCTCAATAAGTTAGAAGAGTAAATTATTCTACCAATTTAAGCTCTAAAGACAGATTATATATAAATAATAAAGAGGCAGATATTATTGGAGAAAGGAATTTTTGTCATATGAGTGAATTAATAGTATCCATAATGTTACATGATTAATTGTTGTCACATATCGTATCGTACATTAGAACATAAGATGGGGAGTAACAAGAATCACTAAGAGATTTATATAAAGTGAGTTGTTTAAGAAATGGCATACGCTTAAAGGAAATTAGAAAAAAAAAAAAGGAAATTTATGAGAACAAAATTTTGAATAGAACTGGCCAGAAATGAAAATGCAGAGAGAAATGTTGGTTGTTTTCTTCTTATTGTCTATTTGCTAAAGGCTTTGTTTTCTTCTTATCATAGGCTACTTTGTTTGAACAAGTGGATTGATAGTCCTCTCAATCTTAGGCCATAAACTCTGATGGTAGCCAGCAGTCACATGAGTTTCCAACAGTTAGAAAGCAACAATCGAGGATGAAGATTAATTACCAAAGGTTATACGTGCATATAATTTTGAAAGAAGTAGCTTGATTTTCAAATTCCTAAACTCCATAGGTATTTCAACCATGTAAAGTAAAACAAAATCTATTCATTGAAACTTAATTTGCAGTATAATCTTTTTTGATGAATGAAAGGAAGATGAGTGCACAAACAAATAAAATGTCTATTTTAGTACCTACTCATAAAATCTATTTACTATAGGTACTATTTTCTTCTTAACGTCTATTTGCTACAACATTTGTTTTCTTTTTTTCGTAAGTTGTTCTATTTTCTATAGGCTCCTTCAAGTTCTGTTTTTTTCTTATCATCTATTTGTTAAAGGCTTTATTTTCTTCTTATCGTAAGCTGCTCTATTTGGACAAGTAGATTGACAATCCTCTCAATCTTACGCCATAAACTTTGATGGTACCTAGCAGTTACACGAGTTTCCAATAGTTAGAAAGTAACAATCGAGGATGAGAATTAATTACTAGAAGTTGCATGTGCACATAATTTTGAAAGAAGTAACTTGATTTTTAAATTCCTAAAATCCAAATAAATATTGCATACCAATGATGCAACTTTAGCCCGAGATTTTTTTACTGAGTTGTTTGACAGATAATTGGATGCATGTATTGTCATTGTCAAAACTAAAGTACCCGTATGGACATGGGCAGTTATAAGGTCTGCTGTCCCCCCAATATACATACATAGAAGGCAACAATTGAAGTCCTTTAGGTCGATACTATTGCATTCCCCTTAGGAATGGCCAATAGGTAAAAGCCCTAGATTCAAAAAGTAGCACCTATACTAAAAGTACTACATGTGAAGATCTAGGGAATGGCCAATCAATCAAGTAGTAACAAGTAATTAACTTTTTCCAGACATCATGTCAACCAAAGGAATAAAATATGCTCTTGTATTTTATGTGAAGGGAAAAGAAACATGCATTTTGTTGCAAAATATCAAGCAAAAGCTCATCGGTGATGTTAAAGTATCCCAGATACTGTAGACTGAACGTTTTGCTTAAGACACAACTGACTTTTGCAACCCATAAAATATGATTCACCAAGTAAACTGCCTTTAATATCAGACTATGACACAAATCAAACATTCAAGAATTGGAGAAAAACAATAGATGGGAAATGATGGTGGATGAAGGTGATGAACTAAGTGAACATAAATTGTAAGCTCACACAAAGATTAAAAGAAAAAAAAACAGAAATAGTTATAACAGTTACCTTATATGTTACGAATAAATTTAAAAATCAAAAAGGAAAATTTAGTGAGATTGAACAATTTCTAGTAAGAAATAGAAAGAAGGGAGAGAGAAGTTTTGTCACACTGACCAAAAGAAAAGAAGAAAAAGAAGACATGAGAATCAAATTCCTTTCTAACTTAAAACAACCTAAATAGGCAGCAAAATTTTGTGCAATTTATCATTTAAAAATTCTTGAAGATTGGATTTTATTTGACAAATATTATTAGGAGGTTTTAATTTGAGAGTATCTAAAATTGTTCCATTACTTAGTCCTGTTAAAGCATCTTATTCTGGAACGGTGAGGATTATTTTTGTTTCAAAATGTTTTGAAGAACTATCGATGCCTTGCAGTGAAGGAAAATAAAAGAAAGAAACTAGAGAGGAGTGAGGAGGAGATGAGGACATTGCAAAATGTTCATGAGGTAATTACTTCAAAAATAACGGGTTGTTAATAAGTCGCGATAAATGTGAAAAATGCGTTAAGTTAACAGGATACTGAAACCAATACCTTGATAAACACAAAAGGTGATGTGAAATATGGCAGTCCCCGCTAAAGAGTAGGTGACCATATGTATTCTTCAGTTTTGGTCAAACCCGCAACAAAGATAGCTTTATGCAAGTATTTCACTGGCGGAAAATTTGAATTCTAGAAAATAGTCTCATATATACATAGAGACATTATTGACTTGACCTAAACTAAATGCATGGCCTGATTTGCATCAAAAATAAGAAAATATGATTGATGACATGAGATATAATGTAGAGCTAAGAAAGAATGTTCCTATGTTATCAAAACCATTCCGATGAATGCAATCTCTTAATTCTAAAGTCTTGTGTTGAATTCCAAATATTCCAATGTAATATTGTTATGTGTAAGAGCATGGCATGATTTCCATTATCGATTGTTGATGGCAGAATGCCTTACTCACCAGGTGTGAACATTGATAACAGGAACTCCAACTAATTTCTCCAATTCCTTAAAGTAAGGAATCTCTCTCCAGTCATCAGGCAAAAGAAGCTTCAGGATATCAACTGATTGGAGCAAATAGATCGACAGTTAAAAAAAACTGGGAAACAAAAGTAGTGCAATTTAGACAACACACAGAAAACATTTTGGTGTACCTGGAGTGGCAAATACATAAGCATCTTCTTCAATCATGTCTCCACTATTTAGCAAAAAACTGCTCACTGCTCACTGCTCCCTCATTGCTTAACTCGATCTTCTTAATTCGTGAATTAAGCTGTACTTCTCCACCTAGTGACTGAATAAGATGAACAATTGGCATTCAGAGTCTCTCAGGGGGGGTTGCCATCCAAAAAGGCCATATTTGAACCATGTTTCTCCTGTTGAACTATTTCACTCAATTCTAGCTCGGTTGTTTCAATGTTAAAAAGAAAATTTTTTAACAGGACATAAAGTAAAAATACCATATCCAGATTTATATAACACCCTCCAACCCCACTCCCAACAAATATATCGTTAAGCGGTAGCAAGCTATTCCGGAGATTATGTATATGTCTCGAGTGAAATTGGAAGACAAGAGCCAGTGAAATGAACAATTTCTGTTGCCTAGTAAAATACACCCACAATTCATGGGTTAGCAGAAGCACAGAAACAGATTTAAGTGGCGCATAAAGGCAAGGAAACACTGATTCATCCCATGCCTCACATGTAATAGAGGGAAAATGTGCTACTACGTTGAACGAGAACGTAAACAAAGGGATAAGTCGAAGTTGACATCCTGATGGCAAATCTTTCTGCGCTTGAAAAATTATCACAGCATGCAACTTCAGGTGCTCAAAATTGAGCCTCCTAATTTTCTTATGTGCTACATTTACTTATGCAAGAAAGATGCTAATTCTAGCATGAACAATAATTCCACCAAAAGATCATAAATGATATTCTCTTGCCCATCTTATTAGACTACATGTGGTTTTCTCATAAAATCAACACGGAAAAGCAGGATGGATCAGTGAGTAACCTGAAGAAACTAGTTTGAAGCAATCAATATGTACTAAATTGAGAGTTCATAAGGATTAATGAAGTTGAGTGCCTTTGACATTGCAATGAAGACCTCAGTAGTCACTTGATCTGATACACCCTAATAAAGAGTAGGTCAATTACTCATATACTATCAATTTTGAATTTATTTAATGATAATATATCATGTTTCTCATTTCTTAATGAGCTAGACTACTAATATAATGTAATTTAACCAAAGAGAAAAGGTATAGATGACTAATAGAAGCAAAATTAGCAAAGGCCTTACAACAAGTAAAGAGCTGAGGAATTTCCAATCTCCTTCGGTAGCGGCCCAGTCGAGGAATTACCATGCAACTGAAGAGTGCTCAAGCTACGAGACTCGCATATATCCACGGGTATTGGGCCAACCGGTCCACTGCTTTGAAGATCCAAAACCTTTAGGTTCTGAAAGTAGCCAAGCTTTAGCGGCATTTTTGAGGTAAGGTTGTTCCACAAAAAATTCAAGTATCCTAAATTTGAGTATAGACCCATTTTCGCAGAAATATGTCTTGCGAGATAGTTGTTTGAAAGGTCCAATGTGTGAACCGATCCAAAGAATTTACTTAAACCGGTTGGAATGGAACCTGTCAATTCGTTTTGTGAAAAATTTACTTCCTCCAGCCCATGATAAAAATGCCCTCCGGTATGCTGCCATGAAGGCTGTTACCTCTAATTCGAATAACTGATATTGTGGCACAGTTAACTATTGTTGCTGGAATGCTACTTGTGAGCTTCTTGTTGGACAAGCTCATGTACTGTAGTGAAGTCAGATCACCAATTGATGACGGTAGGCTTCCAATACATCCATTACTTGACAAGTCCAAGTATTCCAATAGAAACCTAGTAGTAATGCAATCGTTCTAGGCACTAAAAATCTCTATCATTTATTTTTCTTCAATTATTTTCTCATATAACTCTTCATGATATTATTTTGCCTTCTTTAGCCACTTTTGTGTATTGACTCTATACACAATTATAAGCTAACTAGCTGGCCAATAACCTCAATTACCCACCACTATCATCATGGTATTCCTAAAATAATTTGGAGGTCACAAAAGCTAAATGCTACCTTGATACGATACCAAATGATCCAATTTTGAAAAGACTTAGTTACTAAGGCACAATACTATCCATCTACTTGATCTAAAATCTTCTAATCAAATATTTTACTTAAATTTATTAAATTTATATTTACCATTTTAGAATTTCATTTTTAATTATAAAAATAAAATTTGTGTAATATAGTTAAGACAATATTTTAATAAATAGAATTGATTTTTTTAGTAAAAAGAATTTTACATGAAATTTTATATTTACTTTTTTTTATTAGTATTGTTCGTATATAATTTTATATTTTATAAATTTATTTTATTATTATTTTAATTAATTTAACTTAAATTTGAAAATCTTTTTCCTTTAAATGATTTACATGTTACGTACTGGAATTTTTTAAATTTGAAATAACTTTTGTATCTCATGTCATGCTTAATCGTCTTTTTCTAAATCGAATTTAGTCTTGATGAATCAAGAACTTCTTCTTCTTTTTACCAATAATAACATTTACTTGAAGTTGGGAAAGGGAATGCAACGAAATATGTTCACTAAGGAACTAGGAGTGTTATGTTAGTTATATAGGTTCCACTGATGTATACCCATTCCTAGAACTACCAAGATCGAAAATAGTTCATGCATCAAAGCTAAGCCCTTCTTGTTTGTATCTGACGAAACCAAGTCTAGTTAGGTAGTCAAAAACTTATATATTATTTGACAATAATTAAGGTGTTAGCCAGAAAGTAAAGGTTGCACATCAATTTCCATATGCATGGATGGTGATGCGGTTCAAATGTGACCTAGATGGAGAGGATGCAGTATCCCAACGTCCAACAATGCCCGCTTTAGCATAATCCACCTTGTCAAGGCAAAAATCCTGATGAATGGTTGAAGAAGCTGCCTCTAATGATGCTCTAATCACTTCCAACTCCATAGTCACTACTTTCATTATAGGCCTCTTCTTCCCATTCAAGTGCAAACATCTTTTTGCCAGCTTTGCAACTACTCTAATCTCTTCTTTTTGGCCTTATTTAAGGACTTGAGCATCAAGTATAGAAACAAGCGGTTCCCTTGCATTGAAAGAGAAAAATATGTCACTAAACTTCTTTCTTCAACATAACGCATTGAGACATTGATGTGGTTCCAAAACAAATGATATGATTACTGAAACCAAATAGTTATGGTCTTCTAGTTGAGATATTTTTAAGGATTCGGCTCACGTTATAGTTGTCTGTGGCCTTCTCTAGTTCCTTGGAACCAAATAGTTTCATTTGCTCAACATTATTATCTCTTGAAGACAATCGTTGTTGCAATAGCAAACCACTATTTCTTTTGAAATATTTTTGTTTGAGTTTAATGGCCTTTCTTCTTTTAATTGTTCTATACAATGCTCATGCACTAATAACTAGTAAAAGTAATCAAATACTAAAGTTGCAACCTATACAACCATCAAATTAGAAGATAAGTTTAATTCTATGAAAAACTTTGGATATCATTTCTAATTCAGAAAGATTAAGAAATGATTGTGTTATTATAATGACTATAATAAACTACAACCAGTCAAAGTGATTAGCCTACCACAAATTTGAGCTTTCAAAATGTCCAAATCCTTGAACAAATTTCAACTGAATTCCAACTAATTCTATAAACCAAATAGATATTCCATACTTATGATGATTAACTTTAGCTTGAGATTTTTTACCGAGTTCCCGAAGAAATGATGGGTGACATGTATTCTTGTTGTCATGATGCAAGTACCCATCAGGACAAGAGTAGTTATTGGATCCTCGATCCCCAGTATACATACAGAGAAGGTGACAATGTGAGTTTGAGTTCATACAGCAGCCCCCTACCAATTAGGAATATTAAGAAAAATAATGTTATTTCAGGGATCTTTGGTAACCATTATATGTATAAATTATAAAAGAGTTCCTATGAACTAATTGGATTTCGAAAATTCACGACAAAAGAAAAAAGGTTTCAACATTTTTATAAAAAAAATTACAAGTCAACATCATATTTATGGCATCATATTCTATATTTAAGTTAAAGCTATAATATCTGCACATCTATTGAGGATCTTATGAAAGGATTTGGAATAATTAGAGGAACCATCAATGCAAATGCATAGATGCCTTTATGATAACTGTGTCCAACAAGAGTCATTGCTAATGTAAAAAAGAGCTTAAGTTTTAGCTAGTCAACAATATCCCTGGAATGCTCCCCATTCAAGGACTACAAAAACATATTCCCGCTACATCAACAGGTCAAGAGATAATTGCCTAGAAGCAAACCAGTCTTAGTTAACCATAAAGGTCGTCTTATTGTCACTGCAATAGTTAGAATTATCTTTTACAACATCAATTATCCCTACTTCAAAAGACTTGATATGAGGAGGAATAGTGACTTGACAGCATCTCAAGCCATAACAACCATCACTTCTTTGGGTTTCGCTACAAAAGGAAAGACGCCCACCAAGAGGGTGGTGATTATAAAAAAATTTACAAGTCAACATCATATTTGTGGCATCATATTCTATATTTAAGTTAAAGCTATAATATCTGCACATCTGCCGAGGATCTTATGAAAGGATTTGGAATAATTAGAGGAACCATCAGTGCAAACACATAGATGCCTTTATGATAACTGTGTCCAACAAGAGCCATTGCTAATGTAACAAAGAGCTTAAGTTTTAGCTAGTCAACAATATCCCTGGAATGCTCCCCATTCAAAGACTACAAGAACATATTCCCGCTACATCAACAGGTCAAGAGATAATTGCCTAGAAGCAAACCAGTCTTAGTTAACCATGAAGGTAGTCTTGTTGTCACTGCAATAGTTAGAATCATCTTTTACAACACCGGTTATCCCTACTTCAAAAGACTTAATGTGAGGAGGAATAGTGGCTTGATAGCATCTCAAGCCATAACAACCATCACTTTTTTGGGTTTCGCTACAAAAGGAAAGACGCCCACCAACAGGGCGGTGATTTGTCAAAAGCACAACATAATTGTTGTAACCTGTAACTGTGAACCTATTATATACACTTGAATAGAAGAAAGGGTTATCTGACATATCAATTATTCCATCAAAGCTTTTGTTGTTGTTACAATTGTAAAAAAAGGCTAAATTATTAACTTGAACCAAACCTCTAATTGAAACACTAAGCAATTCCATTTCTATGCTTGTTAAGAAAGGTTTGGGAGGCCTAAAGGTGTCATTAAAATCTACCACAAAGTTGTCATTCAAGGAAGAGTTGGGTCCAACTCCAAAAGGGAAGGGAATGACAACATCTCCATATTTGCCTTTACATCCAGGATATGCTAAAAATTCATCTTCTACTACTACTTTTGTGAACTATAGTAGCAAAATGACATGAAATAAAATTAGAGGTGCCATTAAGAATA